>CM062810.1:343095706-343498544 GCA_031772625.1 Pinus tabuliformis | reverse complement strand
TCTTCCATTTTCCCTAATCATGCCAAACAAATTTTTTCTATCATTTCTCATATCCTAGGCTACCATTCTGATCAGTGGGTGGATGAGCCTATTTTAGGATTCCTTTCCACATTTTCCACCGACGTCAAGCCCTCTACAATTTTCAATTTCAGTGAATTCTTGGCTGAAAATATCCATGAGCAGTTCATCAAGTTTCCTACAGAGCAAGTGTTCAATTACACCTCTATTTTAGTTTACATGTTCATCTATTACCAATCAAAAAAGTTTAGTTTTGCATTGAAAAAATTGGATGATGCAAGTGATCAACAACCAGTGATCTTTTGGACATCACTGGTCATGAAAGAACAACAAGAATTCACCTACAAGCAATTTGTAGAAGACTTAGGTCATCCAACTATGAACATTATCCACAGTGCAGTGTAGCCCAGGATCATTGAGGATATCAAAGAAATACTACATCTATCAGACCAAGTGAAGACCGAAGATTGGTACTTGTACCAAAATTACACAGAGATTAGGGTCTATGGATGTGAATTGGCCCCCTACAAGCTCCCCAAGTACCTCCCAATGAGGATCTTTGCACTAGAATATATCAAGCAAATGTTGAACATAGATGAGATCCACTTTGTAGTAGCAAAGAAGAAGGCACAATTCAATATTAAAACACAGGTAGGCCCATTTATATGCAACACAAGAACAGCCCGGGAGGAGGCAGATAAGATACTAAAGGAAATGAAGTTCATCTTGAGCTTCACATGGTCTTATGACCCTAGTGGCATCATTTCAAAACTCAGAGTGGACAATAAGAACACTCCCTACATTCATACTTCTAGGCCAGAGATAGAACAGTATGCCAATCAGTTGGAGTGGGCAGAAAATACCCTACAAGAAGCTGAAGAGCAGCTGGTTTCCACTTCTAGTTTGTAGACTCTTGTTCCTCAAGAAAAATCCAACAAAAGGCAGAGGGAGGAAGGGTCATCATCTACAATTTGGAGTGAAGCAAGAGAACTTAGAATCAATTACAGAAAGAGGCCAAGGCGACTCACATACCAGAAGTAGATAAAGAAATGGAAGAACAGGCAGCTATCACCATCAAAATTATCCACCAACCACCATGAAGTTCACTACTTCTCCTTCTTAACCTTCATCTTCACTGGGTCATAAGGAGACCGAGTTGGAAACACACACTGTCCAGACAGAAAAAGAAAAAACATTGTTTGACAGGTACAGGGAAATAAAGCTCAGGAATGAGATTTTGAAGAACAACACCTATAACCAATTCTGGAAGCAGACTTCCAGTTCAAAAAGTAGACTTCTATAAATATATGATACTGAACATGGCAGAATGCAAATGTCCTTCCTTGAGGCCCAGACTTCACAACCCAAATCAGCAGTTGACTACAAGAGCACCACCTTTGAGTTTAGCACAAAGGACATACATCCCATTGATCAAATGGAGATGCACAAACAAACTGGTGAAATGATATCCTCCACTCTCACTAACACTGCCATGTCTTTATCCAAATTGTAGGTTTCTTTTGCAAATGTGCAGTCACAGTTGAAGATGGAGAAGGTCTCCTCCTTGGCCAAAGACAACAGGATCAAGTCTTTGGAAGACTTGGTGATTAAGATAGGATATGACCCTAAGGATGTTATTTCTATTGAAGAAATTATTAAGAAGAAAAACTTGGACATTGCAGCATTGAGGAAACAGATCAAGCTGCCAGCTACAGAAGATCCAATGACCAAGGACATTGCAGAAGGTGAAGCTCAGAAATCAGATATGATGAAACTAATTATTGACCAAAAAATACATATCAAGCAGATGGAAGCAGAGTTGGAAAAGCTGATAAAGGAGAAGGAAGACAACTTGAAGATGGCCATTGTTCCCTTGGATGTTGTACCTCTTTCTCAACTTCCATCCACAGGAACAACTACTGTGCCTACTACTTCTACTCAAACTCCCTGTGCTGAACAGGTCACGCGGACATTGCAAAATATGTATTTGCAATCAAAGGAAATTGAGACCTTACAAGGACAACTCAAAGTTTTGGAAGTCCAAAAGGCCAAATCTGAAGCTGCTCGAACTGTTGAATTGGACAAAAATCAGAGACTTTTGGAAAATCTATGCCAGGTAGAAAGAGATACTTCTATTGTCCAAACCTTGGCCCAAGCCAAGGAAACAATTTGGATGAACATACTTGACTCAATGAATGAGATTTGGCCTTCTATTCAGATTATATTTGAACAGAAAAAGTTAATAGAGAAGGCTACTGAGAGCATTGTGCAAGGAAGGGAAAAGCTAGGAGAAATGCCAACTGAAGCTGCCAATATCATAAGGTTCTTAAATTCAAAATCTAGATATCAGCTAGAGGAAGTGGGAGTTAGTGATAGAACTGCCACCATTCTAGAAGTAAAGAAATTATTAACTAAAAGAAATATTATTGACCAGTTGGAGGAAAAGTGTGAGACCATGGAGCTACAAGTGAACAGATTTACCAACAGGATTGAAACCTTAATGCACAATGGGCTACCTAGTATTTATGTTATCAATGACAAGTTGATCACTCAGGAGGTTTACATTCAGAAGATGAAAGAGTTAGCCAAAACAATCATTAAGTTCAATGGAATAAGAGGAAGTATGACAAAAAAGTCTTTCTGGAAACCATGTCAAACGACTTCCATGTGCAAAATGAGGTAAAACATATTTTTTCCATGGAACCCACTTTTGCTAAGTATACAGAGGTAGATGAAATCCACTGCAGGGTAACAAAGTTAACAGTGCCAGATGAAAAGAGATGGGAAGATTTACTTTATTTACTGAACTAAGTTGTAACTCAGTAATAGTGAAAGTTTTTTCCAGCACAACAGCCAGCGCAAGTTTCAGTTCAGCATCGCATTCTATTTTGAATGACTCAGCAACAGAAACCACCCAAACAGGGCCACCGTTTTCCTCAACAGCCTACGTGGCCTATTCTTTTGCCAGGATTAGATGATATTAGTTTGTAACTAGGCTAATAATACATTGTCGGTTTGACAACTATTTTGTAAAGCATTATTGTAATTTTTATTATAAATACTTCATTGTTTGAAGTATTAGTGTTGATTTCCGAATGTAATTTCTATTGCACATTGTAATTTTGAAGTACTGGAGCATCAATAATACAGGGACCTTTTATAGGATTCATGTGGTGTCTTGAATGGTGATGTGTTTCTTGTCTTTATCTGTTTAAACGTTGTTATTTCTTTCCTCTATTTTTCTAAATCTGAATTAATCAACAGAAACTGTGATAAATAGGATTCGTTATCAAGAGTGCCCTATTTTGGTTGTTGTTAATTTTAATGTTTTCTACTGAAGTCAAGATAAATAATTCTTAATTGCTCTTTGTTCTCTACTGAACCTTACACTTCTGCTTTTCCACCATCCATTTAAACTCTGAAAAGATCCATTTATTGCAACCTAGCTTGCCCTGTGAGAACTCCTTTAAAAATTGATGAACAAACTCTAATTTAGTTTATAGACTCCATAGCCCAATGGAATTATAACACTCAAATCAACCAATCCAATCAAACAATACAAAAAAGTACAATCATAGCTAGCCTAAAACTTACAATAAAAACAAAGCTAAATCAAATAGAGAGATCCCTCTCTGAAGCTGGCAGGGCTAGATCCCAGCTTCCAAAGTGGTTTTGATGTTGTCCTATGTGTTTACTCCCTCAACCTCAAAAATACAAAACAACAACAGTGGGGACGTTGATTCATACGCAACAGAGAAGCCATGTGCATGCACGCACAACCCAACAATACAACACCCATACGTATGGCCAATTTGGTTGTACTACCATGCATCATTTTTTGGATGAGCCAAAGGAGAAGCATGGGTCAAGGAAGACATCATCCTATAGAGGAGGGCAGTTAGATGGTGAGACTATGGGGGATTTCTGTTGGTGGAGACTGAGATTTAGATGTTAGGAGCCTAAGGAGGAGGTTGAGAATGAGAACATGCAAGATGGTGAGGGGCACATTGATATACCCAATGTGGTGCATGAGTCACCATTGTTATAGACCTCTTTGTTAACACTGGTTGACACCTTGGTGGAGCAAGTAGAGCTTACACCCCTAAAGCCATATGTTGATGAGGTGTTGTCCCTAGGTGAGGTGCTAAGAGACACAGAGGTACCCGGAACCATGACTGAGTTCCCTGATGGTAGCCACCTATAGCAGCATGGAGAACACATAAAGGGGCGTGAGATAGTCAGGGAGGGGCAGGTTGTGACCCATGTAGATCCCATGGTGGAGGAGGATGAGTAGTCATATTTTGGGCTTGCCACTAATTTAGAGCATACAGATGCACAGACTGTCACCAAAGCCACAATACTTCCAGACAGTAGCTCTCTTCGGGCCTATATAGATGGGACTTGCAGCATTGCTAGGCTACCTTTGTACACTGGAGAGGGAGATGCAAAATTACACCAACAAATTTTATTTACTAACCAGGTCAGTGTGATGAGACGACATGAGCTACACAGGGAGAAACATTCACAGGATGGGCGATTGGTTTCATGTATGGTTGTTCATGCATTCGATCCCTCTCTCAGGGTTGGATGGTGAGAGATATTGAGTTGGTATCTGGTGGAGCTGGCTAGGAGGTTAGATGCATCCGTAACCATA
The DNA here is from genome assembly GCA_031772625.1 of Pinus tabuliformis. Taxonomy (NCBI): domain Eukaryota; kingdom Viridiplantae; phylum Streptophyta; class Pinopsida; order Pinales; family Pinaceae; genus Pinus; species Pinus tabuliformis. Next base: position 343,493,872 of record CM062810.1, on the reverse strand, counting down.
GTTCAACAGAGGCTATGGATTACCAAAGGGGATAGAGAGCCAAATTGTTGTTGGGATCCAAGTGGGATTATCTTTCACATCGTGGAGTTGGTAGGTGATGATAGTAGTTGCATGATGGACTCGGTGGTTGGGCACACACACCATTTCATATCCCCTGTAGAGTTCCTGATAGCACTAGTGACAAGATGGATTGACAGGTGAGGAGGCAGATTTCATGAGTTGTCATGGCATGTTGGGCATACATGGGATTGTAGGATGATTAACCTACTTTGGCAGGAGTTGGTAGGAGGAGGTGGCATCAGCAGGCCACCAAATAGGGTATTGTATGGAGACGGTTCTCTCTCACTGGTATATTGGACACCAGAGCTATTGAGGATAGGCTCGGTAGTGTTATTAACGTTATCATGTGAAGATTTAGGCCACTTAGGTCTAACTGTGCAGATGAGGAGATATAGCTCACATCATGGAGGGCTTACCAGCAGAGTGGTAGTAGAGATGGTGACCCTGACAGGATGCAGGATGATGCCTATGGACTCAGTCTTAGACCTTGATATCCAGGGGTGTATAAGGGTATGCAACGATGCACAACAATATGTGGAGGAGCATGAAGGTGTGCAATGGTGAAGTGTGATGTGTAGGGTTGCATCGTTGTGTAGGAGGAGAAGTTCACATATTAGTGCATTCCCTCATAGAGTGACACACACATCGATATAGGAGGGATACAAATTGATACTAGATGATGCAGCAGCATGTAACAGGGTCCGATGGTGCATAGAGATGTGTGATTGGGTGTAGTTGTATGCCAGGAGACACGAGGATACATGGTTACATGCAGTAGTGTGCAGGGTTGCACTGCGGAAGAGGGAGTGTTACTAGCAGGGAGATTTCTTGACGAGGATGTTAGGCATGTCATTGGGGTGGACATACCTAGGTTGGGAGAGCGAATCGGTCATGAGATGGGTCGGAAGTGTCCACATGGGTTCTTGATCATACCCATTGGAACCAACACATCTTCCACTCGTTGGCAACACGTGCACTTGAGGGGAGCCTTGTTGTGTTTGATATAGGCCCATAGGGTGGATAGCAGGACTTGGGGGATTTTCCTAAGACGACACTATGAGATTCAGTGCCTTAGGGGCACAATGGATATTCTACAGTGGAGGAGTAGGGTCGATGCGTGAGCTGAGAGCCACGGGTTGGGAGATGAGGTGATCTTCTACAGGGGTGGCATATCGTTCATCACTGAGCTTACACCTGGGCAGTTGGTCATGGGAGAGACATGTTCCACTCTTCCCACAGGATATGTCGAGATCCTGCATGAGCATAGGATACCATGTATGATTGAGGCAATTTTCCAGTGGGTGTCCGGGCTCCAGACAATGTATTGGCACATTACCGAGAGGGTGGGTGGCAGAATTAGTGGTGATGGTTGGCAAGAGCAGGATGGATCCACATACATTGAGTCGATTGTGAGAATTAGAAACCCATATTTTAGTTGCATTCAGTGGGTATCTATTTGGCACATGCAGTTTTTAGTGATCATCAGTAATATGCAGTGGCAGGAACAGGGAAGTTTAGCATGCATCAAATTAGTTCATGATATATGGAGCATATATATTGATTGCATGCAGGGACTAGAGACGAGGCACAGATGGATTCCAACAGTTGTCCAAGCTATGTCACAACATGTTTGGCTATGGGATTCAGGGATTTAGTTGGTTGATATATCACTTTGTCTCATGATGAGAAGATTCATGGCAAAGAGTGATCTAGTTCACTCTTCGGTTGACACATGGGGGTTCGTGGAGGCCTTCATCATATGGCGAGGTAGGCTTTCCCTATTGTTGCACAGGTTCATGGTTACCTTTGGATGGGTAGGCTTTGGCATCATGGAGATGCTTGGGCAAGATGTATTTGGCATTTGTCAGTATTTCACTATTGGGTTCCAAGAGAGGAGGATACGGTATGCGCATGATGGGTAGTCAGTTGTAATCAGAGTGGTGCAGTGTTGACATGGTGGCATCTTTTTTAGATTATCATGGGACCCTGGTATCGAGGGATTCATTTATGATAGGATGGTGCAGGGATTCAGGGTGACTCAGTGGCACATTTGGGACCTCGATATTGTTTGCAGTGATAGATTGGTTAGCAAAGAGAGAGCATTTGCTCGATCATTGCTTGAGGACAAGCAATTTTTAATGGGGAGGACTGTAATATCCCAATTTTGTGAGCATGGGTGTCAATAAGGAATTTTACCCAATTTTAGTAATATTAATTAAAAAGGGGAAAATATTATTGGAGAAAGGTGGCTAGTATTATTTTATCAGAGAATAGCGGCAAATTATTATTTTATTAAATGGTGGAAAAAGTGACTTAGTGGACAATGGCCCCCAACAATAAAATAATATTAAAAAAAAAAGAAGTCTAGAGGCATGAGGAGAAATTATAAAAGGAGGATTGACTCATTTTGTGATTATCTTTGGTCATTTTACAATTTCAACATTAGTTCTCTTGTGCTGCTTAGCCAAGAAAATTGTGTTCTTTAGTACAAAGAATTTCTGAGCGGGAATTCCACCTCTACCTTCGGTGAACTTCGAGTGTCACCCTAAGGGAGTAAGAAGGAGTCCATCTCAGCGCTTCTCTAGGAGCTACATTGCAGACCATTTCTAGCTGGAGCATGCTTCCCTTAAGGCACAAAAGGAAATTTGAAGGGGCTGAGAGAAGCTATCAAATAATGGAGTTTTGGACGGAGAATTTACAGAGATTTATCCATAGGGAGGGTGAGTTTTTCCTTGGTGATTTGCAGGGCTGAGAGTGTTGCATTTTGGAGGGTCGAATTTATCTATTTCAAGGGTTTCAAGACAGCTACTTGCACAAACATTTTGACAAGGATATTTGGGGAGTTCAAGCTAAGGAGAAATAAAGAGGCTTGGAGGAGTGATTTACAGGGGTTGGAGGATATTTTTCCAATAATTGATTGGCCTTCTACAACAAAATTCTTTCTACGGGTGTTTTTCCAGCTAGTTAGAACCATACACATTTCTTGGGGTCACCGGGGAACTTTGAATTCAATGCAAATCCTTTCTGGGTTTTTGTGGGTTTATTGAGAGGAGTCTCCAACTAATTTTATAGATTTTTTCAGGCAATATTTGGGCCTGAAATCCTCATTCTTATAGCAGGGCGAATTGCTAGTTAGCTGGGGAATTTGCATCACTTGGTGGGCTCAGTTTTGGCTTGGAGTTGGGCCAAACCCTTTTTGGGTATTTCTGGGGTTTTGGAGGGGAGTCTGTGGCTGTGATTTCAAGAGAATTCTTCATGGCGGAATATTCAATCCCATTCCAGTAGCAGTAGTTGTAATTTTCTGGGTAGTGCATGTACCAGCTTGGGCCAATATTTCCTCCAGATCAGAGTTGTACTACATGGGGTTTGCATAGCTTGCATAACAAGCCCAGGTTCCAAAAATTTAGCTCATTTTATGTACTCTTTTATCATAAAATTAATAAAATGGCTCAAATTGTGTTGTTGGACATTTTGGTGTTTTAATTATTGTGTATGAGTTCCAATTTATTTATTGTTCCTATTCCACTACTTGGTATTAGCTATTAAATTCCAATTAGGAATATTACACTGTAGCTATAAGGATATACTTATGATGCTTGGAAGAATGAGGAACAATGTCACCTATGATGTCTAGTCCCCATTGTTCAAAAGGTTATTCAATGTTGACCGGTTGTAGAGGTAACGTTGGTTTTCATTGTCTTCTAGTAACAGTCTACCATATTTTTCATTTACTTACATATTCATGGGTATCTTTGAAAAAAGTTGGCCAATAGTACCCAGCATGTAGGATTTTATATGTAGTAGTATCTCCTCCAAAATATCCACCAACTGGTCCATCTTGGAGTTCTTGCAAAACCTTATGTGCTTCAGACTTTTCTAGGCATCTTAATAATAGAGAATCATAATTTCTTCTGAATAACACATCATCAATGATCTCATATTGATTGGATTTTAATATTAAATCCCTTTTCCTTTTGTGATTGAGTTCAGGGGGAGCATATCCATTTTTTAAATAGAAAATGAGATCAACATATTGGGACTTAGAGTCATTTAGGCTTACCTCAGATATGTGTACAATATTACCTAAGTCCTCATCAGCTGGTAGATTGGAAGCTCCTGTAAGAAATCTGCAAAAACCTTGCCCTTTGACAATTTTAGCTGGTTTAATGTCAATATCATATTCTTGCAGGGTTGTTACCCAATTTGCTCTCTTTTCTCCTAATTCCCTTTGCATAAGAAATTGTCTCACTGCTGAGAATGGGACTATTACTTTAGTGTGTGTTTTTAGGAGAAAAGGCCTAAAGTGCTTTACAAATTTAAAAATAGCAAAATCTTTCTTCTCCACCTCTGAATAATTTAGTTCAACACCTTGAAAATTAGAACTAAAGAAAGAGATGGGTGCTTCAATTTGTTGATCATTAAGTTGTGTTAGAACAGCAACATAAGATGTTTGAGAAGCGAAAGTGTACAAAATGAAATGATTAGAAAAATTTGTAGTTAAAGAGGGAGCATTCATAATGGCTTGTTTGATTAAATCAAAATCTTCCCTTTCGTTATGTCCCCACTTAAAGACCGAATTTTTCTTAATCATGGTTTGTAATGGTAAAACAATTTGGGAAAATTCAAGGATAAAACTCTTAACAAAATTTATCTGACCTAGAAAGGACTGCATAGGTTTTTATTCTGGGACAAAGGAATTTCAGAAATTTCTTTTATTCTATCAGGATCAATACAGATGCCCTTTTTGGATACAATAAACCCTAAAAGCTTGCCTTCATTTAGAGCGAAATAAGATTTCTTTGGATTTAATGAAATTCCATACTTCTTGCAGCGTTCAAAGATTTGTTTCAAGTCATGCAAATGGTTGCTTCTCTTCTTGGAGTAAAAAGTTATGTCATCCAAGTAAACAACAACAGTTTTGTTTATCATACCCTTGAAATATATGTCCATGGCTCTTTGGAAGGTTGCCCCTGCTTTTATTAAACCAAAAGGAATTTTTTGGAAGGCATAGGTTCCCCATTTAGTCCCGAACATAGTTTTTAAGCTATCATCTGGGTGGACCAAGATTTTATTATACCCTGAAAAACCATCAAGGAAAGACATTAGTTCAGAACCAGCTACTGATTGCAGTATTTTTTCCATGGTCGGTAATGGGAAATTGTCCTTCTAACAAGATTTATTGAGATTCCTAAAATCTATGCAAATACAAATATCACCATTTTTCTTCCTAACAGGTACTAAGTTTGAAACCCATTTTGAATGCCTAACAGGAAAGATAATCTTGGCTTTAAGGAGTTTATTCAGCTCAGACTTGATTTGGCTTTCTAGATTGGGGTGAATTTTCCTTAATTTATGTTGTACTGGTTTGTCACTGGATATCATCGGAATAGTGTGTTGTATGATGGAGGTATCATATGTTTGAAGATCCTCTTAGCTCCAAGCAAAGATACCTTATAATTTTTTAATAAATGAATGAAGGCTAATCTCTCATCAGGTGAGAGACCAAGTCCTAAATTGATGTTTTGGGGTTTGAGATCAGTTCCAAGGTTTACTAGTTCAAACCTTAAGGTTGAACTTTGGAGTTTAGAATTAGTAACCTTCTTAAATTTGTCTTTTAAATCATAAAGATCTTCAAGCTTCACCATAGATTTAGGTATGGGATTTTCAATGGGTTTATGTTTCAACTGATTGTCATGATTGTTTTCATCAATTATTTGATCATCATATGATCCTTCATATGTTAAAAATCTTAGGATATTTTCATTGTCATTAAACACTCGCCAATTGGTGACATTATCAGGAATCGATGGTCGAAAAATTAATTCTATTGAAAACCTATATGGATTGTAGTCTTCTGATGGTATAAGCTTGGATGCTATATTAGCCAGAAGGTCAGCACTTGCATTTTGATGTCTAGGAATAGGAGAGATGTTGAATGCTAAAAAATGTGAAGGTCGGTCCTGAACCATTGATTAATAATGTTTTAAATGTCCAGAGAGACAATGGATGGTGTTTCTCACTTGTTTGATAACAATTTCAGAATCTCCAAATACTTGAAGATATTTTATATCAAGAACTATTGCTTATACAGACCCTGGACCAGTGCCGCATATTCAACAGTATTGTTTGTGAATTCAAACTCCAACCTACATGCTAGCATTATCTTTTATCCTTTTGGACTAATTAATATACAATCGGCTCTTGCACCATCATTGGATTTAGATCCATCAAAATATAATGTTCAAAATAAATATTTAACTAATGGTTTATCTACAAGATTTATACATTTCGAAGAATATGTTTGTGAAAAGTTCTCAATCTAATAAGTAACGGAATTATCTAAAAAAGTTGACTTTTGTGCATTGAAATTTCCTAAAAATGACTCAGCAAATTATTTTCCAACGATGTTATTGTTAAAATCTACTGGTTCATTTTCATCTTCAAAATCTGTTACTGTATGCTTCAAATGTTTTTCTCAATCAATTCTGATTTGATTTGGATTTCCATTGTAAGGGAGCCACATATGAGAAAAATCTGTTGCAAAATAACCATGAAGTTTCTCAGACCAATCCCTGCTAAGAATTAAACCATAAAATTCGGGAATATCAACAACGAGTATGTCAATTACTTGAAAAACTTTTGGATTAGAAGAAATCCTAATGTTGATTGAATTCATTTCCCCTAAGACCTCGACTTTTGTTCTATCAAGTTGGACAATGTGAACTGCAGACTTTTGGGGTGAGACATTTAATTTCATGCAGATTGATCTTGGCATTATGTTTGAAGAGGCCCCTGAGTCTATTAAGCAATTGTGCATATTTTTATTAAAGATTTCATAAGTCAAGAGGAAAGGGGGAGTGTGTGAGTTAGATCTATTGCCAATTAAGATAGCATCGGTGGAATAAACCTTGTTTGATGAATCATTGGGAGGCTTACCCATTCCTCTAGAAGCTTTGGATAAAATAGCAGCAGGAAGAGGAGAAGCAGGAACTTCTTTTAATTCTTTGAGTAAGAGCTTTTGTTGATGTTTAAGCTTACTGAGCTCATGAAGAGAGATATAGCTTCTTTCATGTCCTCCACTATGTTATATTCCATAGTATCTGCAACTACCAAGGTTTTGGATGAGGATGGAGGATTAGATGAGGATGGGGTTGGTTGAGGAGATGTGGAAGAAGACTTTTTATTGACCACTTTATCCTTAGCAATAGAGGTTGAAGGCTTTTTCTTTTGGGTTGATTGTACAAAATCAGCAGGGCCTTTACTCCTAGTGCTAACAGGTAAATCTTCTTGCTCATCTTCATTATCAAAAGTAGGTAGGATAAAATCCCACATCCCATGTACTTCAACCAATTCTTCATCTTCAGATTCATCAGCAGATAATGTTGTTTCTTCATCATCTTCATCCAAATCAAACTCAGCATTAGATATTGTATTTGGAGGTTGAGGATTAGATGTTTGATTTCTCTTGAAGGATCTAAAAGGTTTTTTAGAAGAGGATTCAACTACCTATTTTTTAATTTCTACCATCTCATTTGACATGGTTTTAAGGACTTTTTGTAAGCCTTCAAGATCGAAGGGATCCTTAGCGGATTTCTTCTTTGATTCATCATTAAATGTATCCTTTCTTGTCTTTGTTTCTTCCCGGGCGTTCTTCTTTTCTAACGCAACCATTCTCTTTTCTACAAACAGGGCTTCCTTCACGTTTTCTACTAAAGTAGCCTTATTGGCTCTATCCACAAAAATCACAATATTGGAAGGAAGAGAGGAAATATACCATTCGATATGTAAATCAACACGAGGGCTTGATGTAATAGGGATTTTGTTTAGAAATTTATTAAATCTGTAATTAAAATCTTTGATATTTTCTCCTAATTTTGATTTTAAAGTAGAAAGATCATTAATAAGGGATGCATTTGTGCGGTCAGCACCGAATTTAGCTAAGAATTATTCTTCAAAAATGTCCCAATTAGTAATAGACCCTGGTGGTAATGAAAAATACGATGAACCTGCCGATCCTTGAAGGGTGTAGGGAAACAATCTTACTACACAGTCTTCTTCAACTACTCCATTAAGATTAATGGCTAACATATAATTGTGGAGATGCTATTCTGCAGGTAATCCAACATCAAGATTAAATTTTGGTATCCATATTTCAAGATGTTTAGGTAGATCATGGAGAGGTGTTGGCATTTGCACAACTCCAGGATTGGCCCATGGTCTAATTGGTGGTGGGGGTGGATGTTGTTGTCTTCCTGCCATTATTGGAGTTTGGGAAGAGGTGAATGTTGAGGGTGATTGTGTGGAAGAAGAGGCGGGTGTGTATTAGTTATAGATGAACTAGCCCCAGTACTTTGAGAAGAAGGGGTATTAAAAGGATTGATTGGAGGGAATGAAGGAGTTTGTGGAGGTGAGTTTGACAAAATCTCACTAGTGGATGTTTGTGACTCAAATTTCTTAGTATTTTTCCAAAAATAAGGAAGAGGAAACTCAAATGGAGGAACCCCAAGCTTCTCGATTTGAGAAATAGTTAAAATCTGAGTGGATAGTAAAGTAGAAGTTACACTTCCTTCAAAAGCTTCAGATGGCATAGGCTTTTCTACCGAAATAGAAATTTCTCCCAATTTCTTTATTAAATTATGGACTTTAGGTGATTCTGGATTATAATCTGAAGAGGGTACTTCAAGAAATGTACTAGGAGATTTAGGAGGTGATTTCTCAACTTCTGATCTAGAAATAGGAGCTTCGGATGAAGATTTAGAAGTTGGGGGTGATCTTGAAGGTGAGTGACTCTTGGAATGGCTTTTTAATTTAGATTATTTTGCAATTCATAGTGAGAGGCCCCTCTTTCTAGCACCAAAATGTTGATGCCTCGAAAATCACTGCAACAACATGGGGAAAAACCACCCGGTCAAGGACTTGAATACCATCCCTTTTCCGTTTGGAATAGTGGCTCCGACTGGATATAATGGGACCAATTTCCCAATAAAATGTGATAAAATGGATAGAGTGTTTATAACCAAAACTAAGTGATAGATGGGAGTGATTTATAAACTGAAATACATGTATTAATCTATCTATTACCCGGGGTTACTTATGATTATGCGATCTAAAATAATTATCCTTGGTGCATGATAATAAAGATCAATCAAACACTTGAAGAAATAAAAGAATTTTAAGATAATTATTTTGATTAAATAGTTAATCAAAATAATTGATGAAACTCGTATCGTAATCAAATAACATTAACAAATCACTTATATATGTATTAAAGATGACAATTCTATCATGTTCAGAAATGAATTAATGAAGAAGCGCATTAGAAAAGATACATATAATGAACAATACAAAGAAGAATGACTATTAATTCATAAACAAAACAAAAATACAATGATAAAAGTAATTGATGTATGTTAATTTGCTCATGAAATAAATAGTTCTGGTCTAGCCTTTCTCATTAAGATGGTTTCAAAAGTACAAAAGTGCAAGCTTCCAAAGCCTTCTCTACAAAATTTCAGGACCCTGATCCGGTCATTCTACTTAGATAAGTTTGGATGTACAAAAAAGCAAGCTTTCAAAGCCTTTCCTTATAAAATTTGGGGACCTTTTCTTTGTAGACATGAAAGGGTTTATATAGAAAAAATAAAATATAAAAATAGACAATACATAAAAAGTGTTGAGGAGGTTGAAACAAATCTCCTTAAAATAAGAGACAATAGGAAAAAAATAGAGGTTGTTGGAATGACAAGCTCATGAATGTAAATGTGTCTATTCTTTCATTCACTGCCTGAGCTCGTAAATATCTAACATTGGCTTAACTTCAGGGGGTTGACCTGTCCTCATGTGTAGTTGTCTAGTGTACACTACATCTGAAAGCGCAAGAAGCATATGAGTGGATGAGTCAGCAAGGCAACGGAGCATTAGCCACTGACTGTGTGGCTTCACAAGATATTTCCAGTACATCTCCCAGTCAAGTTTTGTCAACTTTTTAATTGCTTCTTCCTTTTCTTTTGAAATTTCCTACCATTTCCTTTCCAGAACTTTAATATCAGGAAGATTACCAGGTGGGAATTCTTGAATCAGGTTGGCATTATGCAAGTTATCATTGATAGTTTCAATGATGTTATTGGTAGCATCGTTTTCCCTAGAGACTGTTCTTTCTTCCTATTTCAACTAAATGTCCCAATCAGTAAAGAGGATTTCCTTGTGAGATTCCTCTATTCTGGGAAGGTCTGCTGCTCTTCCTTCTGGTGTATCCTACCATGTTATAAATCCTGAGATTTTATCATCAATGTCATTGAAATTCACCCTTAGATCAGATGATTGATTCATCAGTGAATCACTTTTGACACATAGTGGATTGATGATAGATAAATTTTGACAGAATATCGCTTGTTGTTGTGATAACAGAGTGTTTAGTTCTAATGCTTCCTTTATAAAGTCTTCCACTTTAGGATTGTCCTTCAGCTATTCAAGTGAAAATTGGAGTTGTCAGATTTTAGTATCCTTACTATTGTTCTCTGCCTTATGTTGGAAATTTAATTGATCAAATCTCTGTTGGAGTTGAGACAATTGTGCCTTCACTTGTTGATCAATACTTTGTCTTTCCTATACCAACTATTGTTCCAACTATTGAATTATTTCTTCATTTTCCCTTATCAATTGTCGAACTTCTATTGCTATATCAATCATAGCAGATGCATAAGCACCCTCAAACTATGACAACTTTGTTAAATTCTCTGAAGGATCAGTTTGTGTATCCTTCCACACTATGTCCATTCGTATATCACGGGGAATTACTGTTGATGATTGCTCCTTTCTTCCCCTTTTCCTTTGTCTTTTCACCATAGCCCGATGTTTGGGACTGTAAAAGTCGTTAAGGGGAGGGATTTCGTCCACTTTAAGGACAATTTCAGATGAAGGGAATGCTGGAATGATTTCAATTTCTTCTGTAGTGACAGCTTTTGCAGAATCCCTATCAGTAAATGAGTTATGTCCAGTGTTCTGGGGTGTGTTGACTGTTTTCGCCAATTCAATATTCTCTGCCCCTTGTGTTGTGGGGAAAAATGCCTATGCAGGACGATCCTATCCACCTAAGGTGTGACAGTGCCTTAGCAATAAACGAGTACGGCTACACTGATTTCTTCCTTTATGAAATGTGAAAGAAGAGAGATCAATAGACTTACCGGTGTCTTCCGTTTGTCCCTCGATCCAATCTCCCTTCTCTTTGGGTGTTCACAGCTACTTGCCTTCTTGCTTATCCATTCCTGCAAGATCACAAGAGAACATCTACTTGCGACAAGAGAACAGCTACTTGAGACAAGAGAAGAACACTACACAAAGACAGATGTTCACATTCATAACTAGTTTAGGATTAGAAATAAACCAAATACACTAATACATTTATACATCAAAATACATCAGCATATAGGAGAAACCAAGATAGCTTTATTGATGAATAACAAGGTTCAGGAAGAGATACAACCCAGAGGGCTCCAATCCAGCATCTCCTTCCCAGCAAATGGAATTCCTATCTTCAGCCCCTTCAAAGCATTAAGCACCCAATGATTCCAGTCTCAAACCAACAGCAATTCTTTGCAATAATAAAATTCCAGCCTCTAGATCTCATGGAGGAGAGATCCATATATAGATGTTTGGAGAGAGGATGAGTCAGCTTGAGATCTGACTAGTGTTCTCTCCCTCTGTCATTTCTTGAGTCCACTTGGAGGTTCTTGCTTCCACTTGGAGATTTGGAACCTCTTACTCATCACCAGTCGAATTCCCTGAGGCAAGTGTCATTTTGGAAGCTTCCTGGGTTCTGACACCTTGAGGAATGAGTCTGCCACTTGTCCAATCTCGCTCAGCGCAGGTAGCCAGTGTTGGAGTTGACATTCAGCGCAGGTAGCCAGTGGAGCCATTGACATTCAGCGCAGATGGTCAGTGGAGCAGTTGACATGATCCTGAATTGACTTGTTTTTGAGCAGTTTCAGGTGGAGAACTTTTGTGAATTGCTGTGGTTTGTTAGCCTTGTTCCTCTAGGGGTAGGAACAACATGTTTAGGGACTTTGGATCCCTTAGATTATGGACATTTCATGCTCAATGTTGTAAGGCACAAAAATGTCTATAACAGTTGCCCCCTAAAGTATGAGGCTGTTTATCGGGCGAAATGCTTTATCAGGGGGATCCGAAGTTCATCCAATGCTGGGGGGAGACCTGTAATACAATACAATACAATACATTATTTTCATACTGCTTTCATGATCTAGCTGAGGCGGGCATCCCCATGCTCAGCTTTATAAATTCATTTTTTTGTACATAGAACAGACAATCGTCTGATGATAGACTGATAATTTTGATGAAATTATCATCCTTTGAGTAGGATGATTATCTGCTGCAATGATGTACATGTCAATGTCTTTATCTTTCCTGAATATATATTGCAGTCCGGATGGATGAAACTAGATCCGGGGTCTTCAAACTCGTTCGATCTTCACTCTAAGTACAAGTCGATCCATGTGAGAATTGTTCTGAAGTCGAACATGGAAAGACATCGCTTGATTACCGGTCAATGATGTAAACCGTTAACAAGCGCGAGAGGAATCACCGATAATGATGATGACCCTCAAGGTACTGCAGTACAATTCACGTGGTGTGAATAAAGGACTTGGCGTCGAACACCACGCAAAATCTTTCGGTCGAAGGTCATTGATGTATACCTGTCGCCGGAAGTGAGAAACTTGCCATTGTGGCATGCAAGCTTCAAAGTACTGAAGGGGTTGTTCCTAGATCAACTTCTTGGATAATGAGCTGATGTCGACAAGAAGCGATCCGTCACAGGAGGGCCTTAATGAATCCCACATCAGTGACATGGAACGGAGCTAATGATTTTAATGGAGGTGAAAACGATCTGTGACATATGATTCAGGGTGGCGTTCATGAATGGATGAAGGATAATGTATGGCAGTGGATGGGACATGGTTGACTCTTTTTGAACGACTTCTCTTGAACATATGGCGACACTGATGCGATGGATCGGTAGCATTACCCCAAATATGGATGGTATGGCGAGACCATGGTGATGTGACCGGTGAATGAAACAACCCAACCCGATTGTGGTACGGAGGAAAAGTGTCATGTTCAAGAGCGACTTGCTACCATCAAAGTTTTCTTTAGTTTCTCCCAATTTTTCCCCAGTCATTGCTGACCAGTACCTCTTTATTTTTGTCAAGCTTGAGGAGGATAACATATGCTTGTTCTATAACCTGCCCTTCGGGCAAGCCCATCGCTATGTTTTAACGAGCCTAGCGATAGTGAAACTCGTTCTCGTCTAAAGACAAGTTTGTCGCTATTTAATAATTTTAACGAGTCTAACGACAAGGATAACTCGGTCCTTTTCATTTTTAGAGAGTCTGAAAAGGTACATAAAGTCAACTCCAAAATTCCTTTTTCGTCATCTAATCCCTCAAGTCCGAAAAAGTATAAAACAATACAGAAGGGATGAGTTTTCGATAGTTTTAACGAGCCGAATAAAACAAGCGCTCGATCTTTTTGTGCAATAATCCCTCAGGTCCAAAAAGATTAAAATCTAGAGGAGGGATAGCTCTTCCGGTCGCTTTAATGAGCTGGAAGGCCAAAACTCGGCAATCTTTTCATATTTTACGAGTCAGTTGAAAAGAGCTTAAATATTTTGAGGAACGAGTGATAAACAGGGTTAGCAGCTGATTCCAGGTACAGGTTGGAATTTTCCAATCACGGCAGTGTCACAAGGATGGCTAGGTGAAATCACTCTTCGCAGCTGTTCCTCAAAATGGGTAAACAATCATATGGAGGTGAACGATCGGCCAAATGAAAAGTGGAGGTGACAGGTGCAAACACGACCAAGGCTTTAATGGCTGATGATATTACATTCACGGTGGTTATTTACCGGGTAGGTTCATTTTTTATTTTAAAATGAGCTTAAACACTGGAGGAAACTCTTGCTCATTGCTTATGTTTATTTTTTAACGAGCATGAAGTCCGCGTTAAAACTGCTCGGATCTTGCATTTATTTTTTAACGAGCATGAACTTTATGCTAAAATTGCTCGATTATACCAGTCATATGATAAGAGTGTCTCATCAAGATTCTATTTTTTATGGAGCTTCATCTCACTAAGCTTTGCTCCGGATCCTTTCTTTATGCAAGTTTGGAAACGACTAATCCTACGAGTTTAAAGGGTTAGAGGTCCTAAAAATTTAAAAAATAAATAGTTGCCCCTTGCTTGCACTCCAAAAGGTTTGCATGCCCCCAGGTATAAAGCACGATTTCAAGGTTACCTCTACTTCACTTCCGCCAAAACATTTGTTTTAACGAGAGAGGCTTACCTCTTTCAGGTTACCCAAAGATTGTCTCGTTCACGGAGCAAACAAAACATTTCTTCGGCGATGTCTACCGAAATAGGCAAAGGTGAGCGACGTAGCCCGCCAACTCACATAACTTTAACAAAAGAATCTTATTCTAGAACAACCCTCTTCCTAGACGGACGGGGTACGGACTAGTCATATTCTCCCGCGGAAACCTACCCTATACCCAAAGTTTTCCTGCCGAAGCAGACCAGGACGCATGCCCCCTGGGTTCCAGTCATATCCTCCCGGATTACTCGCGCTCATCAGGAGGACGGACCGTGGGTTGAGACACTTCTTGCGTGAATAGACCATTTAGGGATGGTACATGACTATTTGCGATGCGTGATCCGGGAAATGAAAGTTGGTCCACGAGCTTGACCACTCTTCCTTCGTGCGGAAAACACATTACTCTAAAGAGTGAGGAGACGATGGCCCCCATGCAATATATATAGTCTCGTCCAAGGAGTAGGTTATAATCCAAGGGTCCTTGAACGACCATCACGTTCATTTGAACGGTCTTCCCTTTCAATGTTATGGGCACATTGGGGAGGATCCCTAAAGGTCGACTGGTTCCTTTATCAAAGCCTGATAGATTTCTCATTTCAGGCAAAAGCGCAGGCGAACCAAGCGCTTTCCAAGCAATAGAGGAAAGGATACTCACAGATGCCCCTTCATCAATGATAGTGCCAGCCATTACCATTCTGTATATTTGGACAATAATTCTGAATGGTATACTGGCTGGCAACCGGGGTCTGCCTAGTTGGTTCCAGTCGAACGAGACAACTAGGTTGCTTGGTGGTGGGACCGAGTAGACGGCCGGATATCGCTCTGATGAACTTCCTTCCTGCGATAAAGGAATGGTGGCATTGCCCCCTTGTTCATCAGAGTCAGTGCTGATGAAGAGAATTTGGACGGTGTCGTCTTTATTCTCCTCTGTGATGGTATCATTCGAAGATAGAGCCTCTGAAGGCAAAACCGGGTCAACTGCCGTTTCAACCTTTAGACTTTCGTCAGGTATGGATTCAGATGGTTCATCTTCAATGACAGGTGCTTCAGCTGACCACCTGGGCGGGTCAGCCGGTTTCTCAACTAGCGAAGGACTTGGCAGGAGTCTTTGATATCCAGGAAGAAGTTGCGCTCGTAAAATCGGGCGATCTTCCAGAACTCTTTTTGCCTCGTCTAAGAAGGGACAACAGTGGATGGCATGATCGCCTTCACACAGTCTGCAGGGAAATTTAGCTTTCCCTCTCTGTCCTGGGGCTTCACTCCCACTAGTTGACGGTGAGCAATCAACATGGCTATCAGAGGTTGATGCTACCGAATTGTGCAAACGGGGAGACCAGTCCCTTAGTATTCGAGGGATACAGGGACAATCTCTATGGAAGTGGTCTCCCTTGCATATGACGCATGGCGATTTAGGCCTGGTCAGTGCTGTGTGTGGATTTTTGTCAGACGACTCTCATTTGCCCCCAGTCGCCTTTGGCTCCTTCTTCTTCTTTTCTTTCTTCTTCTTCTCCTTCTTCTCCTTAGGAGCCTGGTTTTTGGTTTTACCAGTTCCGTCAAGCGAAGAGGAAGGAGGAGAGGAAGATGAAGTAGAAGGCTGGTGGGCGACTCTGGTCTGGTCTGACTGTTGACTCGACTGTTCAGGAATGGTGACGTTCTGAACGACATTGGTTGAAAAGAGCCAGACTGGCAGGCCAATTGTCAGTCCTGGAAGCGACAATGTGGCCATGTGGGGCGCACCAACATCTCCCCAAGAGGAGAAGGGACTAGGATTTCCACCAAGGGGAATTCCTTGGTTGGTGTGCTCCATCTTTCAACCTAAAGATCAACGCAGGAATTAAAGGGTGATTGTTCCGTTTAAAATAAATTTTAACGACGCTTTAGACACAACTTGCTTTTTCAGTTTTAAAGAGTCGAGAAAAAGCTAAAGATGACTCTAGTCTCCTTCGATGTTTTAACGAGCCCGAAGTGACAAATGCTCGGATGGACTTTTTCTATTATAGAGTCTGAAAAAGGCCAAAAGAAAATGCTCTGGAGTTCTAGGCAGAGGGTGTGCCAAACTTTTCACAAAACCGCAGAAGACTTTTTAAGGTACGGGCGGTCGATCTTCGTGAATGCTGTGTTCACTGCATTGCGATCAGTAGGGCGGCCGACACAGCTTCCTAAGGATAAAGGATATATGCCTATAGGGGTCTCCCCATATATACGCGACAGTACGTGGGAGCACAATCCGTACTAGCGCTATCGTCCCTCAGGAGGAATCACCCACCTTCCACGAGATCGACAGTCACTAGGCTTAACGACGCCGGAACACGTCTCTAGCCTAGACCTCTATGTTGTGCGTTATGTTACAAAGCGTTGTTAGGTTCATTCAGTTTATTTTAAGTTGATCTTTTTAAAGTTTGCCTTTCAAGGTTCACCACGAGATGTATGATACAAATTCCTAAATGCAGTCTAAAGATGATAAGCAAGCTTTATATCTTTTCAACTTTGAAAATCCTAGCTACTAAGGGAAAAGAAAGACACCATCTTTTCTCAAAGAGCAATTAGCACACTCTAATGCACTTTTCCTAAATCCAACATGCAAACTATCAAATGCAAAATGCACAATGCAGGTGTTTGTTTTCCGCTTTCTTAGTATTGATGCCTACAAAGAAAGCTTTTTGTACAACTTTGAATTTGCTTTTAAATGATCAATACAAACAAGTTCACTTTTTCGAAATCAAAGAAGATAGAAGAGATTACAACACTTAACGATTTTCGAAATAAATACTTGTTTTGACACTTCAAAAGAGACAAATTAAAACCAATAAGCAAAAGTAAATGTATAATCAATCTGCAAACAGCCAATGAACTCTCTTCTAAGATCACAATCAATCAGATCTGAATCAAAGGCTACAGGATGACTACTTTACTCATGCAAAGGAAAATTGTAAATGACGCCACAAACACATAAAAACACTCACAGTCTTTTTTTACAAAAGGAGGCGGAATCTAAGCAAAGAAAAGGAGTTATCTGACTGGTACCTATGCTGGTTAAAGGCTGCAAAAACAGAGATCAAAACAGGGCAACAGAGAGCAGAGAACCCCAGCTGCACAAGGCCAAACTGGTTCAGCGCAACCTCAACACTAAGGATTTGACATTCAGCGCAGGTAGCCTTCACGGGACCTGCGTTGAAATGCAGACTGCCTTCACAGCAGTTGCGCTGAAGGAGAAACTCTCGTTTCTCCTGGGTTCTGGGTCACAAATTGCTCAAAAATCAACAGTTTCAGGGCAAATCAGAAACACAAGCAAGGTATAATCAAAGGGATGCTTTGAAAGCTACTAAGATCTATCACAAGGATCATCAAATCATTTTTGAACCCATTGTTCAGATCATAGACAAGTCCAGCTACTGGATCAAAGCAGCAACTTTCTACTTTGCATCCGGGAAAGATGCAGTTCGATTGTTGCTGTCAAGTCTATGAAGTAAACAAATGATAGAAACACAAATAAAATGACTAAACAAATCTCCCCAGTGGAGTCGCCAATTTGTTGTGGGGAAAAATGCCTATGCAGGACGATCCTATCCACCTAAGGTGTGACAGTGCCTTAGCAACAAAGGAGTACGGCTACACTAATTTCTTCCTTTATGAAATGTGAAAGAAGAGAGATCAATAGACTTACCGGTGTCTTCCGTTTTTCCCTCGATCCAATCTCCCTTCTCTTTGGGTGTTCACAGCTAGTTGCCTTCTTGCTTATCCATTCCTGCAAGATCACAAGAGAACAGCTACTTGCGACAAGAGAACAGCTACTTGAGACAAGAGAAGAACACTACACAAAGACAGATGTTCACATTCATAACTAGTTTAGGATTAGAAATAAACCAAATACACTAATACATTTATACATCAAAATACATCAGCATATAGGAGAAACCAAGATAGCTTTATTGATGAATAACAAGGTTCAGGAAGAGATACAACCCAGAGGGCTCCAATCCAGCATCTCCTTCCCAGCAAATGGAATTCCTATCTTCAGCCCCTTCAAAGCATTAAGCACCCAATGATTCCAGTCTCAAACCAACAGCAATTCTTTGCAATAATAAAATTCCAGCCTCTAGATCTCATGGAGGAGAGATCCATATATAGATGTTTGGAGAGAGGATGAGTCAGCTTGAGATCTGACTAGTGTTCTCTCCCTCTGTCAGTTCTTGAGTCCACTTGGAGGTTCTTGCTTCCACTTGGAGATTTGGAACCTCTTACTCATCACCAGTCGAATTCCCTGAGGCAAGTGTCATTTTGGAAGCTTCCTGGGTTCTGACACCTTGAGGAATGAGTCTACCACTTGTCCAATCTCGCTCAGCGCAGGTAGCCATTGTTTGAGTTGACATTCAGCGCAGGTAGCCAGTGGAGCCATTGACATTCAGCGCAGATGGTCAGTGGAGCAGTTGACATGATCCTGAATTGACTTGTTTTTGAGCAGTTTCAGGTGGAGAACTTTTGTGAATTGCTGTGGTTTGTTAGCCTTGTTCCTCTAGGGGTAGGAACAACATGTTTAGGGACTTTGTATCCCTTAGATTATGGACATTTCATGCTCAATGTTGTAAGGCACAAAAATGTCTATAACACCTTGTTATCCTTTTAACTGCTGATCAAATTGTTTCCAGGCTTCATCAAGTTCATTATTGAAGGGTGTTTTATCAGTATGAATTTCTATGGATTTATCTTCCACTTCAATATATTTAGAAACCTGCACTGAGTCCTATTCTGAATTGTGTGCTGAATTCTTCTCTGAATTCTATTTTGAATCCTACTCTTCTTGGGAAATCATTTGAGAAATCCTCAACAGATCCAAAGGGATGTTTTGCAGTTTTTTTTCCTGTATTCTTTGAATTGAGCTAGCTTTTCTGGATTAAGTTTCAATGAGTGCAAGTGTTGTAAGTGTGAAAATATCTCGGTAGATTCAAATAAGTCATCATAGTGTTACACAACATTTTGTCACTGTCCCTGTACTCTCGTTCCTTGATCTTGGAGGACCTCTACAGTGAACCCCACATGCTTTTCCTTCATGAAGAAACTCCCATTATGTCCCTCTTCATGAGCAGATAAATTCCCTTTTGCACCATTTCCCCTGAAACTTCTGTTTTGCCCAGTTTACAAGACTGGCACTAATGGCCTTTGTCTCCCCCGTGCCGATGTGCAGAGATTAGCACTACTCCTCATGCCGACTGGAGCGACTAAGCTGTGTTTTAGTCACGCCGGTCCTGTTATGGAAAGTTTTTTAAATTAGAGTCGAAGCTTCTAGCTCTAGAAGCTTCGTAATGGAAGTTTGGTAAATGGTTCGGCCGGATGGAGTCACAGTTAATAGTTTTGGCTGAGTGTGAGTGTTATAGTTGCAAACTGTTGATGTTATTTTTGAGTAGACAAGCAAGTTATTACTAGTTGTAGCTATCTAGTTGTGTGAGTGAGAAGTGTGTTTTTGGAGTGAATCCTAAAGGGAAGAGCTTTAAAAATATTGTTGTTTGAAGCCATCGTGGAATGCTAGCAGAAGTGTGTGGGAACCTGGTCTTGTCAAAGGAATACTGCAACGTCAAGATGAATGGTTGTAATCTCTCTTTGATATTAATATATGCAACTATCTTTTGATTTCCTACATGTTTTGTAATATTACACATTCATGGCTTAATGTTTCTTGACTTGTTAAGTAGGTTGAATTTCAATTTGTTTATTATCACGTTTGTTGTCTGTTGTTGTTTACTTGTTTCAGGAGCTTGAAGGAGGAAGCGAGAGATAGCTGCAGCGAGCAAGCGAGGACATCATCAAGCAGGATAAGCGACCAAGAGGCTAGCCCTCTTAATTGATTCTAACCTAAGGAAATCTTCTACAGAATGTATCTGTTGTGGCTATACCCATTATCGGGCTAGAGGAATTCGTTCGTGTCAGCACTTATAATTTTACTTCACCACAATAGTCATCATCTTCATGACTGAATTGCCTGATTTTTACTTGAGCAGTAACATTTTGTGTTACTTTGTTTGGATCAAATTGTCTGTAGGCACAGTAGCAGATTTAAACATTTTATGTTATCAATTTCAAGCGAAGCATGCTTGAAATCATGTAGAGAATATACACCACATTGGATAGGGAATGAAGGCCATAGAGATTTCTTGGCTGCCTTTGAGGCTTTTGTCAATCCATCCTCTTTAGTTTGATATGCAATCTCCCTGGCCAGTAGTATATCAGGGACATATAATGGGAGAACATGAGGAGATGCCATACTTCCATAGACTCTAACATAGGTAAATAGCTCTTCACCAAACAATTTGCCTATAGGTATGAAATAAATTTTGGCCTCTTCGAACAGTCTTGGGGCTCTTTTATCAAAAATGGCTTGGTGCATTGGTAGAATGACTCCTTGTAAAACTTTATAAAAATGGGTATGGAAATTAGACTCCCACGGGATTTTATGGTATACAAGGATAGGAGTGGGGTCTTGAATGGTCCATTTCCATCCCATGCTTGGGAAATCTAAAGTGAAACAAACTACATCCATGAAATATGCGTTCATAAAGAATGGTTGAACTACAATGGTAGTAACATACCAGTTTTGTCTATATTCTCGGATTTGGGAGGAAATATTATTTGAAAGGATAATGACCTAATCCATTATATAAGAATCTGATATTGCCTCAAAAAGAGGAACCCATTCGACTGAGAATTTAGTTGTATTAGGGTACCCAAATAGCCTACACATAATATTTGCGATAAAAGAATAGGGAGCGACGAGAGAAGATAAAGAGTACACACCCGACTTTTCATGTTTGCGTTTGTTTGGGTAGGGTCTCAATCGTTTAATTGGATCTGATTACACCTCATTCTCTCTTGCAAATTGTTCGAGAAAAGCTTTGACATATACCTTTTTTGGGTTGGGTATATGGTACATTTTCTTCAAATCTTGAGTTGTAAAAGACTCGATGACTATTTTTATTGAAGTCAAAAATGTCCTATCAACGATATTGATGTTGTCAATTATCCATTTCACCATATCAGTATAAGGAAGGATCTTGGGTCGAGCAATGATCCTATGAAGAAAATAGATGGAGGCTTCATAGTTGGAGGCTTCAGAAGATGAAGCAACATCCATTGTTGCCACTCTCTGAATTACCTTGGGTCCTTCACTTTCAAGCAATTGATACATAGATTCCCATGAGGATGTTCCACTATCTATCATGCATGTAGTGTCTGAGAAAAGCGGGGGCATTTCTATTACTTCAGAAGCAGGAGGTGTGGATTGTGAAGCTTCCATGGCTTTCTTTCCTTTCTTTGCTTTGGTCATTCTATTACACTGTTTCTTTTCGGGATTAACCTACAATTGGAAACACAAAGGAATGAAGAACAACAGATTTTAAATGCGGGAGCATTTGAACATACAAGGTTTGAATATAGTTTAAATGTGAACAAATATGAAATATCTACATACAGGCCATCAAATCACCTTGGGGCTTTAAATCATAAATATCGTTACAAGTCCTTAATAACTGAAATCATGGCTTTATGTGATAATTTATTATTGCATTAATAGATCGTATCGCAAAAACCTTTCAAACAGTAATCGTAAACATGTCTCAATGTGTTTTCCCGATATGCGATTGTGATACCATTATATCGGTGGTTTGGGTATCGGAATTCTGTGATGTGATGATCGTAAAATCGCAATCGGGGGTTTGGCGCAGAGGACAATGGAAATGACAAAAGGCCTTTTGCAATTGCGAAATCACGAGGAATGATGTCGAAATGGATTGGGCCCTATCAGTGACTTACTAAACCCGCTTTTCCTTTGTTTTATTTATTCTTATGATTTTGTTAAAATCATGCTTTAATAAAGAGTTTTATCGCAATCAAAAGATCGGAAGTGAATGGAGGAGCCTTCCTTTTGCCAATCTGTGATTCATATCCAGACGCGACATATTTATAGGGTTGCGTTAATTGTTATATCGGGTCCGGGAGGTTTATCACATATCGCAATGGGAGTGTTCCTTGGGGATTTTTAATATCATGCTCATTATAAGTTTTGCGATGGGGGTAATATCTGATGTAGAGCGGCTATGTTAGCAATACTTAAGGTTTTTTAAGTTTTAGTCGGGGGCTACTTTATCACATTGCATCATTTCAAAAGGATAAAACGGGGAGTTGTTAATTAGGACTTGCAAAGTGCGATAATGTCGGGATTTCTTTAAGGCCAACTCGTTTGAGTTGTTTGGGCCAATGAAATTTGGATTTTTTATTCAAATAAACTTAAATTTGTCCTTTTAAAACACTAAATGTTTTATTTTTCTATGATTTAAAAATTTAAAGGGTCCCCATTATTTATATAATAATTTCCTAAGAGATTTATATATAAGTAAATGGGGGGTTGTTGAATATCACAACAAATAGTGACAACAGTGGCTCCTTCCTTTGTAATTACTCCAACAAATCTCAATTTTGGAGGAAAAATTCTTTCTTTCACTACGCGGGTAGGAGTAGGAGAACGAAATTTCCTTTCCCCCCTCGATAGGGAAGCGAGGAGTGGAGAACGAGGAGTAACATCTTCAATTCCCACCCCACTAACACCTTCTGCCTCAATTTCCTCAGCTTCGCCCCTATCCCCCACATCATCTGACTGGTTTATCGTCTCTTCTTCCCTTTCTTTCTCCGCTCCCTCCAGTGATTGTTCCATTACTTCCTCCATAGGTTCAACAGTTGACATTGGTTCTTGTGGTGCAATGCCAACAGTGACTTCCTCTTCTTCCAACAATTATTCTTCAACCCTTACTGGCATCATAGCTACAACCTCTTCTTCTGCTAGCTCAACCAATTGTTGCCAAGTCACAGGAGTTTGTGATAGGGCATGCATCACTAACAATCTGACGAGTCCATGATTTGTGAGGACTGCCAATGCTTGGCATGACCGGCGTGCAGACCGTGCCATTAATTGAATATTGTTCCAAAGAAAGAACAGAATATCTAAAGGATGAACTTGACGAAATCGGAGACATGCCAAAAGCTTAAAATGATACTTAAAAAGGGTAGAGAGGCGACCTTCACAGGTAATGTACCACATTACAAAGTATGCAACCTCGACCCATGGTTGTGGCAACGATTTTCGATCATATCCTTTCCCCTTCTGTACCACATTTTCTCCTTCCTGCAGAAATAACTCCAGGCGAACCACTTTTGTCCTCCTTGCAGCAATCCACTAACAGTCGAAATAACTTCTTCTGTCACCTGAATTTCTAGTCTACAAACTCTGGAATGATTCCCTTCCAAATTTAGCGCGAACTCAATTGTTACCCCTTCATCAAACCCCTGTAACCTTTCAAAATAGATATGCCATCCTGTGTCCTGAAAAATATGCCATACATCTGCTTGATGTCGAACCTGCACTGTGTTTTCTGGCTCGTGTCTAATGGCCTGGATGCCCATTTTATCCGTTGTTCTATAGTAGCACTCGGAGTAGCAGCAAGTCGTTGAGGGGGTTGTTAGCCGGTAAATTTTGCAGTAACAGGGATGACTGTAAATCTAGGCAAAGGTTATGACAAGATTGATGGTAAATGTGTTGTAGTTATGGTAATTACTCCAACACATTGGAAAAGACTGCAAATTAATGCATTCCTACATATTCATACAAAATGTCATTTATGATGTGCATGGATATATGTGAAGGGTACGATGGGAATATAAATGGATCATGGTAATGATGAGCGATTAAAGCGAGGTTTAATAATAATGATGAAATAACATCATTATTATTAAATATGAGATCTCCCCCCAACTAAGGTATGACCATCCTCAGTCATGATAGGTCATGTCATAAATGAGATACCAATCAAATCCACGGAGTTGTTCGGGGACGTACCTGGCAACTTACCTTAGCGGAGTGTCAAAATCAGCGAAGTAACAACACCAGTGGAGTAACAACACCAATGGAGTATCACCATCGGTGGAGTAATAGCACCAATGGAGTATCAACATCAGTGGAGTAACAACACTAGTGGAGTATCAACATCAATGGAGTAACAACACCAGTTGAGTATCCACATCGGTGGAGTAACAACACCAGTGGAGTATCAGCATTGGTGAAGTAACAACACCCATTGAGTATCTGCATCAGTGGAGTAACAACACCAGTGGAGTATCAGCATCAGTGGAGTAACAACACTAGTGGAGTAACAACACCAGTGAAGCAACAGTACCATTGGATCATCAACATCAGTGAAGTAACAACATCAATGGAGTATCAGCATTAGTGGAGTAACAACACGAGTGGAGCATCAGCATCGGTGAAATAACAACACCTGCAAGAAAAAGAGCGCTACTGATGGAGTAGCAGCAGAGTTATATATATATATATATATATATATATATATATATATATATATATATATATATATATATATATATATATATATATTATTATTATTATTATTATTATTATTCAATGTGCGGTGCCGAGGAAGTGTTCTCTGCACTAATGATTTCAAAACTAGAGTTATCATAAATATGCTTAACAAAGGAGTCCCTAGAGGTCGGGCGATGATATAATCTAAGGCGATGTCCATTTACAAATAAAGGAGTGTGTGCCTCATCTATTGTTGTAAGTCTAACAGTCCCATTGTCAAATATTGCATCAATTTCACATGGTCCCATCCACCTAGAGCAGAGCTTTCCCTTGAAGTCCTTGAATCAAGAGTCATAGAGTAACGCCCAATCACCTTTTTGAAACACCTTTTTCTTGATGAATTTGTTGTGCCACTTGGTTCATTGCTGCTGAATTGCAGTAGTATTTTGTACAACTATCAAGCGAATTTCATCTAACTCATTTAGCTATTCCAGTCGGTGTTTCTGGGCTGCAGTAAGATCCAAACCTACTTCAAGAGTTGTCCTGAGCGTCTTAATTTCAAATTCCACCGGAAACAAAGGGGATTTTCCATACACAAGCTCATATGGTGAAAATCCCGTTGTATTCTGCCATGTCGTTCTATACGCCCAAAGTTCTTTAGGAAGTTTTTCCACCCAGTTTTGACAATGCTTAGATATAGTATTTGTGAGGATATTTTCTAGTACCTTATTTGTGCTCTTGACTTAACCATTCGCTTGAGGATTATATGGAGATGTCACCCTATGTTTGATCCCATATTTTTCCATAAGTGATGCTATTAAATGTGATGTGAACTGTGTCCCTCCGTCTAAGACTATCTCTCTAGGAGCTTCGTACAGTGTGAAAATTTCTTCGAATAAAAAGTCTAAGACAACCTGTTTTGTGGCTTTTGCAACAAATTTGGCTTTCACCCATTTTGTCACATAATTTGTGCAGACAAGAATGTGGACTTTCTAATGAGAAGGAGGGTTAAATGGCCCGACAAAATCAATAGCCCACTTTTCGAAAGGATCTAAGACTAATTGAGGTTGCAGTGGCATTTCATCTAACTGACCAGGCTGACCCATCCGTTGACAACTGTCACACTCCTAAACATATTTCCTGGCATCACGGAAAATAGAAGGCCAATAGTATCCCATCTGCAACACCTTATGACCAATTCTCTTATTTTCAAAATTCCCTCCTCAAGGACCATCATGGGCAGCGTTTAGAATATTATAAATCTCTTTCTCCCCTACACGGCATCAAATCTGTTGATTTGGTCCAATGTAGAAGAGATATCCCTCTATCCATGTATAACAAGCACTTTGCTGGATAATTCTTCGTTTTTCCCTATATGACAAATGATGAGGTACCTTTCCTGTAATAAGATAGTTAGCAACATCTGCATACCAAGGAATGTAAGTATAAATTGCAAAGAGATTCTCATCAGGAAAACTATCCTCTATAGGTGTATCTTCATCATTAGTATTCAGCCTAGACAGGAAATCTACTACCACGTTATCTTTTCCTGGTTTATCTACAATAGTAATATCAAATTCTTGTATCAATAACAACCATCTTGTAATTCGACCAGGAGTTATCGATTTGTTCATCAAATACCTGATGGATGAATTGTCTATGTGCACAAATGTGGGGTACCCTATAATATAATGCTGAAATTTTTTAATAGCATATATGACAGCCAAAAATTCTTTTTTTGCTACCTCAACCTTGGCAGGATCAACCCGTATTCCTTCAGCTAAAAGTAAGTGCCCCAGAACTACCCCTTCTTCCATCATCATATGAAATTTCACTATACTAAGAGAAACATGATTCTACTTGCATTGTTTAAGTATTTTTTCTAAATTCTCCAGACCTTCTTCGAAAGAATCCCTGTATGGGGTAAAGTCATCCATGTAAATTTCAACATTGTCATTAACTAGATCAGAAAAAATTCCCAGTATTGTCTGTTGAAAGGTAGCAGACGCATTACAGAGGCCAAATGGAAGGAATGGTATGCAAAAGTTCCCCAAGGGCAAGTAAAAGTAGTTTTATCCTGATCCTCAAGAGCTATCTGGATCTGGTTATATCCACTAAATCCGTCCAGAAAGGAGAAGAACTTCTTCCCGACTAATGTGTCGAGGACCTGGTCAATAAAAGGTAAGGGAAAGTGGTCTTTTTGAGTTTCTTTATTCAATTCCCTGTAATCAACACAGATCCACCACTTGCCATTTTTCTTTGGAACAATGACTAATGGGGATACCCATTGACTGTCCGAGATTGGATAAATAAACCCAACATCCAATAGCTTCTGCAGTTCTTCCTTGACAATGTTCTTCAAAGCAGGATTCATCCTTCTTTGTGGTTGTCGAATAGGTCGACATTCTTCTCTTATGTATATATGATGGGTACATAGATTAGCAGGGATCCCTTTCATATCTGTATATTCCCAAGCGAAGGCTTCCTTATGATCCCAAAGGAATTTCAACAATTGTTCAACCTGGGAAGGTGAAAGATTAGGATTAACATTTAGCATTTTCCTTGGATCGATTTCTATAGGAATATTGT
This sequence comes from Pinus tabuliformis, assembly GCA_031772625.1. Taxonomy (NCBI): domain Eukaryota; kingdom Viridiplantae; phylum Streptophyta; class Pinopsida; order Pinales; family Pinaceae; genus Pinus; species Pinus tabuliformis. The sequence continues at coordinate 343,466,477 of CM062810.1, read as the reverse complement.
TATGGGGTACAATGACAAGAACGTTTTTTATTTTTTTTTTCTGGTTCAATAGTTTCCTGCGTAATGCAGCTCATGATAGATTCTAATAGTTGTCGAGTTGAACCAGAAATGGAGTTGGGACTACTAATAAATGTTTAGATATCTTCGGCAAAATCACATAAACAATCTTTTGTCGACGCGTTTCGAACCAACCAGTGTGGTTCATCGTCAGGACAAGTTGAAGCACCAATCTGGATTATGCTTGATTAAATAGAGTGTGCAGAGACTCCAACAGCTATAATGCTAACGGCTAAATTTTGACCCAATGATCCTGGTCAACCACAAAATTCGATAATTAATATTTTTATAAATAGCTTAATTAGATAAATTAATATCTCAAATCCTAAGGGAATCCAAATATTATTATTTAAATTATAATGGTCATTATATCCCATAACATATAATAAATAATCTATATTTAATATTATTTAAGTTAATAAATCATTATTATTTCATAATATAAAGGTTCATTAAAATAAAAATAATATATGTTTATTAAAATCTTAATAATTTATAATTTCAAGCATCATTATTCCTAGAATTTAGATATATTAGGTAAAGTCCACTAGCATAACTAATTTTGTTGGTACATCATAATTTAAAATAATGTTTCAATACTTTTTAATAGGAAAATTAAAGGTAAATAAGCCCTTAGGTAAATATATTATTACCTATAGGGTTGATAAAGCTCACGAATTTTTTTTATTTTTTTTTTTTTTTTTTTTTTTTACTAATAGTATAACCAATTTTATCCTTTACACCTAATGGTCAAATATCTATTAATAAACATTATCTAATCAGTATTCATTTATTTCAAAAAGATTAAAGTTCATTATGTTATTAATATATTATTATTTTAATTATAATGTTCATTATATCTCATAATAAATAATAAATAATTTCTATTCGATATTATTCCAATACTATTTAGAATGATAATAAATCACTATTCTTTTATAATTTAGTTACACTAGGAACTTGTGAAATAATCATTCAATGGTCCATTGGTAAGCTAGATCCCTCACTATTTAGTTCTTTAAAATACATCCTATTCCTTATTAAATATAAAGGTTCATTAAATAATATATGTTTATAACAAATCTATATCTACTTAATAATTTACAATTTCAAACAAAACATTATCATTCATAGAATTAAGATATACTAGGTAAAGTCCGATATTGATGGTCCAATATTTACTTAGGTCATTAGGAAATATATTATTCTTTATAAGGTCTAAAAAGGGTTTTTTTAGGCAATAGTTAAAGGGAAGACCCAATTCTAAGGCTATACTAGAAATAATAATAAATGAATAAATAATGAAATTAAGGAAGAAATCAAATCAATGGAAACGGGTTAAGGATAATACATTAATTCGCCCGAAACTAATTTCTAACTAATTAAAGACTAGAACGCTCCATAATAATGGACAAATCAGCCAAAAGAAAAATTGAAGGAAGGGGGAGACAGAAACCCTAAGACAAAGCAAAAAGGCTAGGAAGATAAGGCTGGGACCCAACAACTACTAATCTTCCAGCCATCATCCCTATTAAGATTGTTCGGCCTTTTCTCGATCTCTAGGGCCTCTCTAAATTTGCGATGGTGAAAATGCGCAACTTTGGCAATGACCTGAGCATCCTCTATACATACATGATGCATAGTTTTCCCTGCATGCTCAGCCAGGGCAGAGGACTTGGTCCTACCATGTCTTAAGTCAGCCGAATGCTCGCTAATCCGCTGATTGATAGAGCGACCAGTCTCACCAATATAAGGGGTCCCACAGGAACAGGGAATTACATAGACCCCTTTCATGTCCTTAGGGTCAATCGGGTCTTTTACAGACCTGAGGGAGCCACGGATAGTCTTGAGAGGTCTAAAAGTTGTGGTAACACCATACTTCTTCAGAATCCTCGCAATCCTGTCCGTGGTTCCTTGGATGTAAGGGATGTTCACACCCATGATACGATCATTAGGAACCTTACGGATAGAAGGCTCCTTCTTGGCCCTGAGGAAGGCTTTTCTGACCCTGATACGGCTAAGTTGGTTGAGCTTTGCCTTACCTCTACCTTTTTCAGCTTCGAGGGAGAATTCTATGAGCAGACTTGCGGAGTTGCCATGGGCTCCCCCTTGTCCCCTGTCGTGGCTAATCTCTTCATGGAGGAGTTTGAGTCTAAGGCTTTGGCCTCCTCTCGCCTCTTACCAAAGCTTTGGAAGAGATTCGTTGATGACACGGGTGTTGTCTGGTCTCATGGTCCTGACGAGCTGGATCGTTTCTTCCATCACCTCAATAACCAATCCGCCGCCATTAAATTCACAATGGAAAAAGAAGATAATGGCTGTCTTCCGTTCTTGGATGTTCTCATCTCTAAGAAAGTGGATGGTTCCTTTTCTCATCAGGTGTATAGAAAGAAGACGCATACTGAGCAATACTTGCATGCTTCATCGCATCATTTCCCTGCTCAGAAGTTAGGGGTTCTTAGCACGCTTGCCACCCGTGCTGTTAGAATTTCGGATAAGGAGAGCCTGGAGAAGGAGAAGGCTCACCTCCTAGAAGTCTTTGAGAAGAATGGTTACAATAGGCCCCTCAGTCAAAAAGCCTTCCTCAGGGCCAAGAAGGAGCCTTCTATCCGTAAGGTTCCTAATGATCGTATCATGGGTGTGAACATCCCTTACATCCAAGGAACCACGGACAGGATTGCGAGGATTCTGAAGAAGTATGGTGTTACCACAACTTTTAGACCTCTCAAGACTATCCGTGGCTCCCTCAGGTCTGTAAAAGACCCGATTGACCCTAAGGACATGAAAGGGGTCTATGTAATTCCCTGTTCCTGTGGGACCCCTTATATTGGTGAGACTGGTCGCTCTATCAATCAGCGGATTAGCGAGCATTCGGCTGACTTAAGACATGGTAGGACCAAGTCCTCTGCCCTGGCTGAGCATGCAGGGAAAACTATGCATCATGTATGTATAGAGGATGCTCAGGTCATTGCCAAAGTTGCGCATTTTCACCATCGCAAATTTATAGAGGCCCTAGAGATCGAGAAAAGGCCGAACAATCTTAATAGGGATGATGGCTGGAAGATTAGTAGTTGTTGGGTCCCAGCCTTATCTTCCTAGCCTTTTTGCTTTGTCTTAGGGTTTCTGTCTCCCCCTTCCTTCAATTTTTCTTTTGGCTGATTTGTCCATTATTATGGAGCGTTCTAGTCTTTAATTAGTTAGAAATTAGTTTCGGGCGAATTAATGTATTATCCTTAACCCGTTTCCATTGATTTGATTTCTTCCTTAATTTCATTATTTATTCATTTATTATTATTTCTAGTATAGCCTTAGAATTGGGTCTTCCCTTTAACTATTGCCTAAAAAAACCCTTTTTAGACCTTATAAAGAATAATATATTTCCTAATGACCTAAGTAAATATTGGACCATCAATATCGGACTTTACCTAGTATATCTTAATTCTATGAATGATAATGTTTTGTTTGAAATTGTAAATTATTAAGTAGATATAGATTTGTTATAAACATATATTATTTAATGAACCTTTATATTTAATAAGGAATAGGATGTATTTTAAAGAACTAAATAGTGAGGGATCTAGCTTACCAATGGACCATTGAATGATTATTTCACAAGTTCCTAGTGTAACTAAATTATAAAAGAATAGTGATTTATTATCATTCTAAATAGTATTGGAATAATATCGAATAGAAATTATTTATTATTTATTATGAGATATAATGAACATTATAATTAAAATAATAATATATTAATAACATAATGAACTTTAATCTTTTTGAAATAAATGAATACTGATTAGATAATGTTTATTAATAGATATTTGACCATTAGGTGTAAAGGATAAAATTGGTTATACTATTAGTAAAAAAAAAAAAAAAAAAAAAAAAAAAATCGTGAGCTTTATCAACCCTATAGGTAATAATATATTTACCTAAGGGCTTATTTACCTTTAATTTTCCTATTAAAAAGTATTGAAACATTATTTTAAATTATGATGTACCAACAAAATTAGTTATGCTAGTGGACTTTACCTAATATATCTAAATTCTAGGAATAATGATGCTTGAAATTATAAATTATTAAGATTTTAATAAACATATATTATTTTTATTTTAATGAACCTTTATATTATGAAATAATAATGATTTATTAACTTAAATAATATTAAATATAGATTATTTATTATATGTTATGGGATATAATGACCATTATAATTTAAATAATAATATTTGGATTCCCTTAGGATTTGAGATATTAATATATCTAATTAAGCTATTTATAAAAATATTAATTATCGAATTTTGTGGTTGACCAGGATCATTGGGTCAAAATTTAGCCGTTAGCATTATAGCTGTTGGAGTCTCTGCACACTCTATTTAATCAAGCATAATCCAGATTGGTGCTTCAACTTGTCCTGACGATGAACCACACTGGTTGGTTCGAAACGCGTCGACAAAAGATTGTTTATGTGATTTTGCCGAAGATATCTAAACAATGTTATGGATCACAGAAGTCTAAATTCGTTACTAATAAATGTGTTAATAGAATCATCTTCCATTTCACCCTTAAAACAGAGAGCTTCACTAATGGTAAGAATTGGTCTAATGTCTTCATTTCCAAGTTTAGGCTCATCCGAGGGTGGAAACTTTTGTGCTAAGGTAAACCCTGGTTTTATTGACGGGCTTGGTTCTGCCGGTGGGTAAAGAACAAGGTTCTTTGTGATTTCCCCATTGGATATTACCATATTTCTTGATCGACACCCAATGTAAGCATTTGCAGTAGCAAGCCAAGGTCTACCCAAAATCAAAGGATGCCCTCTGGTTGGAGATTGAGTATGCAACACCAGAAGATCGATAGGGTATTGCCATGAGTCTACAGAAATAGTCACGTCTTCCAACTTCCCTACTGGTCTTACAGTGGATCGGTCTACAAGTTTTAGGACTGTAGGAGTTGGTTTAAGATCAAGTAAGCCCAAGGTAAGTACGATTGTGAAAGTTATAACGTTAATTGCAACTCCTAGGTCTACCAACACATTTGGGATGTCAACTCCATTAATTTGTATTGTGAGAATCGGGTTTCCTGGATCACCATATTTGATGGGTGTAGTTTTTCCCAACATTATGTCTAATAATTTTCCCATGACATGAATAGTGGGTGGGTCTTTTGGTTTTCTTCCAGGCTTTTTGGAGCAAAATTCCTTAATCATTTTAGCATAGATCGGCACATCCTTCATAGCTTGTAGTAATGGGATTTTGACAAATAAGTTTTGTAATTCCCCCAAAAGATCAAATTCAGGTTGGGGAATTTGTTTGCTCAAGGATAGCCTCTCAGGGTACGGTGGGCCAGTTTGGCATCCTCGAGTGATAATTGTTTGAGTAGGGGGTTGTTGTTCCATGGTAATATGTGTCGAATCACCCTGGTCCTTCTAAGAACAAAAAATAAACAATGCAAAAGCATAACACATAAAACACAAATACACAGAGATTTTCCCCTGGATCCTAAAACCAGAACTACCTGCTTATTTTTTCATTATGTTCCTTTCAATGTTACAATACATATTTATACATGCCGAAGCATCCAATACCATGGACCAAAAACCATCGCACCCAAAACCATGAGCGAAAACCATGCACAAAACCATAGGTAGATCCGCCCACCTAATATAGGGTCCAAAAAAATATTTCCTCGTGGCGCTACCCCAGACCCCGTAGAGGGGGGCTACCCACCCCCCTCAAACCCCCTAGTGACCCCCCCGTTGTGCAATGAAGGGGGAGCTCCACCCCCCCTCTAACCCCCTGGTTAAATAGGGGATCTAGTCATGGAAAGAATATAACACAACCCAACATGTGCAAAGTCTATGTAGGCCACATGTTCCCTACCCAGTATTGAGCAGTCATCAAGAAAAATGATTGAATAATAGCAAGCAAAGAATATTAATACATGGTCATAACAATAAAGATAGAAAAAAATGATGGTCGCTTGGTGGAGGTGGGATGATGGGTGTCGACAGTCGGTTTCGATGGCTGGGCTAGGTCTTTTTCGAAGTTCTTCCTACTAATCCACGAGCGAACAGTGCTAACGCAGCTAATAGCTTTTGGGTCTTCTTTTTTCCTTGGGTCTACACTAAGGCGTTGTAATTTTTCATCCCCTCACCCAATGCGGTTTTTATACTAACCGGCGCTTGGTCACGAGGTGGGTTTTTCTTTGTTTTATTCAGTTTTTTTACAAAGATTGGTGGGGCTTTCTACCATTATTATCTCCACGAGGTTTTTCTATGGCACTGTCAGTGGTTGGAAGGCTCCATTCTTGTCGGGGTTTTACCTATCCGATTACAGTTTTTGCCCTAGCTGCTTGTGAAGGGTTTCCTACTAGCCGGTCACTGGGTTCCGAGGGTTCACTTTTCAACACTGGTCAACAGACAACAGGGTTTGTTACCTGTTTTACCTCAGAACGGTCCTTAGTTATTTATGGAATCTGGAGTCTGGATGGATTCTTCCTATACTACTCCTCTGACTCATTGACCCCAGAAGACATCTGGATTGATTACATACACCCGTCATCAGCTGAGTCTGCACCAAAGGAAAACTATTTACCGGCTTCTCAGGTCACCAAACTCTCCTCCCTAATGAATGAGATGGAGGTTACACTTTAGGGTATGGGTAATAAGCAACTAACAACTGTCATTTCGGAGGGTTTGTTTAGTCTGGGCGAGGGTTTTGAATCTCCCTTTTTTCTATACCATCACCATATGAACTTCAAGACTGGTCTCAGGCACAGCCGAATATTTCCAACTCTCAATGGGGCGTGGGAGTCACTATGGCGGGTATTAGTGGCTCGTTTATCGAAGAACGGGGTTTATCTCCATCACATGTTGGTCTCCTCGGTTCAGCGCCCATTTTCTCCGCTCAATTGTTATCTGTTTCTTCACACCCCTCTGGGTATTTTAATGGCATACCTAGGCAAGACACTAGCACTAAGGAAAATAGGTCCTCGGATTCAGACGAGAACCCACAAGCGGAGGACGCCCCGACAGCATAGCAACAAAGATAGAGAGAAAAGAAAAAATCCAAGCACTCAAAAGTCCGGGAACAGGACCGCTGTCTGATGTTTGGGGAGGGCATTTCAATGGCCCAAGCGGCCCTAACAGAGAACACATTGCTTGTGGGCAGGGTTCAAGGCAGAAATTATACACCTGGTTGCCTGAGGAAATGAACCGCGAAGGTATGGGGGAATTTGTTGGTGCAGCTACCTGGTATCATCACCTTGTCTTAGAGGTGGTTTTCCCTTACCTTTTCATAGCCAGACCAGGTGGATTGGGTATTAACAAGGTACTGGCACATTGAAATGACCCTGATTCTACTTAAGAGATGGACACCGCTTTTCAACCCTGAGAAAGAAAACCTAGGAGCTGGTCCGATTTGGGTCCACCTTCCGGGTCTTCCGCTCCAGTTTTTGGCTGAGGAGATCTTCAAAGTTATTGGCGATGACTTAGGGGTGTATCTTGACCACGACAGGGCTTACCAGGACACTGGCTATATGGCTTTAGCCCGCATTCTGGTGCATCTTGACACCAGAGAGGGCCTAGTGGAGAGTTATCTGCTCCAGATGGGCGAAATCACTAGAAGACAGATTCTCGACTATGAAGGCATCCCCTTTCGTTGTCAAAGGTGCCACGAGGTGGGACATTTGTACAAAGATTTCCCCTTACTATCTAGGAAGCAGCAGGAACCTCCTAAGTCATTGGTATCGGCTAGCACTCAAACAATGGAAGCGGATTTCCATTCATAGGCGGAACCTCTAGAAGATTCGGAGCCTCACCTGCATGGTTCGGAGGTGCCATCCTCTCAACTGGACTCAATGAGTTTAGCGGCTCCTCTCACCAGAGCACGAGCCAGAGAATCGGCTTTCGCGGGGAAAGGAATGAGATCGTTGATTTTCTTTCCAAAGTGGCCACGCAGCTAAATAGGGGACAATGGAAAATTCAAGAATTCAGAGAGGGTGTTTTCTATCATTTCTTCCATCGTTCGTTCATCGAGATGAATGGGAATCAATTAGAATGATCACTCAAATCATTCCTTTTTTGGTTTTGTTTATGTCATAACAGTTTTTTTTTTGGGACATTACTATGTATTTTGTTATCTCTGCAGTTATTATTTCCCTCTGCTACTATGATGTAATCTGTATATAAGTTTCACAACTCTTATGAATTGTTTCTATAGTGAATGCATCTCATACATGTTGAATGATACAACATGTAATTTTCTTAATATACTTAATGAAAATTGTGCCTTTTTCCTTGGAAAAAACAACAAGAAAATAACAATAACAGTAACAAATCATAGTAACAGTAATCTAAATTCATAGTAATGTAGTCAATAAATCATTACAGCAATAAAGCAAAGCGAACACACACAACTAATCCAACAACACCTAATCAGGAGAGTGGGCCTGACTCTCCAATCAGGGTTGTGGCAAAAGATCGAAGATTATTCGGTGCTCAGGAAATCAAAATTGCATTAATCAAAAGGAAATATAGTAAAGTCTGTTGTTACACTTCTCGGATCCAGTCCGCATTTCTGCCTCCTTAACCATTACTTATACATTGCATTGTTACAAAAATATTACTAACAAACTCAAAGATTCGGTAGCTCTGTCTGCCCACAAATATACAACAATCGTTAAGGTAGAAACATAATGCAAAAGATAGAAATAATATTAATCCATCAGCTTCTCGTTGGTTAAACATTGTTGTAGTCCCTGTCCCATAATATATTTTTCAGTTCATCAACACTCGTGCGCTGATTTGTAGCCTGTTGGTCATCATTATCTCGATTATGCAAGAAAGCTTTAGTTAGCAAGTCGCATAGGCAATGTTCCCCTTAGGACTACGTTTCATTAATCAATATTCAAAAAGACATGTCAATTTATCATACCTTCATTATTGAGACATGAATTAACCTTGCAAAAATCTATGAAATGGGTAAGGTGAAGTGGATAAAAATAGGTAAAAACAGGCAAATCTAGCGACCACCAATGTGCTCCTCCCTAGCGAAGATTCTAGCATTTTCCAGGAAAATTTGATGCTTTTCTTTTAAGGAGTGCTTAGCAAGAGTTGAAGTGTGATATCATTCATTTTTAATGTTTTCTCCATGCTCTTTTAGTATTCTTTGCAAGTAGCATCACGTTTTTCCAATATAACTCTTATTAGTCATTTGTATTGTTTGATCCATGCTCTTTTAGTCTTCTTTGCAAGGAGTTTCTTGTTTCTCCATTATAACTCTTACCGTTCATTTTCAATGTTTTCTCCATGCTATTTCAGTATTCATTGCAAGGAGTATCTTGTTCCTCCAATATAACTCTTACCATTTATTTTTAATGTTTGCTCCATGCTCTTTCAGTCTTCCTTGCAAGGAGCGTCAAATTTCTCCAATATAACTCTTACCATTCATTTTTAACTTTTGCTCCATTCTCTTTCAGTCTTCTTTGCAAGGAGCAACCTATTTCTCCAATATAACTCTTACATTAAAAATGAACGGTAAGAGTTATATTAGAGAAACATTATGCTCCTTTCAAAGAAGACTGAAAGAGCATGCAGCAAACAATAAAAATTAACGGTGAGAGTTATAATGGAGAAACATAACGCTCATTGCAAAAAAAACTAAAAGAGCATGGAGCAAACATTAAAAATGAACGATATCACACTTCGGCTCTTGTTGAAGACTCCTCAAAAACTAAGCATCATGTTTTCTTGGAAAATACTAGAACTATCGCTAGAGAGGAGCACTATCATAAGAGAAAAATCAGGGAAGCCCTTAAGATAATGAAGCATCCATAAAATCTCAACAAGAATGGTGGTATGGAGTCTAATGGCAATTGGTTTCCTCTAATTCAAAAGATTGGTTCTTTTAGTTCTACTTCCTCTTAGGTATAATACCCTCTCCCATAACTTAATTACATTTAATATTAATTACATCATATTGAATATACTAATTACATATATAAATCATATCACTGATTTATAATTCTATTTATATTATTTAATACAGTAAATATAATACATTATGCTCTTAATTAATTTATATAATTAATATAAATTAAGTATTATTATTATTATTACTCTAATACATTGGTTATTATAATTCTATACCATTTAATATGTTACATTAGTATTACATTACATATTATAATATTATTCATTAGGTAGTATGATTGTATATCATTTACATTATTATTATACATTTTAGTTGATTATATATATATATATATATATATATATATATATATATATATTTTTTTTTTTTTTTTCCGTAAAGAAAAGTCATAATTTCATTGGTGAAATTACATGTTGTAGATGCCTGAAGGCATATGCTGTAAACGTGGTTGTTTATCCACTATCAATAAACTAATATTTACAATGAAACCCAATGGGTATACTGCGCTAGTTCAAGACCTCAATAAAAAGTTCAAAAATATTCACCCACGCGGGTGTGTATTTGCTGTCCATATTTACAATCATTTACTCATAAATACTAAATAAAAAATAGTATCAAATTTGCAAAAAATTTCCAAATCAAGATGTTGATAATTAGGGGTTGTTGCCCCTTTGTAGTCCCCCATCGATGTATGGCCTGTGGAAATAGTGATAGATTCCTGCAGGTGTGTGTTCGGCGATCATCAACTCTCCTAGAGGGTGATGCGTCGCTTCTTTCGATAGCTTGTCTACAGTTTCATTTCCTTCCCTGTAGATATGAGAAACAGAAATCTGATCAAAGAATGCTTTGAAAAAAACAATTTCTTCCATAATAGATCTCAAAGAGTAAGCATAACAAACAGCTGTGTTGTTAAACCAATCAGTCACAATCTTTGAGTCCCCAAATATTTGTATGTTTCGGCATTGTTTCAGAATGGAAAAGTATATCAGGTGGCGAAGAGATATCAGTTCAGCATGATTATTTGTGCCCGGTCCCAATCCCATACTAATCTGGAAATAGTGTGATTCAGATAGGTAAAAACATATGCCTCCCCCACAGCCATGCTGCTAGGCAGCACCATCAAAATAGGCCCAAGGTATTGTTGTGTTTATCTGTTCCTGTCGAATATTCCTAGGTCTCTTTTGGCACTCATCATTTGGTAGTTCTTCAAAAGCAGCGCAGATTTGCGGAGGGAGCAGGTTCCAGTTTACCGGCTTGTCTTCAAATATTTTGATGTTTCGCTTGAGCCATATGTACCATGAGACCAAAAGGGGAAGGTTTCTTGTTTTTTCCACAGCAGTAGTACCCCACCAGCTGTCCCATGTTGTTATAATATCTGCACCCTGCCAACTCATATTTAGATTTAGAGTTTGCAGGACTTGAGTCCAAATATTCCTGGTGGTCGGACATGAGAGAAAAAGATGTTGGGTCAATTCTTCTTCTTGGAGGCATAGGACACACCAGGTAGGACCCAAAAATGCCCTCTTTTTTAGATAGGTTCCAGTGGGGATCTTATTTTCTAAAATATTCCACATCAACAGTCTGGTACGCAGTGGGGCTTTTAATTTCCATAATGATACCCACCAACTCCTTAAGACCTCTGGTTTTTTGTCTGCAATGATGGTATCATAGCCCTGCTTTGAAGAGTATTGTCCAGATTTTGAGTGTGCCCATATGAGTTCATCCTCTTCATTCTTTAATCTAACATGCGATTCTGTGAGTGCCTGGATATAGTTTTTCCATGTTCTGCTCCATTCATTTGGTATGTTCCAGTTCTGCTCAGTCAGCCAAGCTTGTGTATGAAAAGTAGTATTTTGCTGATCACCTATCTGCCCAATATACTTAATGCCCCTGTTGTTTAAATGATTTATCAGCCCAATTGGTAGCTGATGGGAATTTCCACTTCCAGTCCATGGATCAATTCCAATGCGAACTGAGGCTCCATTTCCAATTTTCCATAATAGTCCATCCTTGATAATGGGAAGTGAATTAAGTATGGCCCTTCGTATCACTGAAATGCCTTTTCTGTTCCATGTTGGACTTCTAATCCAGTCTATAATAGTAGATGGCCAGATATATTTATGTAGGATAACCTCAGTCCAAAGACTTTTTTTCTTTAGTAGTAACCAGCTCTGTTTTGCGGCCAAGGCTTGAGCAAAGGCAGGAAGTAGTTTAAGGCCCCAACCTCCCCACTTCTTTGGAGTAGCAATTTTGATCCATTTAACCCAGGCAAAAGGTTTGCCCTCCTTTCTTCCATTCCAAAGAAATTTGCAACAGATTTGTTGAATTATGTGAAGGACCCCTCTTGGAATCCAGGCCTGTGACATCCAGTAGAACGGGGTGGCTTTGAGGACTGATTTGATAAGAATTAGTCTGCCAGCCCTAGAGAGGAACCTGTGACACCAGCAGTTTATTCTCTTCTCCACTTTTGTGATGAGCCAGGTCCAATTAGCGATTTTGTACCCATCTGGTTTTAGCCTGAAGCCCAGATATTTGAGCCCCTCCATCAGCTCAGTAGCTTGAAATGGAAATTTTTGTATGGCTAGCTGTGATTCCTGTTGTGTACAATCAGATAGAGAGATGGTGGATTTATCTCTGTTAATTTCCATTCCCGTTGCTCTGCAGAAGAGATTTAGAATCTCATACATTGATGTGGTGTCCAGAACACTACCATTCAAGAAAATCAATATGTCATCTACAAATAGTAGATGTGTCAGATAGTAGTGGTCCATAATTTTTAGCCCTCTGAGGCCCCCTCTTCTTTTTTCTGAATCAATTAGCCTGCTCAATCCTTCCATAACTAATAAGAAAAGTAGTGGTGATAAGGGACATCCCTGCCTTATCCCTCTATCTATATTAAAGGATGGAATTGCAGACCCATTGATGAGAATGGCAAACGAAACAGAGGAGATGCAACCCATGCTCCAGTTGATGAGAGCTGGGGGAAACCCCAAATGAGTGATAATCATCTTGATGTATAGCCAATTCACTTTGTCGAAAGCCTTTGATAGATCAATTTTGAGTGTAAGTCCCTTGAGATTTTTGTGCTTAATGGAGTGAAGGGCTTCCTGGGCTGAGCCAATAGCATCCTGAATATGTCTATGGTGGAGGAAAGCAAATTGCTCCTGAGAGATATGGTTAGATAAAATGGGCTTAATGTGGTTGGCTATGATTTTGGAAATAATTTTATACAGACAGTTGCAAAGGGATATGGGGTGGAAATCGTTAAAAGAGGCTAGTGAATCAATCCTAGGGATCAAAGCCAAATAGGTGAAGTTTATGGGCGGGTGGATGTGTCTTGTAATTCTACTTTCTTCAATTACCACCAGCAGGTCCTGTCCCAGAAGCTCCAGAAAATCCGTGTAGAATTCAACCAGCCAACCATCCGGGCCAGGACTCTTGTCCTTCTTGAACCATTTAAGTGTTCCTTCCAATTCCCCCATTGTGACAGGTTGTATCAGATCCTCCACATCATCCGGATCCACAAACCTAGGGAAATTGCCTGCCAGGTTAATGATGTCCGGGAGGGTGATGGTTGCCGGCACAGTAAATTGACTTTTGAAATGGGTATTCCCCATCCTGGCTAATTGAGGGTGAGTAGAGGCCCATCCGTCTAGCTCACAGGGCAGCTGCCAAATGGTGTTAGTGGCCTTCCTACCATTGGCAAAATTGTGGAAAAACTTAGTATTTCCATCTCCCGCTTGTAGCCAAATAGCCCTACTTTTCAGCCTCCATTGTTCTTCCTTTTCAAGTATAATCTTTGCCTTTTGGTTTTCCAGACTTATTAGTTGGAGTTTAGTGCCATCCGTTAAGTATCCAAGCCCCTTTTCATCCGTGAGCTGGGCTATCTATATTTCAATGACCTTTAGGTTCTATTCATCTCTCAATTTCTTCTGCCTTGACCATTCCTCTATCATAGTCCTGAGTTTTTTAAGTCAAACATAGAAACCAGCTGCCGTTCTCTGCTCCCTGAGAGGGGGTTGTGCTCTCCAGAATTCAATTACTAGATTGATGAAATCTGGGTCTTTTAGGTATCCAGTAAATAATTTGAAGGGGGCACAAGCCTTTTTTGAGGGACCAGAGATTTGTAGATATATGGGGAGGTGATCAGAAGATCCTCTAGTGCCAACCCATTGTCTGTATAAGGGTAGGGTACGGAGGAGATCTTCATGAATCAAGAAACGATCGAATCTCCCACCCAGGGCAGCTTCACCCGTCCTCCTGTTATGCCATGTGGGAAATTTCTTGTTCATTGGAACATCAACAAGTTTAAAGGAATCCAGTAGTGTGCTCATCTAGTCCAATATAGGGTCGATCTATGAATGATGTCCCCAAGATTCCTCCATTCCCAATGAAAAATTTAAGTCACCCCCAATAATGGTGGTGCTTGAGACAAGATTGTGTTCCAACAAATTGTGCCAAAACTCCATTCTGTTATGATTTGGGGCATATATGTTTATCACTTTTAACTAGTACCCGAGCTCACTCACAAAAATATCCATACCAATGAAGCCCAAACCACCCCAGGAGGAAATATGCTTGACAGATTTAGGGTTTATTCCTATTGCAAGACCTCTGAATCTGCCATTAGCATCCATACCCTGAAAAACCCAGCCCGGAAGGATAGAGTGGAGGGTTCTGGTAATGATGTCAGATGTGCCAAGGGTTTCCTGTAGGAAGAGGATGTCACAATTGGAACTATGTAATAGACGTTTTAGAGCCAATCTCTTTTTGGGGTAGGCTAATCCCCTGCAGTTGTAGGAGAGCCAAATCATTGGGAGACAGGGGTGGAGGGCTCAATTTCTTTAAGTGCCCTTTCAATGGTGTATTGACAGCCCCTCGCTACATCAGCGACCACAGTCTTGATGGTTGTTTTGTCCTGGATGGGCGCCCTCTGGTAGGTTTATTTTTCTTGGTCCTTCTGGGGGAGTGGCCCAAACCAAAATGAGGAGTTAAAAGTCGTGCTCTGGATCTGAGGTTGTAGGGATGGGATCCTGTCCCAGAAGGGGAGGATGTATGAGATGGGGGAGTGGAAAAATTCCCTGTGGGAAGTAGGTGTAGTAGAGAAAGTGGGGGGAGGAGGAAAGATGGAGCAAGGAATGGTAGGGATAGAACAAAGAGTTGTGGAAGGGGGATGCATGGGAGAATGCAGAGTAGAAAACATAACATCTGAAAAAAGTACAGAGGTTATTGGGATAGATCCAACACCCGGGAGAGGAGGCGCTTCCGCAGCAGATTTGGAGCAAGTCCGAGGAGGTGAGGTCGGAGCCCTTCGCCGATTTTTTGCCTTTTGTGTAGCGCCCACCACAGCCTCAAGTGGTGCTTGTCCTTGTTGTTGATCTCCCTTATTCAGCTCTTCTGAGATATGGTGTTTGGTCCCCCGAGAGGTCTCTATAGTCACCGAAGAAAGTAGTGGGAAATCCTTGTATAGGTGACCCACTTTGTGGCACCTCCTACATCGAAATGGGACTCCTTCATAGTCCAGAAGTTGTTTGCGCGAGAAATGTCTCCTGTGAAGAGTGATTTTTTCTTCAAGCCCCTCCCTGGTGTCAAGGTGTACCAAAATCCTTGCCATAGTCATAATGCCGGTCTTTTCATAGGACTGATCATGCTCAAGGTAAGTCCCCAGTGCATCTCCAATACGTTTGAAAACCTGAGGAGTCCAAAACTGCATGGGCAAACCAAGAAGTCTGACCCAAATAGGCCCTGCTCCCAACTGTTCACGCTCCAGATCGAAGAGTGGATCCCATCTCTTCAACAGTACATGAGCAAGCTCAATATGCCAGTAGCGTGATAATATCCAGTCCGTGTACTCCTCCCTATGAAAGCGGAGGGCAAACCAACCTCTGGCCAAAACCCTAATCACAGGAATTTCTTTCAACAATGAACCCCAAATCTCCATGGTCCATTGACGCAAACCCTCCACTGAATAGTTCTTGCCTCGTACACATCCAACAAGAACTTTCCTCGTCGTGTCCATAGCGTTAGCCATAGGAACGTCTTCTCCAAAAGTCAAATTTATGTCAGTTTCCACCGCTCTAAGGCACCGGCCCTTTTTGGGCTTGTCCGTGCAACGGCCCATGGGATGTTCTCTGAGTAAACTTATGCACGCTTTCGAGGAGCTTTGTTGGGCAGATATTGCAGGTCTAGGGTTTGGAATGGGAGAACTGAAGCAGCCAGATCAAATCGGGGAGTGTGGGTTGTATCTACACGAGCCCGGATGTATGAAGGACTGTGCAGGGTGTGGGAGGTTTGAAGGGCCAGCCGGAGCCAAGGAGAAGGAAGGAGGGTTTAGTGGCAAAGAATGGTGTGGGGGATGAGTCAAGGGAGAGTCAAAAGTGGGTGATGCCTGAAGACTAGTGCCGAGGAGATTCATAGTGGCCGGAGAGAGGGGAGGGCATTCCAAACTGGGAATATCATCAACATTGACAGCAGGAGGGTGTCGTTTACCGGAGGAGGGCGGGTGTTGTGGCGACTAAAGTGCAGCTGTCATCCGAAGCATTTTATTCTGCCAAGGGCCCATGTCCGGGCCAGCTTGATGAGCCCAAATCTCCTGTTTTGGCGTGGGGTCCTCCTTGTAATCCACGAGGTCTTCTTTGACCATTGTAATCAACAGTAAAATCTGACTGTCGTATGTCCAAGGGAGGGTAGGCTGCTGTGAAAACGAAGTTGCAAAACCGACGGACGGTATTCCACAATACAACGAAAACAGCAACCGACAGGCCTGTTGATTACGAGGTCCAAAAACAATATTTAAAGCATAAACCACGGTTAGACCCGCGTGGTATACCACCCAACATATACCATCTCCATTGCCGCTGGTAAAAACCACCGGTTCAGGTGCCCTGTTGACCTAGGGTTCCCTTATAGATAGATAGATATAGATATATCTATATATATATATATATATATATATATATATATATATATATATATATATTATTAATATTAAATTATAGGTTTTATTAATATCTTGTTAATATTTAGGATTATAGGTTTTATTAATATCAAGAAATAATTGATATTGTTAAGATTTTTAATTAATTTAATTATATTTCTTTTCATTCTAGGTTTAGGGTTTATTAGCTGAGCCTTAAAAAAAATATTTTATTTTAATTTAATCAATTTATGCATTCCTTTGTTCTTGCCTCTTTTCTCTTCAAACCATTTTCCTAATGATGGATCTTCTTTGGGATTTGAAACGACGACAACTTTCGTACAATATTGTGGAAAATTTGAACTCTATATCTACATATAAATAATTTCTATAGCAAAGTTGAAAAAAGCTTATATGTGTGAATGTTGCACACCAAGAAAACCAACCAATACCAAGATAATTCCACCGAGTCTTAGGTAGTATTCCATAGACACCACCTCCTAGTCGAGTTATGATACCAATAGGGTAAAGTAGGAAATACGACTCTAAATTAAGCTTAAACTGGTCCAAAATAATACATTTTCACTGTTGAGTTTTTTTGGGGGATATAATAGCTCTTAGGAACCCACATTACCTACCCCACATAACACATGGAGGACTTCCTTCTCTACTACACAATCCCTTAGAAATTACGCCTCCCTCCATTGTTCTTCAATGTGGGAATACTAAGGTCAAGGTCGATATCTCTAAACTTGTGTAAATTTTTCTTGATTTTATGGTTCTCTTAGTAGTACTAATGGCCCATTTCCATGGTTGATTTGTTCTATGGTGTGGTAGCTCTATTATTTTCATGTTTTCTTTCCTTTCAAGCTTCTTGTTCTTATTTTTCTAGTAGCCTCCTCCCTCCCATTCAAGCTTTCCACGCATAAATGCAAGTAAGAAAGTTCCCCCATTGCTTCTTTCTTGTTCCAAGAATGTAGGGAAGAGAACTTGTTAATTTTTATGAATGGATGACCTAGATTGAGGGATTTGTTTTCTCCACTCCTCATAACCTCTTTCAACTTGGCAACTAAGTTTTGAAAATGAATGAAGATTATATGTAACATGAGATATATGTTTTTAGACATAAACATCCCCTAGACCTCCATAACTTTCCCCTCTTGTGGTATCATGGTCCTTATAATTACTCATGCTTTCTCAACATTGGTAATTTATTTTAATTAACTACCAATATAAAAATACTTTCGATATTCATAGCAACATGGTATATCTACCTTCCACTAGGGTTGTAGATCAGTTGATGATGCAGTGTATTGTTAATGCACTCCTTCTAACGTCATTGGTTCAAACCTCGGCTAGCTCGTGTGCCATGCTTAGGCGGTGTGCGGTGAACCTTAAGGTTATTATAGTGGTAGTATTGGTTATTATAGCATTGCCTAGTTGTTGATTCCTCTAGGAAAAAATGGCATATCTACCTCATGGTGATTAGTACATTAATAATAAAATATCCATGCAAATTATTTAACAAGTTTAATTACAAATATTTCAATGAGAAAGAAATGGGGAAAGTAATAGTAATAATATACTTTTAAGGCCATAGCCAAGCCAAACACCATATTGGTGTATAAGACTCCCTTGTCTATGGGACAAGGGACCCACCTTCACATAACGAATTAATTCCTAAAATATACGAAGGTGTATATACTCTACCCCCCCCCCCCCCCCCCTTTAAATTTGAACTTGTAACTTTTAGGAGGAAACCCATTAATTTCCCCTTTCCCTTTTTCTTTGTTTTCCAAAATGGGGTTAGATATTTTAATTATAAGAGTTATTCTTTGCCTAATAATTCCTTGAAAGATGGACTGTTGGCCTCATATTGCTACAGGCCAATGAATTAACTACTTTGATACTAATTGACATGAAACTAGTGGTCCACTTCATGAGAACATCATGAATACTTAAAAGTATTTGCATATATCCATACTAAATCATAATTATTTATTATATGAACATATATGAGATTGATTATTGATTGAGTATGATTGATTCTTATAAATACATATACAGATGATAAGTCATGTCCTTTGAGAAAATGTATGACTATCATTATTTACAATATAATAAATATATAATAATGATTTATATGAATACTTGGTACAAAATGATTTATACATTATTACATATGGGTAATATACTTTAGGTGTTTTAAAAAATACTAAATTCTTCTGGAACTATGCCCAACACTAGAAGAATGTAAACACAATCTAGGAGATAAGAAAGCAAGTGGGAACAATGACCAGAAAGTTCTCGTAATTGGAAGAGAAGGCATAGCAAGTGGGAACAATGACCAGAAAGTTCTCGTAATTGGAAGAGAAGGCATAGATTACTCAATATCTCTATTTTAGGAAGCACCCAAGGCAAATATAGTATAAATACTAAAAATGGTTTCTTTCTTTCAAAGAATGATAGAAGAAGAACAAATTACGAATTAGGGGCAACAATTACTAAAGAGGAAATCAAATCAGTGCTATTTGAGAAGGAAAAAAACACGAGGTTTGATGCATGCATAGCTAAATCTTTTGTAACTTTTATGAATTTATAAAGGAAGATTCGTTAAGAATACATGATCTCTAGGGAAGTGTCGAGGGGATTAAATGCAACTTTTATTGCGATAATCCCTAAAAGAAATGATCTTGAAACATTATAATTTTATACCAATTTCCTTATGCACTTTTATCTATAAACTTATTTCAAAGATTTGTACTAATGAATTAAAGAAAAAAACATTAAACAAAACAAAAAACTTTTAGTATTTATATATGAAGTATAGTTCAAATTCCTTGCCAACAAGCAAATTCATGATATAGGGGGGACAACTTGGGAGGGTATGCATTCAATAAAAAATTTAGGAAAAATCCAACTCTCGTCATGAAGATAGTCATTGCAAAGGTGTATAATAAAGCATGTTGGTTATATCTAAGGATGTAGATGATATAAATAGGGATGAGCAATTTGGTTGTGAACTAGATAATGGGTGTTTGGCCTCAACTTCCTTTGCAAATATGATAAATGGTTCCACCTCAAAATTCTTTTCTATGTCAAGAGTACTTAGATAGGGGTACCCAATGTCCCCTTTATTCTTATATTGGTAATTAATAGTTTGAGTAAAATGATTAGATCAACAAAAAGGGAAAGGTGGGATAAAATGTATTGGAATGAGAGGAGATGTATCCTTATCTTATTTATTATTTGTGAATGATGTAATTGATATGAAATGGATCATTATATAATTTTTCATATGTCTTAGTATTTTCTAGGTAGAAAATTTGGAGGAATTGGTTTGCAGGGCCCATTTTAGGGGAAAGTCCTAGTTTGGTGATTTGGAGTTTAGAAACTTCCATAATCATTTTGAGGAATCAAGAAATAATTTTCAATGTCAAAACTTTGTGAGCATAACTCACACCCTCTCAACATTGTTCTATTAAGATCTATCCAATGGAGTGAACATCACCTCAATCGGAGTTTGTATGTGGAAGTTATGGCTCCCACAACTTGACCTATTCTATTGACAACCATGGTATTGAGTGGGTGCCAAGTCAACCCCATTATTCATATGGAGTTATTTATGTGTGGATTTTTTAGATATTCTAAAGGGACCAAAACCTTAACACTAATTTAGGGTTTAAGCATGGAAACCCCTTACCCTAGATGGCTATTAGTCTATGTTAAATAGTGGGTTGTTAATCAAGGGATGGGTTCCTTTCTTTTTGTATTCTTATTTTTCAATAGATGAGCAAAGCATCTAGGAGTGGGATATTGAAGCACAATATATGAGGTAGAATATTTTGTTGCAACCATTCAAGCCATAGTGTCCATAACAGCTCCATTGTGAGTTCTTCTTTCTTTGTACTTGCATTTCATAGCTTTGAAAGAAAAAAAAGTGCATAGGCCTCTCCTTCTAATTAGGTTTTCTACAATATTGGGTTTTACAAATCACATCTTGCATTGATTTTTGTGGATGGTGTGCTCATTTTTCTTGTTTATTTCATTTCAATTTCAGTTATTTCCATAGTTTTAATTGTTATACTAGCAATATTAAATTTAAGATCTAAGGTAATAAACTATGTAATAAAATCTTTCAAAATATTCTAAAATTTGTGTGACAAATAGTTCCAATGGAATATTCATGCTAGATTACAAATCAAATCTTCAATCCTCTCCAATCATTTGGAGGAATACATATAAATATAGATTGTACAAACGCTTCCTTTCACTCATATTCCATAAAATATTGATTTAAAATATTTGGGTTTCAATTTTAAGCCAAATAATTATAAGCTAATTGATTGGAACTAAGTTATGTGAGAAAAATGAAAACAAAGTGTCAAAATGGAGTTATAGATGTTTTTCTAAAGGTAGCAGATTGACTTCAGTGAAACTTGTTATAGAGAAAATTCCAGTAGACTAGTTATCCTTGGGGCATATTCCAACAGGATTACAACAAATTATATGAATGAAATGCTTTAGCTTCTTGTGGACAGGGAATAAGGAAAAGGAGGTAATTCCTTTGGTTAGATGGGGGAAACTGGTAAAGCCAAAAGAGGATGGAGGATAGGACCTGAAGAATGTTCACCTATTTGATTAAGCCCTCACAAGAAAATCCTATGGACATTGATAAATATGAAGAACTAGGGTAAGGTGATGATGGTGAAATATATATCTCTTGAAATAGTTGAGTACTAGATAAGAAAATAAGTTAAAATCATGGTGGAACTTTTGTGGTTTGATAGGCTTTGGTGAGGCCATTTCCTTGGTGGGTAAATTGTTGGCTTCAAAAAATATTAAAGGAAAATAAAGTTCAGATTGAAGAATACCCTTGGATGGGAAGCATAGGGAACTTCATATTAGTAGATATACTCAAAAACGAAATTAATCACATGGATATATTATATATAG
Source organism: Pinus tabuliformis (assembly GCA_031772625.1). Taxonomy (NCBI): domain Eukaryota; kingdom Viridiplantae; phylum Streptophyta; class Pinopsida; order Pinales; family Pinaceae; genus Pinus; species Pinus tabuliformis. The sequence goes on along the minus strand of CM062810.1, from coordinate 343,444,615 downwards.
TAGATGTATAAAATGTTGAGTCTAGTAACATTTGGAATCAAGAGTGGAAATCTACTTTATAGTTAGGATTTCAGGAAGACTGAGTAGGAGAATGGAATAACTATATGTATAGTTTAAAACATAGTGCAATCATAATCAAGGATGAGGAAGAAAATTTAATATGGGCTTTGGGAATCATACAACTAAGCTGGGATATAAGGATAAGGTGATGGAGGAAGCAAAAAATGAGAGAAAATGGTGGTATAAATATATTTGGAAGTTGGACTACCAATTGAAAACAAATTGTTGTTATCTAACAAAATATAAATAATTCTTAAAAAAAAACATGTCAAGGACCAACTAGATGCACTATGTATATATCCAATGAGGCAAATTAATTAATTAAAAGTAAAGGTAAATAGGAAGTGGGTCCTTTGTTGCTTGCTTTGACAAATGATATAGAGACAAATTCATAACAGAACATAAGGCTTCACCATGTATTGTGAGTTGGCCTATATGGATCACAAGTGATGACACGATTTTAGAGGGAAAGGACTTTATTCCATTACAAGTATGCCATTACAAGTGGAGGAATCTTGAAACCAACAAAACTAAAGAAGCCAAAAAATCTCTTAGAAATTCACATGGATGAAGATATGGCTTGGGTGTCCTTTGATGGTATATGTAAAGGGACCCCTAGTACCTGTGGTGAGATTGGTATTCTATTCTTAAAGGAAAAGCACGAAATCATTTTATATAGCAAGTATAGGGACAAGTAATAGGTTGGAACTTTATTCTTTATGGATCCTCCTAAAAATTGCATAAAAAAGAGACATTTAGAAATCTTTAAGTTTAAGGTGATTCAAAAATAATGGTTGAATAGGGAGTGAAGAGAAGTAAGATGAAAAAACAAAACACTTACAACTAAACATGGAAAAAGTTGTTTCTCAAGTTCGAAACAAGCTCATAAATATCTTATTTATACATGTTTATAGAAATTTTAATAAGAGATAAATTGTAAAAAAAAAGGCTTCAGTCATGAACAAGGGCTAATTGTATGAAGCATAATTAAATGCAAATTCTATGAAGCATAATTAAACATAGAAGTGCTCAAAAAAATCTTAAATCCTATTAGGATGAAAAGTTAATTGATAGAATACTATAAAGTGGTTAAATAGCATGCATTGTTGTCTTCTTATTTTTTTAATTTAAATGATATATAAGCTAATATGTTTAAATTATGAAATAGAACCTTATATCATTAAAACCAACTTAGATCCATCTTAATTCTGGATCTACCAAGCGCCGATAGGGATCAAATCTCTTTTTTCACTCTAAAAGAGGGTTGCACCTCAAGAGATTTGATCCCTCTTGGCACTTGATAGATCTGAGATTATGTATTAAACTAGTTTAATTATTAATATAATTAATTATAAATATAAATATAAATATAATTATTAATTTAATTTAATTTTTATTTTTATGTAATTTGGCAATTCAAAAATGTTTTATTAATAATTTTAATTATTCATTATTTTATTTTACTTTTTTCTTTATTTTATTTTTATTTTTATGATCAAGTTAAAATGTTTAACATGACAAACATTACAACATTTGTTTAATAAGACGAGAAATGACATCCGGCCTGGAGTATGCCGTAAAACTGCTTCTGCTTGGCTAAGAGCTCGTCTTCCTCGGACGTAAGGAAACAGGTTAACGGCCCAAGACCCAGAGGCATCTGGCAAGAGTGATGAGCCTGCTCCCTTACGGACCACCAGCGGGTTATTTCAGGTGGCGTGGTTTTCCTATCTAACTGTGATGAGTCAAACCGACATTCGCGGATAGCAGCCAGAGATGGCTGTCCTCACTGTTGGTTTTGACACCTGAGTTGATAGGTTTTTCCACCTAGGTGAAAAAAAAAAAAAGACGAGAAATGACATTAAGATATATCTTCCATACTAAACTAGAAAGCCTTTGGACACAATCAACTATAAAATTTTAGATTATAGTTTTTTAATTTACACAACAACATAAACTATAATTTTAAATATTTTTATAAATATATATTTAATTTTTATCCGAAATATTAAATATATATTTTAAAAATAATAACAATTAATTAAACTCACTAATTAATTAATTAATGAAAAAAGCTAATTGATAAAATACTAAAAAAATAGTTAAATGACCAGCATTGTTGTTTTTTTAATTTCAAATGGTATATAAATTAATAGGTTTAAATTACGAAATAGAATATTATTTTATTAAAACCAAATATAAAATTTTAGATTATAATTTTTATTTTTTCCGATGGGAAATTTTATTTAAAATATGAAATATATATTTTTAAAATAATTAATAACAAATAATTCTCATGTTATGCGCCATAGAATTTGGAATCCGTCGCATTCAGATATTCGGAGATTCAGGGACAGTCGTTAATTGGTTGAACAACATTCATATCCACCTTATTTCCTATTTTATCCATATAATACGAATCTAAGGCACTGAGTAACAGGATAATGGTACATAAATCGATAAGCCATCACCCTATCGCAGCCTTTTTTATCACTTATATTTTAAGTATAAAGATAGTTTGATTCCTAAAGCATTAAACTTGCCGGGCCACATGATATGATTTTTCTCGTTCCACCAAAACCCTATACCTAGATCCCGGGACGTTTCTTGGATATTGGTCCATGACAACACTTATATTAATATAATTATATATTTTATCATTTAAATTACATTAATTTGTAAATATAATCCATTTAAGCAGGTGCCAGTTTGCTTAATGTTTTTTATAGTGGTGAACAAAGTAATGTTTTTATGATGGTGAATATAGTAATGTTTTTATAACCAGCATAGATCTATCTTAAATATGAATTTAACATGAGCCTAGAGGGATCCAATTTCTTCATGTGCAATTTTTTTAGTAGTGGACATTATTTAAATGTTTTGTATAGTTATTTTATTTTTTTATTTTTATTTTGGCTACATGAGCAAAATTTCAACTTTGATGATGGACAGACAGGGTTACACATCATATTGGGTTGTAGAATGAGCCTCTCGGTTCAATGACGAATATAGTAATATATTAGATTATTTATTTGTTTTTTAATTAATTTATTTTTATTATTGGATTTTCCCCTAAGATAAATTAAATATTATATTAAAAATGTTTGATATCTATTTCTCATTGGAATATAAATGTGGATTTATCGGGGCCTCGAAAGTAGTGCCTACCACCCCATAGTACATATCAAGTATTTAAGTAGGGACGTCGTGGCCTGCCCTCGCATGCATGCGCATGCAGTCTTCTAGTTGGCAATGGTTTCTATCAAACGACTTGGATAGAGGTTGAGACATCTTGTGGTGAATGGAGAGGAGTCGGGGGGAGATCATTGGCCTCCTGGTTCAAATGCTCTGCTAAAATTGAATTTGTGAGTATCATTGTGATGTGTTCTATGGTTGGATTCAAAGCTCTGAGAGGTGGTCGTGCAAATCTGCGTAAGAGAAGTTTAAATGCGTTGGGCTCCCAAGACATCTAGTCTTGTGCTCCGCTACTAGGAGATTGCTCTCAAGAAGGTCTGTCAAGGGCGTCTAGTCTCTTTTGTGGTGATAATTCTCCAATTTTATAACTATTATGCTTGGTCTCTTTCTTTTGGAAGTTTTTCGTGTCTAGGGTTGGAATTTTAGGGCATAAATCTTTATGTTTCAAAGTTCTATTTTGGTCTATAGTGTCATTTCGAGGTCTGCTTCCAATTTGTTTTTCAACTCTGGTCTGTGGTTCCCAATTAAGGCTTGAGCTGGGGGATGTAAGTCCAGGTCTAGGTTTGTTCCTTGGATGGTCAAGCTTTGGTTAGTAGAGCTTGGTGTGTGACCATGTACTTTTGGGTTTCGTGGTCCTCTAGTTTTAACGTTGTTTCTCTTGAGTTCAATGGTGAAAGGGTTTTGGGGGAGGAAGTTGTACCTTTTGTCTCTATTTTCGACTCGTCTATAGAGTCTGGGGTAAGTGTCTGGAGTTTTTGTGATGATATAGTATGTTGGTTCCCCAGTCTTGTTGGTGGTGGGTCTCGTCCGTTCTTTTGTTGTTTTGCAGGTAGAGGTATTCATAGCAGCAACAAGAAGTGTGCCCTCGTCTCAGCTATGTCACCGAGACAGAGGATGAGGAGAAAGCGAGGGGGTGGTGGCAAAGTCTAGCAAGGGCAATAAGGAGCTAGGATATTTTCTCATGATTCAGTTACCACCTATTTCAATGTTGTTTCGTCGGACATTTGAAGGGAAATTTGTAAGCTTGAGACCCAAGCGAGGATTGAAAGATAATCCCTCTGGTTCGGAGCTCATGGAGGATATGTTGGCTTGGGTTACTAACACTGGGCATACTAGGGGCAAGAAGAAATAATACTTAAATGTCCTGACTCGTCATTAGCAAGTGAAGACCCTATTAGGCCCGATCTTTAAGGACAAACAAGTGGAGAAGTACAATGTTTTTGCATCCCTGGAGGACATCAAGAGAATGCTCAAGAATCAGCATTTTTGCTTGTACATAATTGACTCCCGCTTGGCACATGTAGAAATCCATATTGCATGTCAATAAAATGGGGGTGACCTTGTAACAATCCCTGGTTGATTTTCCATGTAAATAAAAATAAGACCAAGGTCATGAGACATATTCCAAGCTGAATGGTGGGAAAACATTATAATGGGCATCACTTGCGGTTAATAATTCTTATGGAAATTTGCAAAGGCATTGGAAAAGGAAAAGAGGCAAAAAATTAGCATTTAATTATGGAAATAAAGGAAAATATGAGAAAAGGAAGGTGAAGAGACACAAATTTGCATGCAAGGAAAATTAGAGGGAAAATGAAGAAAAATGAGACATCAATGATAAAAATGCATCAGAGAAACAATTCACAGTTGTTGGCTTAGATTTTGAAAGTTTTGAGTTTAGCTCTTGTTCACTCTCTCATACTCTTGGACATTTTGAGCATTGTTGGAGCATTTTACTATTCACTTGGATTGGGAGAAAGCAAGCAAAAAACAAGCAAGGAATTGGAGGACAATGGAAAAGAAGGTTGGATCAGTAGCTACAACAGGGATACTTTGCAAGTAACATGTTGCATGTGTGATTTCCTTGCTAGTTTATGGATGCATGGTACTTGCATGTGGTTCTTTGGTTATTTTTTTGTCATTGGCATGAGATTTGCCTAGATTGACAATGGTTTCAACCTTGCCTTGCCATTTCCTGGATAGCCATGGTGTTGTGGGTGTCTTGTGTTTGTTTAAGCTTTAGATGACCGGTAGACTTTGGATCCTCATGAGGTGGTCTAGGGAATTTCCCAGGGATCAAGGGTAGAGATGGGCTCTCTCCTAGAACTCTTGATAGAAGGGTGGAGACAGGAAAATTCCTTTCGATGTGGTGAAGAATGTTGGAGGCATCCAAGCTTGTTTTGGTGTTAGTGATTTTTGGATTAGTTAGTTGAAATCACTATGGTTGAGGGTTGAGGGGTTTGACCTCTGGAAGACCTAGTTGGTTTAATTTTGGTTTAACCCATATGATCCTACATTCATGCTTGGAATATGGCACATGGGTGATTGACTAAAAGAGAGATTTGGTTCAGCCCAATCTATGATTGGGTGGTACATGGAAGTCCCTGACTTGGTTGGTTTTTGCATATGTTAATATAAGTTAATTTCTTATTGTGATTAATGAGCACTTGTACTATTTGTTATGTTGATCTTATGGTTGATTTGTCATGGATTCTATTTTGGTTATATGTTGGTTATATGTTTGGTTAGATGATGTGCTCTTACTATGGATCTTGTACATGTTTTAACAAGTGATTGAATGGTTGATGTATTCATGGGCTAACAAGTGTTGTTGTAGCAGCCTTGAGAGGGCATTGGACCTTCTTGAAAATTCTCTGATGTAGTTTAGAAGATTATAATTAGATATGTGTTCATGACCTATAGCTTCTATGTTTATTATATGTTTGATGAAATGTCTATCTTGTATTAGGAATGTATTGGTCGAGATCTTGCTCAAGCTTTGAATTTTTAGCATTGTTGCCATCATTGTCATGATTCTGAAAAGCTACACGCAATGGTTGGAGGCTAGCCTGAAAAAGTGGCATAGATCTTGCGATCGCATACACAGAACAGGGATTTTTAGGTCATAATCGCATGCAAGCAGGATTATGAGTGTGGTTGAAGCATCATAACCGCATGCACAAAGTGTCAAGGGTGTGGTTGGGGTGTGAACCTATGAAAAAGAGTTCCATATCAAGGATTGATCACCTAGGGTGGTTGGTAGGCTCCTAAGTGATCTGTAGTCTCTGAGGGATGTCAGTTTGTTTTTGGTTTGTAGGCCCCACTTCCATAACTAGAACTTGGAGGTTGGGTCATATTACCCAGCTCATGTTTACACTGGAGAGATTATAAAATTGGTTAAATATGGGAGGGTGGTTACAAACCTGATAGATCCTCCTGGTTCTAGTGTGAGTGCTTCAAAAAATATTTCTTCCTCTGATAACGATCAGTGAGCTTAGTTGGATGGAGGTGCAATGCAATTGTTTTTTGAAGGTTCCTGACTTGTTGCATAAGGCGCTTGGCATTTCTTTTGGTCTCCTCGTTTTATGTTGGTTTGTGTGGCGATTCTTGACCTACTTTGCAGGGCATTTGTCATGTTTACTAGTCCCCTTGTCATATGGTCAATGGTCGATTATGGCACTACAGTCTTGGTTTGGATATCCTAGTTTGGTTATTTTGTGAATGGGTCATGACAGTTTTTGTATGGTTGTATGTTTAATTTTGGTTGGGCCCTCTATAGTGTGAAAGGGCACAACGTTGTTTGTATTCAAGAATTATGGTCATTATTGTGTGGGTTTGTTGGGTATTATTACAAACCAATTTTGGCCTTGGTACTATTGCAATATGGGTCATAAGAGCCTTTAGATTTTAATGGGAATGGAGACCATGTTGGTTTAGTCGACTGGTGCAGTTTGTTGATGCGACACTGAAGCCTCCATGATCACTCTAGAAATCTATAAAAATCCATGTAAATCTAGTTTTTGATTAATAAAATACCTTAATTCAAAAAAAAATGTTTAAAATCTATATTTATTTTAATTATTATTATGTGTGATAATCTATTTTCGAAAATAATTACAATATAAATTGTTTTTTCTGTATTCAAGCTTCTGTGATCCATAATAAATTAAACAAAGTCTTTCAGCAGAAATCACATGAGATAATTTTTTGGCCGACGCGTTTCGAACCAACAAGTGTGGTTCATCATCTGGTCCTGATGATGAACCACACTTGTTGGTTCGAAATGCATAGGCCAAAAAATTCTCTCATGCGATTTCTACCGAAAGACTTTGTTTAATATAAATTGTTATTATTATATGTAATAATGCATCTCCAAACACAAACATTAACATAAACATATTATTAGTAAATCATATGAAATGTATATAATATTTCAATTTTATCAATTCAACATGTCACCATTCATATTTAAAATTAATTATCTAATAAAACAATTAGAATTAAATATAAATAATAAATAATTTTAATTAAAATAATATTTTTATAATAATTTAAATATATATATATATATAATTTGTAATTCAAAATATTTAAGCTATCAAAATTATTTAGGACCATATCAACCTCATTATTTAGGACCATGTTAACCTAATTTATAATATGGTTGATTTTTTTATTTATTTATTCAAGGAATTTTAAAGCTATCACTTTCATATACAAAAATGTTTTAACAAAACACCCTATCTATATTTATTTTATTTTTCATATGTAATGTATTTTACAATTTAATATAAAAAATATACATAATTAATATAAAAACATAGGCTTAGTCTAACTTATAAACGAAATAACATTTTTCACAACCATTTTTCTCGTTAATTTTAATTAAAATATAAGATTTTTAAAAACTTGAGCTTAAATTGTTTAATTTGCATAATTTGAGTGTCCCATAGGTTTTTCAAAGTGTTGAATACATGAAGTTCTGGGTTGTCCCTCGAATGGAAGGGCGATTTCAGGATTGAGCTTTCCCAACTATTCTCCCACGCGAATTCGATTCAGGCTAGCAGAGTTCGGTGCGCTCAAGCTCTCCGGGGTTTCTGAAACAAAGAATAGCGCCGCCACTTTTCGGTATACCAGAGCTGGGGTTTCTGTGGAAGAACATTTCTTACTCAGATCAGAGGTATGCTCCCCCATCCACTGTGTGGATCAGCCAGAGGACAATCAGGAATACCTAGGCGTCCATAGATCCGCAACCCACAGGCGCAAAGACCAGGGAGATGCCGTCCGGCAAGAGGGGTTCGCAAGCTTGGATATGGGCTGTGCGGACTGATGAGGCTCGGGGCTCCTTCGGTTTGGCGAGGGCTTATATTACCAAACGGTCAGCGAGGATGGGCACTGCGGCGGATCTAGTCCAACCCGTCATGCGATTAGAGGTTCGGGCACTCTTGAAAATAGCTGGTTGCCTAGACATGGCAGTTGGATCCCTGGAAAGTGCCCTCAGCAAGACCAATCTGGAGAAATCATGTTGCGGACAGACTCAACAGCTAGGTGGGGCTCTTGGGCTCACAGGAAAAAAATCCCAATCCAACAGATCGAGGCATAAAAGAGGGGTTTCCACCCAATAGGGAGACAGAGCTGCAAAAACTATTCATCAGAGCGATAGAGGGCAGATATTACAGCATACGGTTCAGAAAGGAGATGAGCTTTCATGATTTAAAGAAGGAAATCCAGGCAAAACTCTTCGACCCAAGTCCTCAGATCTCTGAGGAAGCCGTATGGCCCGAGGGCAGACTGAATGCTGAATCTAGACCTATACAAGGCAGTATCTATGCGGCTACAGACAAGGAAGGGATAAGGAACACACACAAAGTGGTCACTCCACAACAGCTGCAAGGTAATTATCATAAACTAGAGCGCTCAGATCCTATAGCTACAGCGGCCCAAATAACAGATGGATCCTGGCAAAAAACAACATCACCCACCAAGGACTCTGGACAAGAACTGATACAAATATTTATTAGAACCCTGTCAGGAAAAACGATATGCAAGCGAACCTAGACGGGGAAGCTGATAGAAGATATAAAATATGAAATATAAGCACACACAGGCATATCTGCAAACATGCAAAGTTTGATATATGAAGGCCAAATCTCACAGGACCAATGTACATTGCAAGACTATGGAATTGTACCAGACTCAACCATCATCCTAAACACAAGGCTGAGAGGTGGAAGCTTTGGATCTGGCTCAAAGGGTACAGGTTCTTTCAAGGATCCAGTTAAAGGGAAGGGGGAAGCCACCAACAAGCCAGCACCAACACAAGATCTACCTGGACCCTATATTGTGGAGCAAAGACCGCAGACTCTAGTATTGACAATCGCTCTGCCTGAGGTAAACAATTTTTATACTGATTTCTCTACAAAGGCTGTCATATGCAGATTTAATGGCTTTTGGCCCAAAACAGATGCATTACAACAATGGATCTACTCCACATGGACAACAAATTGTGATATATATTTATGCTCCAAAGGTTTTTTTATTGTCAGTTTCGACGCGGTTAAGGAAAAAGAATATGTCCTCCATGAGGGGCCATGGTTCTGGGGCAATGCAGGACTCTTCATGACCCTCTGGTTCCTGGTTTTTGACCCCACTACTACGGTGGTTTCCAAAATTCCAGTATGGGTCAGGCTACACAACCTCCCGCTACACTTCTGGCTACCCAAAGTTTTCGAAACAATGGGGAATGCGATAGGAAAATACCTCAAACCAGACGTGGATAGAATTACAAGAGGCATACATACTTTTGCCAGAATTTGTGTTGAGGTAGATCTTAGTCAAGGGCTACCTGATAGTATAATGTTGATCCATAATAACTTACAGTGGAAACAACCACTAGATTATGAGAACACGGCCTTCAGGTGTCGTGGTTGTCAACAAACAGGTCACCTTCTTAGTAACTGCCCACAAGCCAAAAAAGAAACCAGAAGAAACAAGAAACAAGCACAAAAACCAAGAGGCTGGCAACACACAGTGAACCCACAAGAAGTAGCAGAGGATGAGGAGGCAACTATCCCTCCACCAGATCCTGATGATGTTCCTATTGAGGAAGAAGCCACGGCAACCATCCCCATAGCAAACAATCAGACACACAAGTCGCCAGGAACTGAGAAATTTGCAGCACAGGAACTGATGGACTCTTTGCCGGAGAAGATACCAGATACAGCGGACACCAGTGGAGCCAAAAGACAGCATTCTCCAGATCACTCTGATTCAGACAAGGACAATCCTCGCCCTGTGGAGGACACTTCTCTCATACTTTTTTCGTCCTCACAGACTCAAGGGGAGTGGCGAAAGGTTGAGAAGAAAAAAGGGAGAAAAACATAATTTCCTCCCCATATGTACATTATTTATGCTAGTTCTTTCTTTCTAATTTTTTTTCTTTTTTGGACAGTAGTCTTTCGATCTACTATATGCATATGTGCCTCAACATCTACAAAATGTAATTTTGTTATTATTAATAAAATTATGATTTTTCCTTACGGGGAATATATATATATATATATATTACATTTCAATATGTATAATTCCTATAACATTTCAATATGTGTAATCCCTATAACATTTCAATATGTGTAATTTCTTTTTGTATTTAACATAAGCATTATCTACCGACGGTACAGAATCGCCCGGACGACAGTTTTCTTGTCGAAATATAGTGAATTTTTTTTCAAAAAATCAGAATGTTAGAGTTTTTAAATCATTTTTTTATGGTGAAAATGGATTTAGCACCATCAAGAACTTTGGGGCACCCAAAACCCTAAAGTTTGACAGTTGTAACCCAGATTTTCAAAAAATTGTGCCAGATTTTGTCATAATCTTGCCGAAATTTCCATTATTTTATGGGCTAATTTGTGGGATTTTTAGACTACACTTTTAACATGGAATTACACTTAATATATATAAAATTTAACTTTGAATTTATCATAATACTAAAATAATCAAACTTTAAAAGTGAAATATATTTTTAAATGCAAAACTTAAGGAAAAATTCACTTGATTATTATCAATATATAATAAATTTCAAGTTTAAATGGGTTTACAGTTATTATTCATTTTCAAATATTATTTTATACCTTATTAATAAATTACTTATGATATTAGTCTTGATGATATGGTCTAATGGTTAGGTGGAGAAGTTTGATTCCTATATGTTTTGTGGTCCGCAAGACTATGTATGTCTAAGAGCAGAGAAATATATTGTTAAAATGAAAAATATTCAAAAATATATTTATATTTAAATGGGTTTACGGTTATTATTCATTTTCAAATATTATTTTATACCTTATTAATAAATTACTTATGATATTAGTCTTGATGATGTGGTCTAATGGTTAGGTAGAGAAGTTTGATTCCTATATGTTTTGTGGTCCGCAAGACTATGTATGTCTAAGAGCAGAGAAATATATTGTTAAAATGAAAAATATTCAAAAATATATTTATAAGGTCCCACATATTTATTTTATTCTTTTTAATATTTAAATTTATTTATTTTGCTCATTTTCTTATTCTTTATTAATTTTATTTTAAATTCAATTCATTATTTTAAATTTTTTATTATTATATATAATCATTCTAATATTATTTTTCATTTAAGCTTTTTAATTTCTATTAAATAATCTAGTAATTAATAGGTTTTTAGACATTTCATTTGAATAGAAATATTATTATTTTTTTTTTTTTTTTTTTTTGTGGATTTAACTATTGGAATTTTGTCTTTTTTTTGTTTCTCTACATTATTTAATTTCATACTTAGATCAGACTCTATCTTAATGTTAATGATGAACCACATTGTTAGAAACATGCCCACCAAATAATTGTAATGTGATTTTTTTTCTTTCTTTGCATCTCTACATTATTTAATTTCATACTTAGATCAAACTCTCCATCTTAGTCGTGATGATGAACCACATTGTTAGAAACTTGTTGACCAAATAATTGTAATGTGATTTTATCAGAATAATTGCCTTGAAACAATATGAATCACAAAATTTTGAATTCAGAGAAAATGAAATGAATTTAACAAAAATTAAAATAAATTTTATTATAAGACAATTTAAATATTTTACATTTTGGTTTTTTCTACAATTTTTTCTACTAGAATCCAATTATTAATTCTTTAAATAATATTTCTTAATATAATAATAAATTTAACATTACAAAAACCTCAACAACAACAAAAACTCAATCTACCAAAACCACATAACTCAAACTTGCCATTCTAACCAACAAATTCCTATTAAATCTTAAATCTTAAACCATAACTCGGACTTGCCATTCTAACCAACAAATTCCTATTAAATCTTAAATCTTAAACCATAATGAAATGAAGACAAAAACAAAAACACCATTTGAGTTCTCTAATAAATATATTTAGGTAAAGTGTGGATACATAGAAATAAAGACAAACATAAGTTACATGGTGTGCATGTTTAGACAAAAGCATGGTGTGATCCTATTCGAAACTTATTAGGCCTATTTGAGCCTGGAGTTGGTGGGGACTTGGAGTTAGCTAAGACTACGTTATCTCTGTCACTTCTTAACACATTTAATGCAAATATGCGTCTAGAGCTGGGTGTGGATGGATAAGCCGCCTGTTCTTTCTTAACCATGGTTTAATATATGTGTATTTTATATAAACATTTTAATATTTTCTTTCTTACATAAATTTAATATTGAAAAAAAAAAATTGAATACACCACTTATGATTTTTAATATTAATAAATTTTGCAAGCTGTTCTGGAAATAATTCAACCCTTCATTCATTATACTTATGTAAATTGGATGTGTTCCAAAACAACCAAGTACCAACCACATCACTCCATTAATGATTCAAGGACTCTGTTCTATTAACTACTAGACCTTCACATGTGTATGAGATGGCATTATTACGGGTCCTTCACATGCGCTTGAGATCGCATTATTGCGGGTTTTCAATATTCAGATCATATATATATAAACGTAGTTATAATGTTAATTCTATATATTTTAATTTAATGCTAATGCTAATAAGTTAGTGTTTATAAGAAATTAAATTTATGATTTAATAAAAATTGAGATACTTAAGAGGAGACAAGAGTGGAAGGGGCAATATTTAGTTTTGATGGAAAATTTGTATTATAATTGGTTTGAGTCTTGGTTCTATGACGAATAACTAAGCAGAGTTTCTTGTTTTATGGAAGGTCTGGAATTAGTTTTAATGAAGAAAATTTATAATTTATTAGTTTTTTGCGACTTAATGCATGTTATCCAGCAAGTTATCAAAGCAAAGGAAGTGATACGCTCAGACCACCCTCCCATTCTCCAAAGGATTTTCTTAATTGTCTCTCAATTCGAATGCCTAGAGTATTTTCATATGTACAGATACCTAAACTCGATGGTGGATGTGTTGGCAAAAAAAGGTTCCTCCCTCGGTCATGGTAGAATAGAGAGAAATCATGGAATAATAAATTATGCCCATATTCCTTAACCATGCTTGAATTTCCAAGATATATGAATGATGTGCAAATGTTTGTTTTCATTAGAAAATTAATCCTCCTCGGGTTGTGGTTTCTTGTCACGCATTTTTGCGAGCCCTTGGCACGATTATTAAGGTTGATAGGCGTTATGGGTCATCAACAACTCAATTTTTGGCCACGAATTTTCAAAATCCTACCTTGGTGGTACATTCTTTGCAATAAGTGGCATGTGATCATATCTCTCTTTTGTCCGAGGTGGTATTTGTATTTATTTTTCCCTCGATTGGAGTTGATGGAAATTACTATGGACAAGACAATATATACATTATACAAAGGGTTGCAGTTAATATCACCACCCTGCAACTCCCATCAACATTCTCCTCATCGCCCTCTTGAGGATTTTGGATCGACTATGGATTCTATGTTTCAGTCTAACTATGGCAAAGTTCCTATCTGGTTTATTTAATGGTTCTTCAAGCTCCCTTGGGACACTATGGGATGATGCTTCATTTTGGTCCTAGAGATTGGTTCAACCTATTTATTGTGCCATCTACCCACTCTCAGTGGTTCTATCTGGTCATGGAGGAAAGATCCCAAAGCATGGTAATTACATTTTATTGCTCGACAGGATTTTGGACTCAGCCAAAGCCTTGTTGGAAGCCAGGCAACGACAAGATGATATGGGGGAGAAGCAATGCTAGTCTTGTCAACTTCTTTTGGAAGCGAAATTGCTTCTACACCTCATTAACATGGAGCTTTCTCTGAATGGTTTATGTGGGAAGATATTTACCCTTAGTGTTATGGTTTCCATAATGGAAAATATCATCTCTAGAAGTGTCCAATTTGGCTCAGTTGGCATTGGCTCTAGCACTACTCCTGAGAAGAAAAAAGCTTGATGCCCACGGGGAGATGATCCATCTAGCAATGGTCACAGTTGATGGTTGACATCAACAATGGTTTCTTTTTGTCGTTTTTCTCAATCTCAAATTGTCTTATGTTTCCTTACAGACATTGTTTGATCCTTAGCTCTTTTTGTAGTGTTATTAGTGGCAGTGTTTTTTGTATAAGCAAGAACTATAGTGTCATTGCTAGCTTTTTTATTGTATGGGTACATGAATATATCTATGGTCAAATCTCATATTGTTGCTATAATGCAAGAAAAATCTAGCTTTCCCTACAACTCAACATTTACGTCATAGAGGCTTCTATGGAATTTGGAACCTCGATAGGCTCTACCCAAATTCAAGTTTGATCTAATTGGAATTCAACCCTGCTTTGTTGTTCAATTATATTTAAACAACACACCCATTCAGAGACTCAATTTCATATTAATTCCATATTTCACACACAAACCAGAATTCTTCAAGCAATTAGTCATGTACATAATTCATACATAGAAAGTATGAAACTCTATTCCATTAATTAAAATATGTACATACACAAATACTCATAAACTCTCTTCCTCTCTATGGCCTGATTCTACATTCATTTGGCCATTAAGTTTTCCCTTAGCCTTACATTGATTAAATACAAATTTAAAAGAAAAGTAGATTTCCCTAGATCCATAAATCACTCCATGATTTATTCCCTAAATTTCTCATGATTTATTCCTTAAAACTATCATGATTTATTCCCTAAATCTCTGATTAGGTGCTCGGTATTTAGCTCAAAAATCAAAGTTCTCATAATGACTCGAAACCTGAACGACCACGTCTGTCTCGGAAAAACGTTCCTAACGCAACTCGTTTTGCCGAAAACCAAGTTCGTATGTGAAAGTTATTGTCTTATGATCGCTTTGCTAAATAGGCGAAATTTGCAACAACAAAAAATGCCCAGTCACTACACAATCAGCAGTGCATACTGCTGACGTGGCAAGTGACTAGGCATGGTCAAAGATGGTCAACAACGTATCACAGATGGACAAGTGGCATCATTTCATTGGGTTTCAGGTGGTGTGTTGGCACGTTTCTATTGGTTCGTTTTGGGCCAATGAAAGAATGCCATGTGGCAAGCTCGGAGGCTGCCACGTGGCACCTCCCAAAGGCCTTGACAGTCTCGACAGAGGAACAAAATTTTATGGTGGAGGTCGAGGTCGAACCCTCGACCTTCGGCATACCATCTGCAAGTCCTACCACCTTCACTACACCGTGTTTCTTACCATATATGTTCGTCGCTTGTATTTAAAGTTTGGTAAAGTTTGAATGGGCAGTTAGGGGAGGGCCAACCCTCCCTCATGTGACATAATTGAGCTTAACCGCATACATTTTATGTTACCGCAGCAGACAACCCAATACACCAACTACGCGACGATTAGTGGTCTCGACATGTGAACGCGATTTGTAACACCAAACGGTTAGGCGGCGAGCTCCAAAACCCGCGAGGTAACCACAACATATGAAGGCACTATACCACCGGTGGTCACGATTAGTGCTATCTCCGGTGGATAAGTTCAAAATCGTTAACATTTTAAATGGCATGTGTCCAATACACTGAAACCGCCAGGGTTTTGGTTATTAAAAGCGCGAGATTAATGATAAGCCAGGTTTATATTTAATTAAGCGCAGTTTAACTGATAGTTAAGCCCGAGTTTAAAACGATGGATGTTTTGGCGGAGCACCCAATTTCGGCCCTGCCTCCACATTTAGCGCACTAACTGGAGTCATTCCAAATTTAGTGGAACTTTTCTAAGAAAAGACTGTCTGAGTCATAGAGAAGGCAATTTTTGACCAAATTGAGCTCAGGAAGAGGTGTTCTTGGCTAATTTGGACATTATGAACACATTGGTGTAGGTATCAAGAGCCATAGAGCTTTGTAAAACAATATTTTTCCATATTGATCTAATACAGAGGCCCAAGCCATGGAAGCTGGACCAAGGAGATGTAGCCTAGGAGGGGTGAAATCCTTCATCAAAACATTGTGTTAAAGTGTCTCTTTGATGGTTTGTTGTACTTTGAATGTTTGTTATTCAGTATTTTTTTTTGAAGCTATTTTTCTCATGAATGTCACATTAAACTTAAGGAAATTTACTTGTTTACATACACAAACAGCTAATGAAACCTCAGTACAAGAAGCAATAAACAAGCACATGTTTAGAAATTTGTAATTGATATTAGCACAACATAAACTAACAATCAAAAAACAGATCAAGTTGGTATCAGAGCAAGGTTGAATTGCTTGATTTCTTGAGTTTGTGCAATTAGGGTTTTATTGGTTGCAAAATTTTGATGCTTACAAGGTTAAAGTTGCAGAAAGGAGAAGGGAAGTTATTGGTTGCAACTCCTGAGGTAATATCCAAAAGAAGGAGAGCCACAAGGCCACAATATCCACCACCCAAAGTTCCAATTCTAGCTGCACTTGAAACTCCCCAAGTTTTGCCTTCAACTGAGATTGAAGAGGTACAAACAGTACCAGTTTCTTAGCCTGAATCCACAACCATTATGTCTGGAGAAAGAGAACCTGAAGCTCCTTCTTCAAAAGAGGAAGAATTCAAGAAAGCTTTCTATACTTTGACTAAGATGGTTAAAGTCCTCTATGAAGAGAGGAACACTAGAATGGTTGGAGAGAGTTCTAAACCTCCACGTGGAGAAGGAAGCTCAGAGGACAAAAAGATGAGAAGAAGGATTCCAAAGGGAATGGCGGAAAGCCGCCTCCATCTCCACCATCCTCATCATCTTCATCATCTCACAACATCATCTTACACCACCACCACTGAAACTGCCCATACTCATTCAAAAACCCCAAAAGGAAAGACTCTCTTACTTAAATTGGACATAAGATTCGAACTTCCCATGTACAATGGAGAGGTGAATGTAGAAAAGTTGGAAAATTGGATTTGATAGTCGGAGGTATACTGCAGAATTCAGAACCTTCAAGAAAACGACATAAAGATCCAGTTGGATTCACTGAGGCTAGAAGGAGCTGCATTAGTTTGGTGGGAAGCAAAGACTGAAGAGGAAATGTGAATCCATGGTAAGATATCCATTACTTGGGTTGAATTTATTTCTGCAATTAAAAGACAATTTTATCCTTTAGCCTACATGTAAAAAGCCATTATGAGTTGGAATAATTTTAGGCAGCTTAAAGGCCAAACCGTCCAAGATTATACACAGGAGTTTAGGAAAAGGGCTTTGTTGTCAGGAGTAAATTTGAATTCCCAAGATACATTGCTGAAATATATTGGGGGTTTACATTCCACCTTGAAACATACTATCCTTATGTTCAATCCAAACAATTTAGATGAGGTATGTGTGCAAGCCATGCACCTTGAATCTAGAGGAAATAAAATTCAGGAAGAGGGTAGTAAGAGGAATCCATTCAAGGGCAAGGAGAAAGAAAATGGAAGGGAAAAAAGAATGCAAGTGTGAAGAAAGAAGGGGAGAAAATCACATGCAAACATTGTTCCAAAGGGGGGCATGATGAAGCCCACTGTTGGAAATTACATCCTGAGTTAAGGCCTCAGAAACTAAACAATAAGGGAAAACAAAAGACGACCGCTACCACACAACATGACTTTGGTTCATATTCTGGTGATGAGACCAAGATTTCAGCCATGGTTACAAAAGGAAAAGAAACTGTTGCAAGCACTAATTCATCACATAGTCAAAACAACACTCCAAATGAAGAGTCAAGAATATAGTTGTTTCATGTAAGAGTGATTTCAAATCATACAAGATTGATGCATTATTTGATAGTGGGTCACAATCAAACTTGATTTCAGAAGACTTGGTTAAAAAACTAAACCTTGAAATTGTACCTCATCATAAGCCATATTCATTGGGTTGGATAGTTAACAATGCAAACTTACAGGTTACAAGGAAGTGTTTATTAAAGTTTTCCATTACTAAAAATTTCATTGATGAAGTTGAGTTAGATGTAGTTCCACTTGACATCTCAGGAATCATTTTGGGAATCATTTTGGGTAGTCCTTATTTGTATGATAGGAAAGCAGTATTTTATCGCCATGAAAACAAATACATATTTCTCAAGAATGGGGTGGAGTACATTGTGAGAGCCCATCGTAAAAAGTTGAACATTTCTTTGGTTAATGCAGGGCAGATGAAGAGACTAGTAAATGCAAGTAAAAATTTTGTGCTTCTCATGATCAAGAAAAAGAATGATATTGATTATGAATCTTTTGTTGTGATGATAAATTGAAATCTGATTTGTTTGATGTGGTAAGCAAGCATGGTGAGATGTTTCAGAAACCAAAGGGGTTACCTCCCAAGAGGGGAATTCAGCATGAGATTCAGTTGCAATAGGATGTTCCACTTCCAAACATAGGCATGTATCGCATGTCGATTATGGAGAGCATGGAAATCAAAAAGAAAATTCAAGAATTGTTGAAAAAAGGTATCATACGCCCATCTACTTTGCCATATGGTTCACCCATTGTCTTAGTGCTGAAGAAGGATGGAACTTGGTGCATGTGTGTGGATTTCTGTGCAGTGAACAAAATCACGGTAAAGAATCGTTATCCACTCCCAAGAATTGATGATTTTCTTGATCAGTTGAGGTATGCAAAGTATTTCACTAAGTTAGACTTACGAAGTGGTTATCATCAAGTCAGGATAGCTGAAGAAGACATTTGGAAAACCACATTTAAAACTAAACAAGGATTGTTTGAGTGGCTTGTTATGCCTTTCGGTCTTACAGATGCTCCAACTACTTTCATGAGGGTAATGAATGATGTGTTGAAACCATTTCTAGATGATTTTGTCATTCTGTACTTAGATGATATTCTCATATTCAGCAAGTCAAGAGATGAACATGTCATGCATGTAAACTATGTACTAGATGTCTTGAGAAAAGAATAGTTGTTTTTAAAGATGTCGAAGTGTGAATTTGGCAAGACTTCTTTAGTGTATTTGGGACACATTGTTGGAGGAGATGAGTTGAAGATCGACCCCTCTAAAGTTGAGTTCATTCTGAATTGGCCCAAGCCCAATACAGTTACAGAGGTAAAAATATTTTTAGGGGCAACACAATATTGGAGAAAGTTTATTGCTAAATTTTATTCCATTGCAGCTCCATTACATGCATTGACAAGTGTCAAGAAAGTCTTCCATTGGGGAGATGTACAACAGAAAGCATTTGATGCTTTGAATAAAAAGATAAGTTCAACATCGATATTGGAACCTTTGGATCTTAGACAGCCATTTGAGATTCAAACGGATGCAAGGGATTATGCCATGGGAGCAGTTCTATTGCAACATGGTAAGCCCATTTCATTTCATTCTGAAATATTTAATGGAGTTGTAACTAACTATCCCACCTATGACAAAGAAATTTATGCATTGGTACAAATTGTTAAGAAATGGAAGCATTATTTGACAGGGAAGGAGACCATCAACCATTGCAGTACTTACAGTCACAATCAAAGTTGTAGTAGTCACAACATTTCAAATGGATGGGTTTTCTACAACAATTTCATTTGGTTATCAGGTATAAAAAGGGAATCTACAATAAGGTAGCTGATATGCTTTCAAGGCCTATTATAAATTCATTTATTATACTCAAGCATAATTCTGTTTTGCATGAAAGTTACATAGAAAAATATGCAAATGATAGTGACTTTCAAGAAGTATATGCAAGCTTGAGTCAAGGAAATCAAATTGAAGAGTTGGATTATCATGTACATAACAGTTTGTTGTATCACTTGGGCAAGTTGTGTATTCCACAGGGAGAAAGAAACAGTATCATAAGGGAGGCGCACACTTCATTGATTGCTGGACACTTTGGTGTAGGCAAGACAGTAGCGAATCTTCAAAGGTATTGTTATTGGCCACACATGTTGGATAATGTTTCTCATTTCATAAGAGGATGTTCTTTATGTGCTACAAGTAAGCCTAGCAATAGGAAAATTGGTTTATACACTCCACTTCCGGTACCTTCACGTCCATGGGAGAGTATCTCAATGGATTTTGTAGGAGGTCTTCCATTATCAAAGAAAGGTCATGATTACTTGTATGTAGTTGTAGACAGGTTCAGCAAGATGTGCATACTAACACCATGTAAAAAGCAAATTACAGCTAAACAAACAACTCACCTTTTCTTCCAAAACATTTGGATTCATTTTGGTATTCCTACTTCTATTGTAAGTGATCGAGATTCTCGATTTGTTGGGAATTGTTGGTCAAATTTGTGGGACATGATGGACACAAAGTTAAAGAAGAGTACAACTTTCATCCACAAACAGACGGAAAAACCGAGGTGGTCAATTGAACTGATCCGAAATGGATCCAAGAACTCTCTAAGTCTTCAAAAATCATTCAAAAGGTCAAACAATCGCATGGGAAGAACCCTTAGAAACATCAGAAAACGCTATTAGGAGGCGAAAAACACAAGAAAACAGTGAAAACAGAGCTGTCGGAGGCTTGAACAGTGAATGCACAGGAGCCGTTGGATCTGGCCGATCAACGGTCCAGATCCGATCGGCAAATCGCAATCGACAAAGGCTATCGGAGGTTATCAGCAGAGACCATATGGAACTTGCGATGGCAATCGGCGGAGTCAACGAGGACCGTCGATCAAGTGCGCAGATCGACGGCCCACATTGCATCGCAGAATCGCAGTCGGCAAACACGAAGGAGTGCTTATAATGGCTCGGGGTTATCGCGATATGCAATTGCGATCAATCACATTACGATATCAAAATCAATGGAGTGGGCACATACATACATACATACATACATACATACATACATACATACATACATACATACATATATATATATATATATATATATATATATATATATATATATATATATATATATATATATGCGATCCGATCGCCGGACCCGATAGCATTACAAACGATATTCCATAAATATTTCAAATCTGATATAAAGCCATTTTTACGAGAATTTTAGTGTTTTTACATATTTTCAAAATGCAAAGGAAATCCAAGAAACAGGTGGGATTTCGGGGGGAACAAAGCGGTAAGTGGTTTGGGCCGGGCTTCGCCCGAGCCCATACATTGGATGCCACGTGTCCAGGCTTAGGAGAGAGAAAACCACCCTCATCGGGTGGTTAACCCCTGTACGAAAGGGCCGCCTGAAATGAACCACAACTGTTGGATCTGGATCTCCCAAATCAACGGTGGAGATGCGAATTCAACCTAAAGGCGGATTCGATAGAAGTTATAAGGCGGATTCATAATGTTTCAATTCCGATAAAAGGAAATTTGGCGGAGTTTCACAGTTTTGAATGCATTTTTTTGTGTAAACAGAGAATGGCTGTTTCAGGGATTTCAAAGGCCCAATGTACTCATCCGTTGCAGAACAGGTGGCCACCTCCCCAAAAGGCATTATGCCATGATTGCTAATGCTTAAAAGAGGGATTCGAGCAAACGGAGGCCGAGAGACAGAAAGCCAAGAAGATGAAATGAACAGGCGACGCAGATTGGCTTTAAAGCCACAGATTGATAGAAAACAGGGCAGGCGGTGTTGAGACAGAGACAAAGAGTGATAGAGAGAGTCTTTGTACTTAGATAGGCTTGAGGGGTTCAAGCAAAACTCTTGTTGTTGTATATGTTGTGTATTGAGACTCAAATTGAGCTCATACTGTTGTAAAACTCTACTTCTGAAGACATAATAGAGAGGCCACCACTGAAGGCTGGACCAGGAGATGTAGCCCAGGAGTTTTGGGTGAACTCCATATTAAACTTGTTGTGTTTATGTGTGTTGTCTATTATGTTTATTTTACTGCTTCATTGCCTGTGTATTTCGCAATCTTATCGATCCATTGCACAAAATAACATAGGCATATCCATGCACATGAGTCTGTAATACCTTAAACATTGTCTTAGATCTCATTATCAGATCAAGTGGTATCAGAGCTTTAGGTTGCTAAGGTTAGACAAGCTTGTGCTGGATTGGTGAATGCTAACTAGGTCAAAGCTCAAATTAGGAGAGGGAGAACTAGTTGAGACTAACCCATAAATTGGAAGAGTCTCTCCTAGGAGGAAAATGGCCGAAGAAATTCCCTCAGAATCAGACTCACAGTTCATGGACAGTTTCATGACCATGAGAGCCATGGTAGAAGAGATGTGTCAAGAATTTAAGAAAGGTCGAGGTGAAGATACTTCAACCTCCAAACAAGACAAAGGAACAAAAGAACCTCTTCTAGATGGCCATTCTAAAGGCAAAGGGAAAGGAAAAGAGTGCAGAACAATGATTCAGAAAGGAGAAAGATTCAACTGGCCAGCCTACGCCTTGGAGGAACTGCCCTAGTGTGGTGGGAAGGCAGGACCCAAGCTGATTTGAAGAAGCATGGTAAAATTCTTTCTACCTGAAGTGAATTTGTTTCTGCCATTAAAAAACAATTCTATCCACTAGCTTATATGCAGCAAGCCATGATGAGTTGGCAAACTCTTCGCCAATTAAAGGGGCAAAGTGTACAAAGCTATACCCAGGAATTTAGAAAAAGAGCTTTAATTCTAGGCATTTCTCTAGACTCACCTGAAACTTTGCTAAAGTATATAGGTGGTTTACACAGCTATTTGAGGCACACCATTCTCATGTTTAACCCTACTAGCATAGATGAGGTATCCGTTCAGGCTACACATCTCGAGACTAGAGGCAAGAATGTGAACCGAGAGATTGGGGGATCATCAAAACCCACTGCAAGCAAGAACAAGGAAAAGAGGAAGCAAAAATGGAAAGAGAGGAAGGCAAACGTTGTACATAAAGACAAACCTTCATGCACTCGTTGCAAGAAGGATGGACATGATGATGAACATTGCTGGTCTTTGCATCCGGAGCTGAAACCCAAGAAGTTCGATGGCAAGAAGAAGAAGATTGATGCTACTATTCAAAAAGATTTGGGGTCAGACTCAGGTGGTGAAACAACAGTCACAACTACAGGTATAAAAGGTAAAAATTCTGAAGCATCTACTATTAATTCTGCACAAACTATTGATAATGAAGAAAATGAGAGGAAAAGACATGAGCTTTTTCATAATAGATTTATTTCCAAGCATCAAAAGATTAATACTTTATTTGATAGTGGTTCACAAGCAAACTTGATTTCTGAAGCAATTGTAAAGAAGTTGGGACTACTAACCACACCTCACAAGAAGCCATATCCCTTAGGTTGTGTATGTGATAAAGAAAAGCTACAAGTGACTAGACAATGTAAACTTAGGTTTGCTTTTGGGTCAACATTTGTAGATGAGGTTGAGTTAGATATCGTTCCCTTGGATATATGTGGAATTGTTTTAGGAAGTCCTTACTTGTATGATAGAAAAGCCATTTTCTATAGAGCTGAAAATAAGTATCAACTCACAAAAGATGGAATAGAATATATTGTAAGAGCTCATCAGCTCAAAAATAACTACACTCTCATAAATTCAGGCAGATGAAAAGAATTGTAAATTCATGCAAGCAATTTTTACTAATGGTTGTAAAGGAAAAGAAACCTGATAAAACCAATGTATTTTAGGGCTGTGATGTTAAACAGAAAGTTGATTTAGAAAAAATTGTTTCAGGATATGATATCCTATTTCAAGAACCTAAAGGTCTGCCACCCAAAAGGGAAATTGTATATGATATTCATTTGCAGCAAGATGCTCCATTACCTAACATCAGAATGTATAGGTTATCTGCTTTAGAGAATGCAGAGATCAAGAAGCAGGTACAGGAGCTGCTCGAGAAAGGGTTCATAAGGCCAAGCACATCACCATGCAAATCTCCAATCGTGTTGGGGAGAAAGAAAGATGATTCATGGAGGATGTGCATTGATTACAGAGCACTGAATAAAATAATGATCAAGAATCGTTTTCCCCTTCCTCGCATTGATGATCTACTGGATCAGCTGAAAGAAGCTATTTACTTTTCCAAGTTGGACTTGCGTAGTGGCTACCATCATGTCAAAGTTGCAGAGCAAGATGCATGGAAGACTGCTTTCAAAACGAAGCAAGGGCTGTATGAATGGCTAGTTATGCCTTTTGGCTTAACTAATGCTCTTGCCACTTTCATGAGAGTTATGAATGATGTACTCCAACCTTTTATTGATGATTTTGTAATTGTATATTTGGATGACATTCTTGTTTTCAGTAAAACATGGGAAGAACATTTGAAGCATGTAAAGTATACTCTAGATGTTTTGAAAAAAGAAAATCTCTATGTTAAGTTATCAAAATGTGAATTTGGCAAAACATCTTTGAATTATTTGGCTCATATTGTAGGGGGTGGTGAATTGAAGATAGATCCCTCTAAGGTCGAAGTCATTGTGAACTAGCCTAAACCCAAATCTTTTATAGAAGTTAGAAGCTTCTTAGGGGCAGCACAATATTGGAGAAAGTTTATTGCTAACTTTTCCTTGATTGCAGATCCCTTACATGCTTTGACATGATTGAACAAGGTGTTTCAGTGGGAAGGCAAACAACAGAAAGCCTTTGACACCTTGAAAGAAAAGATTAGTACAACACCAGTACTAGCATTGCCAAATCTTCAAAGACCATTTGAGATTGAAATAGATGCCAGTGACTATGCCATGGGAGCAGTGTTGATGCAACACGGTAAACCCATATGTTATCATTCTGAGACGTTTAATTCTTCAGTAGCTAATTATCCCACATATGATAAAGAATTGTATGCATTAGTGCAGAGTGTGAAAAAGTGGAAACATTACCTATTGGGCAAAGAAACAGTTATACATACTGATCATCAGCCACTTCAATATTTGCACTCACAAACTAAATTGCAGCAATCAAGACACTATAGGTGGATGGGTTTTCTACAACAATTTCATCTAGTCATCAGATATAAGAAGGGCATACATAATAAAGTTGCAGATATGTTGTCTAGACCAATTATAAATGCATCTACTATACTTAAGCATAACTCAATAATGCATGAAAGCTACATTGAATAGTATGCTCAAGATATAGATTTTAAAGATGTATATGCAACTTTATGTCATGGCAAAAAAGTAGAAGAATTGGATTATTATGTTAAGTACCAACTCTTGTATCATTTTGGAAAGCTATGCATTCCACAAACTGAAAGAGTTAATATAACCCGAGAAGCACACACTTCTATAATATCAGGTCATTTTGGTGTAAGTAAGACAGTTGCACAGCTGCAAAGATTCTGCTATTGGCCAAGAATGCATGAAACAATTTCTAGATATATAAAAGGGTGTACCATGTGTGCTAAAAGCAAGCCCAGCAATAGAAAACTAGGCTTGTACACTGCACTTCCAGTTCCTTCTCGTGCTTGGGAAAGTGTTTCCATTGATTTTGTTGGGGGATTGCCAAAATCTAGAAAAGGTCATGACTATTTATATGTTATTGTGGACAGGTTCAGCAATATGTGTATTCTAATACCTTGTAACAAGCATATTACAGCTGAACAAACCATGAAGTTGTTCTTTCAGCATGTCTGGGTACATTTTGGGTTACCCACTTCCATAGTATCTCATCGAGATTCTCGATTTGTTAGGAAGTTTTGGTCAAGTCTATGGGAGTTGATGGACACCAGATTGAAGAAGAGCACAACCTTTCATCCACAAACAGATGGCCAAACAGAGGTGGTCAACAGGACAGTGATCTAGTTGCCTAGGGGTTATTGCAGCAAACATCCCAAGCTTTGGGATGAACATTTGTGTTATGTGAAACATGCTTACAACCGTGTTAAACATTCTTCGACACAAAGACCTCCTTTTGAGACTTGTTTTGGTTTCATACCAAGGTCTCCCTTATATTTTGTCTTTAGTAAAGACATAACAGTTGATGGACACAGTGATGTAGACAAAGCAACTAAGTTCATTAAACAGATCCAAGAAATTCACCAGGCAGTGCAGGAACAGCTAGAAAAGAGCCAAGCCAAGTACAAGGCAAGGCATGATAAGCATCAAATTGAGCATAGCTTCCAAGTTGGTGATCAAGTCTGGCTGTACATCAGCAAGGATAGAATGCAAGGTGAAGGAAAGAAGTTGAAGCCAATAAGGTACGGGCCTTTCAAGATACTTGAGAAAATTGGTGAGAATGTTTTTCACCTTGATTTTCCATCCTACATGCACATCTATTCAGTAGTTAATGTAGAGAAATTGAGACTGTTTGAACCTTCATTGATTGAAGATCCCGAAGAGCAAAGTCAGTTGCCTTCTATTGATGATCTGTTGCCTGAATATCTCAATGATTTGTAGGAAGATACAGTTCTGGACATGAAGGTGAGAACTAAGCGCAGAGGGGATGTTGAGTACCTCAGAATCAGACTCAAAGGTTCAAAACCAAGCAGTGCAAAATGGATAGAGATTGGGCAAGTGAGGAAGTTGTATCCTCACTTGATTGATGCTTAAAAACCAACTTTTGGTGGTCCAAAATCCTTTTTCAGTGGGAAGGCGTGATCCCAAATGGATCCAAGAACTCTCTAAGTCTTCAAAAATCATTCAAAAGGTCAAACAATCACATGGGAAGAACTCTTAAAAACATCGAAAAACACTATCGGGAGGCGAAAAACACAAGAAAATAGTGAAAACAGAGCTATCGGAGGCTTGAACAGTGAATGCACAAGAGCCGTCGGATATGGCCGATCAACAGTCCAGATTCGATCAGCAAATTGCAATCGGCAAAAGCTATCGGAGGTTATCGGCAGAGACAATATGGAACTTGCGATGGCAATCGGCGGAGTCAACGAGGACCATCGATCAAGCGCGCAGATCGATGGCCCACGTTGCATCGCAAAATCGCAGTCGGCAAACACGAAGGAGCGCTTACAATGGCCTAGGGTTATCACGATATGCGATTGCGATCAATCACATCGCGATATTGCAATCGGCAAACACAATGGAGCGGGCACATACATACATACATACATACATACATACATACATACATACATACATACATACATACATACATACATACATACATACATACATACATACATACATATATATATATATATATATATATATATATATATATATATATATATATATATATATATATATATGCAATTTGATCGCCAGACCCGATAGCATTACAAACAATATTCCATAAATATTTCAAATCCGATATAAAGCCACTTTTACAACATTTTTAGTGTTTTTACATATTTTCAAAATGCAAAGGAAATCCATGAAACAGGTGGGATTTTGGGGAGAAAAAAGCAGTAAGTGGTTTGGGCCGGGCTCCACCTGAGCCCATACATTGGATGCCACGTGTCCAGGCTGAGGAGAGAGAAAACCACCCTCATCAGGCGGTTAACCCCCGTACGAAAGGGTCGCCCTAAATGAACCACAGCCGTTGGATCTGGATCTCCCAGATCAACGGCAGAGATGCAAAGTCAACCTAAAGGTGGATTCGATAGAAGTTATAAGGCGGATCCATAATGTTTCAAGTCCGATAAACGGAAATTTGGTGGAGTTTCACAATTTTAATGCATTTTTCTGTGTAAACAGAGAATGGTCGTTTCAGGGATTTCAGAGGCTCGATGCACTCATTTGTTGTAGAACAGGTGGTCACCTCACCAAAAGGCGTTATGCCATGATTGCCAGCGCTTAAAAGAGGGATTCGAGTGGACAGAGGCCAGGAGACAGAAAGCCAAGAAGGTGAAATGAACAGGCAGCACAGATTGGCTTTAAAGCCATAGATTGACAGAAAACAGGGCAGGCAGTGCTAAGACAGAGCAAAGACAGAGATAGAGAGTGATAGAGATATTTTGTGTACTAAGAGAGGCTTGAGGGGTTCAAGCAAAACTCTTGTTGTTGTATCTGTTGTGTATTGAGACTCAAATTGAGCTCATACTGTTGTAAAACTCTGCTTCTGAAGACACAATAGGAAGGCCACCACTGAAGGCTGGACCAGGAGATGTAGCCCAGGATTTTTGCGTGAACCCCATATTAAACTTGTTGTGTTTATGTGTGTTGTCTATTATGTTTCTTTTACTACTTCATTGCCTGTGTATTTCACAATATTATCGATCCATTGCACAAAATAACATAGGCATATCCATGCACATGAGTTTGTAATACCTTAAACATTGTCTTTCATCCACAAACAGACAGACAAACCGAGGTGGTCAATCGAACAGTCATACATCTTCTTAGAAGATATTGTAGCAAACATCCCAAGTCGTGGGATGAACAGTTTCATTACATACAACATGCATACAACAGGGAAAAGCATTCTTCCACAAACACATCGCCATTTGAGGCATGTTATGGATACTTGCCAAGATCGCCATTGGACTTCATCTTTGAGAAAGATGTTGCCATCGATGGTCACAATGACATCAATAAGGCAAGGAAGTTCATAGAGAAAATTCAGTTGATACATCATACAGTGCAAGAACAGCTTGAGAAAAGTCAAAGCAGCTACAAGGCAAGGCATGAAAAACACCAGGTTGATCATAAATTTCAAGTTGGAGACGAAGTTTGGTTATATATTAGCAAAGAGAGACTTCAAGGGGAATGTAAAAATCTTAAACCAATTCATTATGGTCCTTTTAAAATTCTGGAAAAGATTGGTAATAATGCTTTTAAGCTTTATTTGCCTCCTTATTTGCAAATATACTCTGTTGTTAATGTTGAGAATTTGAGATTGTTTGAGCCTCCTTTGATTGATGATCAAAGAGAGCATGTTCAACTGCCATCAATAGATGATTTCTCGCCAGAATATCTAGATGAGCTTCAACAAGATCTCATACTTGACAGAAGAATCAGGACTTCGAAGAGAGGGGATGTTGAATACCTTAGATTGGGACTTGTTATCACTCGAGGAAACTCTCCTAGGTTGTAGCTCGGAGATGCCTAGTAACATATAAATCTTCAATATGGTTCTCTGAACTATTTGAATGTATGATGGTTTGGATCAAGTCATATGACTGTTTTAACTCTATTTCACTCAAGACATGCATGAACACCCTCAACTTTACAAGGCTTTATACCACTAATGCTCAATAGTTTATAGATTCAATGGATAGATGGAGAATACTGACTGTACCGGCAGATGCATACATAAACACATATGAATGGCTAGCTACAAGAAGTAAATGAAGCTTGCAAATCTAATTTATCAACGCAGAGATAAGATGACAGTTATCTGGCATTAGACACAGAAGAAAACATGAATAACCTATTCAAGTGCAAGCTTAGAACAGAAGAGAAAATGGGAATTGAACATGTAACAACAAAAGAAGCTTATATTGCTAGAATGAAGATGAGAAGCTAGAGTAGCAGAGTATCCACAGTCCCCAAAAGTTGAACCCTTGTTACTCTGAACTTTCAAATATTTATAGGCCTTTTACAATGCTCTCGAGCCTTCTGAGGCTCGAGAGGTCTTAATCTATCCCCTCTGTCTTTTTAACTGTTTGATGCCCTGACTAGGCACGCATGGGCTCGGAGGTTTCTTCTTCTGACAGCAGAGTAACTGCATTCTGGTAGTTTGTTGCGCTGTCCGAGAGCTCGCTCGTGCAAGCGATGCTCCATGATCATTTGTTGGTTTGGATGAGCTACGTTGTTGCCTTTTTATCCCTCCGGCCATCTGTCTCCCGGTAATCTATCTCCCGGCCTCTGCTCTGTGATGGAATGGGTCTTCGGCCCTTTGAAATCCCTTCAAGTACTAATAATGATTGTTTTCTGCTTTATACAGAAAAACGCTGCAACACTGTGAAATCTCGCCAATCTCTGATTACTTCGGACTTCAAGAGTCCTTGAACTCTATCTATTCCTCTATCGGGTCCGTCCTTATCGCTATCACAAGTCACA
The DNA here is from genome assembly GCA_031772625.1 of Pinus tabuliformis. NCBI lineage: Eukaryota > Viridiplantae > Streptophyta > Pinopsida > Pinales > Pinaceae > Pinus > Pinus tabuliformis. The sequence continues at coordinate 343,414,352 of CM062810.1, read as the reverse complement.
AATGGCTTGTTCCCAGTCTTCCCTTTATATTTGGAAATATGTCAAAAACACTAAAAATCATGAAAAATTGGCTTCGGCGGACCTGAAATAATATATATTTTCATTCCCGAACCCCTTTGGGTCCGGGTTTTATCGCATCGGCGCTGCCCCTTTGTATTTCGTTAAATAACGAAAAAACGCAAAATACATATGAAAATGACTTTCGGCGGACTTTAAATCTTATGAAATATTATTTAGAACACTGTCAGGTCCGGTTCATCGGGTCAAACACATATGTGTGTATAGGCCCCGCTCCATGGTGTTGCTCCGATGCAATATAGTGATGCGATAAATCGCAATCGCATGTCGCTCAAGCCTGGGCCGTTTGCTAGCACTCTTTGTAATCTTCGATAGCGATCCTGCGATGCGATGTGGGTCGTCGATCTACGCGCTTGATCGATGGTCCACGTTGCATCACCGATAGCCATCCCAAGTTCCATTCGGTCCGCCCTCAATCCGTCGATTGCCACCGCTGATTGCGACCCACCGACTAGATCTGGACCGTTGATCGGCCAGATCGGACGACTGCTATGAATTTTAGTGTTTATGCCTCCGATACTTGGTTTTTCACTGTTTGTTATGTGTTTTCGCCTCCCGAGAGTGCTTTTCCGCCATTCCAAGGGTTCTTCTCATGCACTGGTTTTGATCTTTGGCATGATTTTACTGGCTTTTGAAGACTTAAAGAGCATATTTGGATCCATTTTGGATCGCATGCCAACAGGGCTAACACTGGCTCCTTCTGGGGATGAAAGCCTCCCTGTGAGGTTTCAAGAACTGCAGACCACTGCCTTTCCTTTAACAACCAAAACACTTATCTCCTAGTGTTCCATTGGGCATGGAGTTTATTTGCATAAAACAAAAACTGAAAATAAAACCTATTTACAATATTAAGGCCTTAAAGCCTTATACGAAGTAAAGTTTCAAAAACCGCCCATTGACTGGGCCATCAAAAACACCTTCCCCCTCCAAATTGTGCAAAATGAAAGTATTGTTCATCTGAACTTGAGCAATGACAAACGGTCCTGTCCATAAGGCATCAAATTTACCATGGTTGCCTTTCTTTTCCTTAGATGCATCCCATTTGAGAACCTAGTCACCAACCTGAAAACTATCCATTTTTGCCTTTCTGTCAAAGGTTTCTTTGATCTTCTTCTAATGAATTCTTGACTTCTCAACCAGTTGTTCTCTGATCTGTTGTAATTCAACCAAGTTACTCATTCTCCTCGCTATGTCATTTTCTTCATCCTGTTCTTCTTGCAAGAATTTGGCCACAGGGAGAATCAGCTAGATAGGAAAAACAACATCAGCGCCATAAACCAGCTTAAATGGAGAATTTCCTATGGACTTCTTGTTGGTAACTCTGTCAGCCCATAGTGCAAACTTCAACTTGGAATCCCAGCTCCTTTTGATTATCCTTACAATCAAAGGCAATAAGAGAGGGCTGATAGGTCTTGATTTCTGCTTCCAAGGGATGGTGTTCTTCTCCAGTGGAATCTTATGCCGAATGGTGTTGGTGTCATAGGTCCTAAGATCACTGTATTCCCAAGCAAAAATATCTGCAAATTGTTTCATCAGGGTGCAATACTCAGAACTTTGGGCAGAAGACAAGTGAGTGGATAGATTTATGTACTTTGGATGGGCTGGACTCCCTACATTATGTTTATGAACAACAGACTCATTTTCTTTTTTGGCAGGCTTATAAGGTACATCATTATGATCAAACAACTTCTCTAGGGGCACCAATCCTTTGGGTATATGGTTACTAGGCAGCTGGACAATGCTATCCTGACCAATCTCGTCCTCTAGCTTGAACTGGTTGCATTCTTGTGTGGGGGACACAAGGACTACACCTGCCCCTGCAGCTTCCTTAGAGCAAGCTCCATCAAAGAACATGTCCCAAATTGTGGGCCTTCTTCCTCTGTGATCTGGCAAACCGGTTTCTTAAGCTGCATGGAGGCCAACTAGGATTCTTCAATCTGAAGAATACAGGCTCCAAAATCAGTGTCGACAGCATAGATGGGGTGATTAGTGGGATTCCTTTGATTACTGATGATATAAGCCAACTGAGCTTCTCTGTATAGTCTCCTACTCTCACCTCCAAAAACTGGGACAGTAGCACAGGACAGATAATTTTGCAATGTTCCACCTAATCTCTTGATCCAACCTCTGGAAAGCAACATGCCAAACTTGGGGGGTACATCTGCTACCACAATATCCATCATCATGCTCTTCATGGGTAGCTGAGACAAGGTAATGGCTAGGTCTTTGATTAACCCCAAACATTTCACTTTTCTAGAGTAAAAAGAAAACAGGTCATGATAAGACTTGGTAATGTCAAGACCCAACTCATCCATGACAGCCTTAGGCATTAGATTATGGCTGGTTCCTGTGTCCAGAAGGAAGTTGTGGAGGATTTTGTCATGAATAGTCAAAGAGACATAGAATAATGGGGAGTTGTCATCACAATTTTCAATCATTAGGCTTAGAATAACAGCTCGTTTGTCATCTTGCAGATTTACATAGTCAGTGGAGGCTTGGATGGCTTTAGGCTCAAGGGCCTCTAGGATAGATCTCTTGAAGGACTCATTCTTCACTAGTTCAATCAAAGGTATAGGTATTCTTAGCTTCTGAATTTCTGATTGAAAACTGAAAGGAGAAGGAGACTTGTTAAGGCCTCTTACCTCATGAGCTGGAGCTTTGAGGATGATGGGATCAACTGTCGGTCGCCTCTACTTATTAGCTTGTTGTACTGCAGGGACAGCAACTCTTTGAACAAGAGTTTCCTTGGCATTATTCATCTTTGACCTCAGATTATATCTGTGCTAATCTTCAATTTGCAGAACAGCTTCACCATCCCATTCTTGGTCGATCTAGTCACCGAATAATGACTTTTCATATGCAGCTGAGGTCAAAAAGGAGGCACTGCCTTTGTCTTCCAGACAATGGATATCATCATCTTCTTCAAACTGTTCTTCTTCCATGACTACATTCTGGAAAGGGGTCTTCACCCTTTGGTCTTCATTGGCATCTTTGCTTCTTTTCAAAATCTGCAACTGCTCATTAGCTCTTCTATATGGATTTGGATTTGGATTTCTAGGAGCAAAGGTATTAGGAACTCTTCCTTTTCCAGGGTGCTGCTCAACCTTTAATTTGGAGATTTCAGAGGCTAATTACTCTATCATCTTGGTCATTTGATCTATCTTGGGATCTGAAGATGATGAAGATTCGCCCCTCTGTCTCCTTTTATCAACATTCCCCTTGAGCTTCTCTGCAGCGATGATGTTTGATTCTACTTCCAAGGTTGCATCCTACATATCAGCCAAAGTAGCACATCGCCTCTCCCTCAACAATAGACAGAAGTTAGAATCAAAGGCACTGGCATAGGTGAGTTTAGCAGAGGTAGTGGTGGGTTTTACTTTAGCTGGTATTTTGTTGTACATGCGGTTAAATCTCTTATTGAAATCAGACAACAACTCACCATTTTCCCTCTTTAAGTTCCCAAACTCGGTGTGGTAGTAGAGTAGATCCTTCTTATCCCCCCAATGCTTTAGGAATGCATCATCTAAAGCCTCAATATCTGTTATAGATCTTGGGGTCAGTTCTCTGAACCATTTTCTAGCCTCTCCATCTAGGCTTTGGACAAAGACTCTCATCCACACATCATCTTCACTAATGTCCAGGTTATCAACATAGCTATAGAATGATTCAAGATGTTCTTCAGCTGTAACACCTTCAGTCCCAGTGAACTTAGGCCTATACTTCTGATATTCTCCAGTAGGCATGGCATTTAAAGGAGTGGGCAGTACTAGAGGTCCATACCTAGCAGCTATGATTCTTTCCATTTTGGTAGGTGCTTGTGGTCTTGCCATAGTTGTGGTGGCTATAAGGGTACTGGAAGTCTGAATGACAGAGGGTTGAGGGGTGACTGATAGGACTAGAGGAGTTTGATAGATAGGAGGTGAGGTTTTCTTTGGGCATACAACAAAAGGAGAACCTAAAGAATAAGGAGCTTTATGAATTTCTAAGATTTTTTCTTCACTACTTGTATTAGATGTTATACTATCAACATGTATTTGCTCTATTACAGGATTTTTTGAAGAGATATAGAATATTGTTTAGAACTACCTGAACCTGATGCTCCTTTCTGCAATGCTTTTCTTTCTTTGATGATTTTTTCAGGGTCAGATACTGTGTCAGCTTGTGGCTTCTGAGGATTTCTCTGAGTATGCCTCACAAACTGAGCCAGAACTATCAAGTGGAGTCGCCAAGACGCTTATCCTTTAGTAGAGTCGCTAGATAGATTATTACAACCGAAAAAGTGCCCAGACTTTGTCTATCATCAAAGTTGGATCTGTGTCGTCTCCCAGGGAAGCTGAGCTTCAGTTTCCTCTCCCCGGCAACGGCGCCAATTATGTTATCACTCCATGAAGCTCTCCTAGGTTGTAGCTCGGAGATGCCTAGTAACATATAAATCTTCAATATTGTTCTCTAAACTATTGGAATGTATGATGGTTTGGATCAAGTCAGATGAATGTTTCAACTCTGTTTTCACTCAAGACATGCATGAACACCCTCAGATTTACAAGGCTTTAGACCATTAATGCTCAATAGTTTATAGATTCAATGGATAAATGGAGAATAATGATTGTACCAGCAGATGCATACATAAACACATATGAATGGCTAGCTACAGGAAGTAAATGAAGCTTGCAAATCTAATTTATCAACGCAGAGATAAGATGACAGTTATCTGGCATTAGACACAGAAGAAAACATGAATAACCTATTCAAGTGCAAGCTTAGAACAGAAGAGAAAATGGGAATTGAACATGTAACAACAAAAGAAGCTTATATTGCTGGAATGAAGATGAGAAGCTAAAGGAGTAGAGTCTCCACAGTCTCCAAAAGTTGAACCCTTGTTACTTTGAACTTTCAAATATTTATAGGCCTTTTACAATGCTCTCGAGCCTTCTGAGGCTCGAGAGGTCTTAATCTATCCCCTCTGTATTTTTAACTGTTTGATGCCCTGACTAGGCACGCATGGGCTCATAGGTTTCTTCTTCTGACAGCAGAGTAATTGCATTTTGGTAGTTTGTTGCGTTGTCCGGGAGCTCACTCGTGCAAGCGATGCTCCATGATCATTTGTTGGTTTGGATGAGTTGCATTGTTTCCTTTTTATCCCTCCAGCCATCTGTCTCTCGGCCTCTGCTCTGTGATGGAATGGGTCTTCGGCCCTTTGAAATCCCTTCAAATACTAATAATGATTGTTTTATGCTTTATACAGAAAAACGCTGCAACATTGTGAAATCTCGCCAATCTCTGATTATTTCGGACTTCAAAAGTCCTTGAACTCTATCTATTCCTCTATCGGGTCCGTCCTTATCGCTATCGCAAGTCGCAAATGGCTTGTTCCCAGTCTTCCCTTTGTATTTGGAAATATGTCAAAAACACTAAAAATCATGAAAAATTGGCTTCGACAGACCTGAAATAATATATATTTTCATTCCCAAACCCCTTCAGGTCCGAGTTTTATCGCATCGGCACTGCCCCTTTGTATTTCGTTAAATAACGAAAATACGCAAAATACATATGAAAATGCCTTTCGGCGGATTTCAAATCTTATGAAATATTATTTAGAACACCGTCAGGTCTGGTTCATCGGGTCGCACACATATATGTGTATAGGCCCCGCTCCATGGTGTTGCTCCGATGCGATATAGCGATGCGATAAATCGCAATCACATGTCGCTCATGCCCCGGGCCATTTGCTAGTGCTCTTTGTAATCTCTGATAGCGATCCTGCGATGCGATGTGGGCTGTCGATCTGTGCGCTTGATTGACGGTCCATGTTGCCTCACCGATTGCCATCGCAAGTTCCATTCGGTCCGCCCTCAATCTGTCGATTGCCACCGCCGATTGCGACCCACCGATCAGATCTGGACCGTTGATCGGCTAGATCGGATGGCTACTGTGCATTTTAGTGTTTATGCCTCCGATACTTGGTTTTTCACTGTTTTTTATGTATTTTTGCCTCCCGATAGTGCTTTTTCGCCATTCCAAGGGTTCTTCTCCTGCACTAGTTTTGATCTTTGGCATGATTTTACTGGCTTTTGAAGACTTAAAGAGCATATTTGGATCCATTTTGGATCGCATGCCAACAAGGCTAACAAGACTCAAGGGACAAAAGCCTTCTCAAACAAAATGGTTGCATATCAAGAAGGTGAGGGAGTTGTACCCTCACCTGTTGAACAATTGAAAGTATTTTTTGGGGTCCAAAAGGCTTCTAATGGGGAAGAATGATCAGGTGCTCAGTATTTAGCTCAAAAATAAAAGTTCTCAGAATGGCTCGAAACCTAAACAACCGCGTCTGTCTTGGAAAAATTATCCTAACACAACTCGTTTTGCCAAAAAACGAGTTCGTATGTGAAAGTTATTGTGTTCTAATCGCTTTGCTAAACATGCAAAATTTGCAAAACAAAAATGCCCCGTCACTACATAGTCAGCAGTCCGTACTACTGACGTGGCAAGTGACTAGGCATGGTCAAATATGGTCAACAACGTATCACATATGGACAAGTGGCATCATTTCATTAGGTTTCAGGTGGTGTGTTGGCACGTTTCTATTGGTTCGTTTTGGGCCAATGAAAGAGTGCCACATGGCAAGCCCGGAGGCCACCACGTGGTACCTCCCAAAGGCCTTGATAGTCTCTATAGAGGAAGAAAATTTTATGGTGGAGGTCGAGGTCGAACCCGCGACCTTCGACATACCATCCACAAGTCTAACCACCTCTGCTACACCGTGTTTCTTACCATATATGTTTGTCGCTTGTATTTAAAGTTTGGTGAAGTTTGAATGGGCGGTTAGGGGAGGGCCATCCCTCCCCCATGTGAAAGCATATTTAGCTTAACGGCATACAGTTTATGTTACTGTGGCAGACAGTCCAATACACCAACTCTATGACGGTTAGTGGTCTCGACATGTGAACGTGATTTGTTACACCAAACGATTAGGCAGCGGGCTCCAAAACCCGCGAGGTAACCACAACATATGAACACGCTATACCATCGGTGGTCACAGTTAGTGCTATCTCCGGCGGATAAGTTAAAAATAGTTAATGTTTTATATGGCATGTGACCAATACACCGAAACCATCGAGGTTTTGGTTATTAAAAATGCGGGATTAACGATAATCCAAGCTTATATTTAATTAAGCACAGTTTAACCGATAGTTAAGCCCGAGTTTAAAACGACAGAGGTTTTGGTGGAGCCCCCAATTTCAGGCACGCCTCCACATTTAGTGCGCTAACTAGAGTCATTCCAGATTTAGCAGAACTTTTCTAGGAAAAGACTGTCTGAGTCATAGAGAAGGCAATTTTCGACCAAATTGAGCTTAGGAAGAGGTGTTCTTGGCTAATTTGGACATTCTAAACACATTGGTGCAGGTATCAGGAGCCATAGAGTTTTTTAAAACAACATTTTTTCCATATTGAGCTAATACAAAGGCCCAAGCCATGGAAGCTGGACCAAGGAGATGTAGCCTAGGAGGGGTGAACTCCTTCATCAAAACACTGTGTTAAAGTATATCTTTGATGGTTTGCTATACTTTGAATGTCTATTGTCCAGAATTTGTTTTTGAAGCTATTTTTCTCATGAATGTCACATTAAACTTAAGGAAATTTACCTGTTTACATACACAAACAACGAATGAAACCTCAGTACAAGAAGCAATAAGCAAGCACATGTTTAGAAATTTGTGATTGATATTAGCACAACATAAACTAACAATAAAGAATATATCAATCTCTCATGATTTATTGTATGTACATAATTCATACACATAAAGTATGAAACTCTATTCCATTAATTAAAATATGTACATACACAAATACTCATAAACTATCTTCCTCTCTATGAACTGATTCTACATTCATTTGGCCATTAGGTTAGCCCTTAGGCTTACATTGATTAAATACAACTTTGGAAGAAGCACAGATTTTCGTAGATCCATAAATCACTCCATAATTTATTCCCTAAACCTCTCATGATTTTTAAGGTAGATTTTCTTTTGCCTTATGGACAAAATCTCACCTATCCATAGCTTTTCTAAAACTATGACTCGTTTAGTTCTAAAACCCATAAAATATACCAACTTCGAAAACACGATTTATTTACATATAAGAATATAAATTCTTCTCAGAAATCAAGACCCCTTTTTGAAGCTTTGTTAGATCGAAGACTTAACAACTTGGAAGTTCTAATGCTCCTACATCAGTTGTAAGGGTTTTGACCCATAATCTAGCCTGTTTTAATAAACCTTTACCCTCTTCTTTTAAATAAAAATTGAGATATTTAGAAATATATTTCTTTTTTTAGTCTAATTTGTAGGGGACTTATCCTTTTAGCTTTATCACAATGAGTTAAAGTCTCATTAAAATTTATATTGAGAGATGGCCTCAATAATAACAATATGAGATATTGACTTTCTTATATATATCATTAGACTAAAATTGATTTCTAATCATAAGGTAAGACTTAAAATTGCTTTTGGTTAGTCAAGAGTTAGTTTTTCTCATATGTAAGTAATAAATTAAGGATCCCAAAAACATATGGCAAAAATGAAAGTTTGCTTCCTTATGGACCACCACTAACAAGTCAAGTGACATAATTTTCCTTAAATAACAATGATAATTTAGTCCACATTCATAAATAACAAGTAGTGATGACTATCCTCATTTTAAATTAATTAGTGATGACTATCTCACTCCAAAATAATTATTAAATTATAATAAATTTTACTATTTTAATAATTTAAAAAAATTAAATATATATGTATATATATATTATAAATTTTAAAAACATATATATTAACCATTTAAAATTAAGCAGTTGAGTTATTATCATGAAAATCTTAAATATGTTAAAGGGGCTCATTTTTAATATCATGTAGGGTGATCCATCATTGCATCTTTGAGCGTTCGCATGTGTCCATCATTGAAGCCATTCGTGGACAAATGTATTGTTTATGTGTAATATATTTTAAGATTGTCAACTTAATATATAACGAAGTTAAATATTTTTAATGTATATTTTAAAGTTTATTTATAATAGTTTAAGTTTAAATATTTTATAAATTTGTTTTTTTTTTTTTAAATTTATTTAAAATTTTAATGTATATTTTAAAGTTTATTTATAATAGGTTAAGTTTAAATATTTTATAAATTTGTTTTTTTTTAAGTTTATTTAAAATAATTGAAGGATTTTTTTTTTAAATATTAGAAATTGATAATTTATTATAGTGATTAAGATTAGGTTTCCAATTAAATTTATTTGGTGTTATTATAAGCTAATAGCATATCCAATATTGTATATTGAGGTATTCCAAGGCACATTTAAGTGGACTTTTATTATTGGGGCATCTTCCCTTTTAGCTTTATCACAAAAGGCCAACATGCAACTTGTGAGAATTGAAATCGTGTGGGGAGAAGAATAAATAGTCTACTCAAAAGGGATTGAGTATTAATTATATGGGTTAGATTCTCGAAGGTGCTTATTTGGCAAATGATGTTTTATGTACCATGAGGCTTTAAAAAATAAACCATTGTTGGATAACGAATTTGATGGTCTTTAGTTTCACGGTTTAAGATTCTTTTGGTTTACTCTACCATGGCAACAATTTTTTGTCTATGTCGGTTCTCTATTTCAAATGGTTCAACTAATTTAGAAGAATTGGATGGAAGATTGGAAGTTTCCTGAGCAACTTAACTTTCAATACTCATAAGGAAGTAATTATGGGAATTCTATTGGCTCAAACCAAACAAATTTTGACATTAGAAGTTGAACTGGCTTCTCTCAAGTAATTTATCTCTTCCACGACCAAGAATTGTGAAGACAACCCTAGTATTTTTAGATTGATCTGTTGATCCAGAGAGTGTTCAACAAGCTACATTGACTCTAGATAAGCCACACACTGAGAACAATGAGAAAGAAGCAAAGGAAAAATGCTCAAGATAAAGTTCCTTCAACGTATTTCATTGTTTCAATATGTAATTCAAAATAGTCAAAATCTTAGTAATATTTTGTAAGCTCTATACTTATCACTATGAAATTCACTTAGAACATGATGAAAACTTCTAGATTTTGGATGTAGAACTAGATAAGATCTTATTCTTATTATATAATCAAATCCTAAGCTCCATATTATATGTACTTTATACTACAAATATTACTACAATCTTTTTATAATACAAATCAATTGGTTTCTAATAATAATAATAATTGAAAATAATAAGTATTTTTTTATTTAAAATCTAATAAGAATTATTTTAAATTAATGAAATTATAATATCAATAATTAAAATTGCAACTTGCAAAATCAAATTGCATTAAAGATATTAGAAAACATTGAATCCATTGTATTCAAAACTCCAAATTACAATTGGGATAAATAAATATATATATATAACCTTCATCTTAATAAAAACTTCATATTATTATATTAGTGTCTAATGTCTATCTATATATATATAATTGCTATAACTTTTAGGCTGAGATATTCCAGTTAATAATACATATAAGCATAAGGTGGTTATTTCTAGATTCTTTGACACAAAGGTAAAAAATGTAACGATTTTGAGGGAAATGCATAGATTTATAATAACAAATCACTCATCCTCAATTTATGCATGTATTTTTGTTTAGTTTTAAGTTTGAAATTTTTTTATATTAATAGTTTATTATTTTTTATGTGTATTAACATTTAAAGATTTGAAGTTAAATGAATGTGTATTTTTTAAAAACAATAGTATATATTTTTTATTTGAAAAAAATTGTAGCTAAATTAAATTGCATTTTAATACAAAAAGTTGTAAAATTTGGTACAATTTGTATAAGAACATAATGTATTTTTCCAAAAAATCCCTGAACTTGCCTACCCAAATCCTAAGCTAATGAACCTAGCAGGTGTATAATCATTCAAATAGATATAACAACAATACTATACAACAAAATATGACATCTAAAGCCAAAGAAAAAACTTATAAACTCGGCCCTCATAGGGATATTATTGTTAGGCTCATTGTGTTTGTTTAGTGTTCTCATGGAGAGCATGTCCATCTTTAATTGATCCATAGGGTGAGCTTCACCTACAACATCCACTAATTTTGGTTGAGAAGAGAACTAAGAAGAGCCAAAATAAGTGGAATCTCCATTACAATTAGAGACTAAATGGATGGAAAAATATTATCACTTCCCAGGGGTGACAGAGATAGGTCAAAATGGTAGCAAATAGTGATAAAGAGACGAATTTTTTACTCAACTTCTAAATTATTTTTCCTCTTAATTTCCATGAAGGTTTCCACAACCATGACTTCCTTTCTAATTCTTTGAGCACTGATAATTAGGTAGTGGTCTCCCTTACTATTGGGCTCAAACTCACCTCTTGGATATAATTTTAAGAGTCAAAATCATTCTTGAACATTGGGTTTCTGCCACCTCATGTTCACATCACTTAACCCCACATTTTACCTCCATTGTCTCACATGAGACTTGTCCCTCTAATGACAATGAGCCATTTGCAACATAGAGGTACAAATTTGCCAAATTATATCTCCTGAAGATGAAATATTATTATCTACCAACTGAATTTTGAGTGATGCCCTAATTATCCTCCAACACTTTAGTCATTAAATTGAATTTTAAGGGTCATCCTGGTCCATGTACCTCCACTTCGAACATATTGACTCAATTCTCATCATTAAGGAGTTCGAGCACATGGATGGTTAAGGCAACTAACTCATCAAATAGAACATGTTAAGCAACACAAAAATAATGGACAAAATTTAGGATAAACGTGGAATGCATTTTATTCACAATGATATACATACTTATACAATGTCTTATGACCCTTGCTTTTCACATTCCAAGTTGTTTCTTGGACTCCAATGATTTTTAATATTCTACGCCATAATCCTTAGCGGATTAGGTGTCCAACATACCCCCCTTAATCTGAAGGGGTGTATATGAGTCCAAGAAGAGAGTTGAAATACAAAAATGAAAAAATGCATGGCAAAAATTGGTTGAATGTGCTCTCTGAAATGATGGTATAAGGTGGGAGAACTCAAGGTCTCAAACGATGGTGTTTTAAGGTTGACCACCAACACTGGAACTCTTGGTGCAGTCCTTGGAACAATTCCAAATTTTGTTGAAAGCTAAAGTCTTCTACTAGTGGAAGTGCTCCCTAATGTTCTAAAAAACAGAGACCATTGATGTCTCAACCTAGAGCACTTGATGTAGTTCCTGGAACAATTCTAAATTTGGAAAGAAGTTGAAGTATTATTCTTGTGGAAGTGCTTTGTGATATTGGTTTGAAGATGATCACAAACTATGCAAATAGTTTAACGAAGGACACCAACCACAAGCATGCTCATGGGCCATGACTCTATCTCTGGCTATAACTCTGAATCTAGGTATGGCTGACTCTGGCTCTAGGCTCAGACAACAGGTTCAGGCTTTGGCTTAGGCTCGTTTGATGTATCTTTAAAGCTTGTACATGCCCAATAATTCCCCCCCTTATCAAATACAAGATGAGGATATGAATAAATATCAACTGCAAGACGTGACAATACTCGAGAATGGACTGTAAAATATGACCGAAATATCTTCTTGGTTGTTGAAGCCCATTGCCAAGAAGTGATTTATCCAAGGTGAATCTTCGTTCTTGTAGGAGGCTTGTTTCTTAAACATCTGTTTGAATGATGAGTATTTTTATGACAATTCTCACACAAGTGAAGATCAAAATAGTGATATTTCACATGGCCAACTCTGGCATAATGTTGGCATTTGAAAATTTATGGTTGTTGTGGAAGAGGAGTAGGATTTGGAAGAGGTGAAGATGAACCATCATGAATAAACCCAACACTTTGAAACTGCATGGGCTTAGAATAGCCTGGAATATGAAATGATACATCCTTTTCATATCCAAGACTTGTTATGTGCGTGTTGTTGACAAGCTCTTCCCAAGGTCTGATGACGGGCTTGCAAAGTGTAGTCTAAACTTCCGCGTATTTACGTAAAACTTCTCCTGAAATGGGCACTTGATCTAAATCAACCTTAGGTTCACTAATTTGATCAATTTCCAGTAGCTAATGGTTGTTAACTTCAAGCTCAAAAAGGGAGTTATTCTAAACAAAAACTAGTTCAGAATGATGCATTTTATGTTGTAACTCATCTTGTAGTAGTTGTGATTCAAATTGCAAAATCTCGATCTTTTCTTGTGCATTTTATAGACATATTTGAATATCAACAAGAGTGGTTTTGCTTATTTTTATTGTATCGTGAACAATAGAATGTATCAAAGTTTTTAGGAACTCTAAAACATTATTAATTTGAGCCATTTTCTCAACAACTCAAGTCAGCAAAAGACGAGTGTTATTTTTAACCAAAAACGCACTTGTAAAGACAAATAGCTACCAATTTTATGTCACTGCAATTGCACATTGAGCAGCATGTTATGAAAAATATAATGAAAAAATTCTCTCAATGGTAAATCAAATGAATTTCACAAGCATTGTTCACAATGCCGTCACCATCGATGGACACCAAACTCTCTTTATCTTCTTGTTTGAAAGTATTTATATAATGATTTAGGGCACATTTGATGCCTCCTCGACACTTCCACATAGATGATTCATGACATTACCCAGCTCTTGAAATGATTATCCTAATTTCAACCATCCAAACTTTTAAAAAATCACCAACAAGTATGATATGTGATTCCATTGTTAACTTACAAATAATTAATGCATCTCCTTAACAACAATGCTAACAAGCTCTAGCTTCTAAGGCTTCTCCTGCAGCTGCACGACATCCAAGAAAATGAGGAATGTGATTTGTACTTGGTCTTCATGTTGAATCATTGCAACTAGGAGTCATCCTTCCTACTGAGATTCGATGCTCCAGAGTTGCAAATCCAAAAGAAAAAAATCTCTCTCTCAACTTCAAGTTTGCACGTAATTCAAAATGATTGTTTCTCAGTAATATCAATATAATTAACAACTCTTCTCGCCATCATCTTCAAGTGCATGATTTCCATGTGGCCATGATTCATAGAGTTTGATTCTTTCTGATCATTACTACAACTGTGATTGACACTGCATGTATCCTAAACTTTAATCACAAGGAATTGAACTAGGGACCACACCATTACCATTTAATGGAAGCAAATAAAAAGGGACACCTTTTTTTTATTCCTATATACTTGAACCAAGCTACTATTGTCATTCTTCCAGCACTCTTCTTGATGGTGCCTGTAAGCATAAAGGGAATTTTAGTTTTCCATATATTATATAGAACATAATCTGAGGACAAGAAAAATATATCGAAGTAAGGAGAGAAATTTTTGTTGGAAATTATAGAGGGATAAAAGGTGGTGAGAAATGGTTTTGAGCTAAAATGGTGTTAATTCTTAAGGCACTATGCCTATCTGACCTTTTCGTATATGGTCTTGACCTACCAATAGAGCTCTGTGGGTTTGGTCTCAGTAGATTGTACCAGGACAAAGACGTTATGGTACAAATTAAGGAAAGGATGTGTGCCTTTTATGTAGAGGAGGAAATGCAGAAGCGTAGAGGTAAAGTCGAGCATTACAGTGCATATGGAGAATCTGCACAAACCTAACAAAACAATTTAATGCCCAACAAGTTGTACATGTGAAAGGTAGATGAAATGGTTTGGTGTAGGTAAGTTGCAGACCTGACAAACAAAGGGATACTCAAAGTGACAAAGTTCTTACATTGATCAAACCACAAATCAATTTGATTTCTAAGAAAACCACAAAACCATGGCTCACAAACTTTAAGCAGGGCAGGAGGATGCCTACTCTGATACCATGTTAAACAACATAAAAATAATGGACAGAATTTAGGATAAACATGGAATGCATTTTATTCACAATGATATACATATTTATACAATGTCTTATGACCCTTGGTTTTCATATTCCAATTGGTCTCTTGGACTCCAATGACTGTTCATATTTCACACCATAACCCTTAGTGAATTAGGTGTCCACCAGAACCAAAGCAATAAAACCACAAGTAAGATACAAATTCCCTACAACATTACTAATAAAAACAAATGTTGACGATGAATGGTATGTATAAATTGAGTCTCATAGGAGCCATACCCTTCATCCCTTCTTACTTGCATGATGCAACACTTGTTATTCATTGACACATGCTACTTTATGAACTATAAAATCATGACAAGGGCATGGAAGAAGAGGTCCTCCATATACTTATAATAACATTCATGTAAGCCCTCTCCTACATTGGCTTGAATATTGAATTTGAAATTATGTGCTCATAAAACTTGAAAGAATGCAATTTTTGCAAAGTCTTAGGCCAATGTAGTAGTTCTATGGATAAAACAAGAGAGGAAAAATTCATGAGGAGAATTTGATGAAATAGAGACCTCGTTATAGCCAATGAATCGCTAACCATTATTACACAATGTACTTATTTTGTCTTGAACAATACTAAATGTTGATAGGCCATAGTTGCCTTTTCTTTGTTAGAGGTTTCTATTATGAATCCCTACGCATAATCTATTTCCTTTTCCATCTAGATCATAAAATATCTTTGTTCCTATTAGAAAATGTAAAATGGAAGCTTATTATACTTATTTTCCTTAACCTTCATACTTGCTTGTGAATCTTAGTTATCTTCTTTATGCTCTTTAGTTAGATATTTTCATCAAACAATATTAAGAAATAACAACAACAAAATAGGTCACAGATGTAGGCTCTCACCCAGGGAAAAACCCTTCCAAGGGTAAAACGCAAAAAATCTTCTCTTCTTAGAATCTGCTTCAAATGAGATACAAAGACCCAATCTGATCAATTCCTTCTCCCAGTACCAAGTCAGCCCTGCCTCAAGTCCTTCCTTGATTCTACACCAAACTACTACACCTTGCAACTTCGACTTGCCAACTACAATATTGCTACTCAACCTGAAAACTTCGATCCTGAAATTTCAACCTTGTAGCTCCTGAAGAAACCCTAACTCGACCTCCTTTTGGGACCTTCCAAGAGATAACTCTTCCTAAGTTCAGTGAGGTATAGACAAAGTTTTCCTTGCTCTCAGCTACAAGATGCTACACTTCATCCTACTACAACTCGGTCCTACAACTTTAGCCTCTTCCTGTTGTTATAGCACCATTTACCACCCTTGGTATTTGTGATACTTGGTTTATGGCCTAGGGCAACCCCTCCTTCCAGACTTGGTCCAAATATATAAAAAACAGTGTTTTATTCCCTGTACGCTACTTTGCCTTGAGATAAAAGCATGTACACGCGGGTCAGTTAATACCCAACCCGCGTATATGTGTTAAAACACTTAAAAAAAATAAATTTCCTTAATCATGGGTGGAGTTCACAGGTTTTACCTATTGATTACCTCCTATTGCCCGTGACCTAACTATTTCCCAACTAAAAAACTAATTGGGAGAAGTATAAATAGACTTCTATGGGAAGGCCTAGAGGAGAACAGATAGAGTTATTATACTGAGATTATCCATGACTGAGTCTGATGAATCCCTGTGCCTCATGCACTTCCCCAAGCTTCAGGAAACCCTTGTTTCCTTGATTATAGATATTCTCCCTCTTGCTTGAGATATCATGGTGTTGGTTATGGAAGAAGATTGTTGAAGGTTGGGATAGGACGAATCCGGAGGACGGTTCCACTTGGAGCCGGAAGAAGAAGACTCAGGTGAATTCTCTCCATGTTATTTATAGCTTACTGCAATAAAATAAATGTTGTCTTGTTTTCGAAATTAACTATGTTTATGCATCAGATTATGTTGTAATTCATATATGAATGTTGTTTTGATGTATGATCAATCATTTGTTTATATGATATAAAGTCAATTTCGTGAATATGCTTTACTTCTATACTGCTATGTATGTTCGAATTGAATGATTTTCAGGTTTGAAGAACATCGGGAGTTGCAGAGGGTCTGAACCCTGCGGGACCTACTCGAATGAAGGAAATCCGGGTACGGTCACTCTTACGTAGTTTGATTATATAAGCATTTTGCCTGAGTTGTATGAGTGTTTCTTGTTGTAGTTTGCTTCTGCTCTGTTGGGGTTCTAACCCAAAGCCCTAGGGTACTTATTCCTGAAACAGAATTGGCGACTCCACTAGGGATAACAATCTTGTTATTCCTAGTTTGGGTTGTTCAGTGTCAATCAGGGCTCAGTCTTTGGTTTGCTTGCTGTTACAGTCTTATTTGGTCTACTAGAGTCTCAGACCTTAAGTCTGATCTTTTTGATCTGACTTTGTTTTTTTATTTTTCTTACAAAGCTTTGTATATGCCTTTTACTCTGTTTACAGTAGCGTACACATGCTTGTTTCTGTTAAGTGAACCCGCGTATACGCGAGTTTCCTGTATCAAAAGCGCATGTACACGCCTCTGTGTTTGAAAACAGTCATGTTTGCAAATTTTTCCATTGTTTTTTCAAGTCTCTCTGCCCAGATAGATTTGTTGCCTAGTCTTTTTAGTCTCTGTGTGGTCAATTTCTATCTAAAGAATTTAATTATTCTTCAAGCTTACTGTTTCAAATTCTCTTCCTCATTGAAAAGATTTGGCCTAGGTTTACTTTTTTAGCGAGTTTGCAATTGGTGTTTTGGCACACAAGACTTCGTTCAGAAGTTCTTGATTGTTCTAGTCCTCCAGAACAGGAGATTGTTTTCAATTTCAGTGTCAAGCTCGGTTTTTGGATCTACTTGCTTTGCTTTCCTTCGTTTTGTGGCCTTATAGCTTTTCTTTCTTTTTGAAAGTCTTTTTGACGAATTTGAAAGTATTTCTTTCCTGGCTTCTTGGTCAGTTTGTCAATCTCTTTGCTGCTGTTTGGGTCGTTTGTACAAGTTGAAGCCTTTTTGCTCAAGTTTTTGTTCATTTTCGAGTTTGTAACTTGCAAAGACTCCTTGTGCTCTCTTTTCGATCTTTGAGTTTTAGTAGCATTTTGGGTGATTTCAAAAAGTTGTTTTGGTTGTTTCTTGAAAAAGAAAAGATCTCAAAAAACTTTGTTTTTGTTTTCTTTTGCCAAGTTTGATTTTGGTTTCTTTTGGTTTTTGAAAGTGAATTGCGATCTTTTACAATTTGTCCTTCTTGTTTGGAGAGAATTTTGTGTTCAAAATTTGTATCCTCTTCAATACTTAAGTTGGCTCATTGATAGTTATAAACAATTGCTTTCGCTTTTTTGAGTAATTTAGGATCTTGCATCTCCATTATATCTTGCATTAGGGTAGTTTGCATTGTTAAAAGCATTCATAGTCTTTTAGTTTTTGGGTGTGTGAAGTGTGTTTCAAGAAAAGAAAAGAAAAAGTATTTTTCTTTATAGAAGTTTCGTAGAACCCATGTAGAGATCTCTTTTCATCGAAGAAAAAATGATTGCATTCATGTAGTTAGTTTTTCATTGATTTCTTTTGCGTCATACAAACACCATTGGTTTCACTTCCATCTATACCCTTGACTTAAAGAACAGCCATTAAAATCAAGCGCTTAATTAAAATAAACTAGAACTTTTGTATTGTCATCAGAATACACCAACAAGTTTAGGTTTATTAGGGCCTTGGATTAGGCGAGAGGAGAGTTAACTCTCCAAGGCCACTCCAAATTACAAAACATAGAAGTTTGATTAATGAGCGAAATCCAATAGCGTTAGGGAGACCAGGAAAGCTCCGTAATTGGGAGTAAAGCACGAGGGTGAGTGAAGATAAGGACGAGAGATACCCCCTCTCTTACTTGTCGGATCCTACCTCACAACTGTTCCGCCCGACTTTTGATATAAGTTGGTGACCATAGGTCCCTATACTAGGGACCACATAGGTGGCTACAGAGGGGAATCCCGTGGCACTTGAGGTTGATGTTGTATCACATTCAACAGTACTTCTGGAGGGCACCCTTGCGAAGATTGGGGGCTTTCACCGGCAAAGGCTGTTGTCTAGAGGTCAACGTAACTACCTCTGATACCTTTGCTAGTAGGCCTGGGGTGTAATTACCCCAGTCTATTTTCGGAAGGCCCTTGTTATTAACTTTCTTGTATTTTGGTGTCCGGTCCTAATCACCCGGAGCGGAAATACTCGAGAGTTGTTTGATTGCTGATATCTTTAGGGACTTTTTAGTGAGTGTTCTTTGCTCCTAGTCGGCCTAGCTCTATAATTTTTTGAGTCTTTAAGTAGATCTTTTAAATAATTCAAAGTGGCTGACCGACCATCTCGACGGTCTAGGAGACTTCGTGGGCTATCACCTATGAGTCCTAAGCCTTCTCCTAGAAGGTGTAGGAGCAATTCTGCTAGTGGTTTTCAACCAGTGGCAGTAGGCGCATCGGAGATTGATCCTCCGCTTGGGGTAATTGATTCAGATAGACCTAGCACTAGTAGAGAGTTAGAGAGGAACACACCAGTTCTTTCTCGAGTACTCTTTCAGTCGGAAGATAATATCAAAGTTGAAGAGCTTTCAGAGTCGGTTGCAGCTCCGAATTCTCCTCTTCCTCCTGACCATCCAGACATTCTATTGTACGTCAGAACTCCGACTCATAGGCCTTCGAGTCTAAGTTTACATACATCTATTCCTTCGATGACCACTGCTGGAAGCATGGCATCTACGACGAGTGTTGCGAGCATGCAGACTCCCATATTTGTACAAGGGGGAGGAACTATTTCCATCCCTTCTATTACTCCCAACACGGTTATATTTGGGTCTACTTCCATTCCGTCAACGAGTGGAAGTTCTCAGGCTACTGCATCCAGTTTTGGATTTTTCCCTTATGGAATGTCGTCTCACGGGATTCCTTCAGTTCCTTTGAACATACCATCGACTGCCTCTACATCCATGATGAGTGGATCGACTTCTTTTCAGGGTTTCCCATTTGGAAGTGGTCATATACCACATTCCAATCTGACAGTAGGGTCAATGCCTTTTCCTTTTACAAGTCAAGGTAGTAACCCCTTCCAGAGTTGGACAAACCCTGCGGTTAGTGGGATAGGAGCTGGGAATCAATTTTTCGGCCAACAAGGGAATGTGTCATATTCTTCGGTTAATTCGTTTCAGAATTTTCCACCCTTTTCTAATGCATGGAATCCTTATCAGGGGCTGTCAGCTCCTTTCAATACTTCGTTAGGGGGTAACTTCATTGGTTATGAAGGATTTTTGACAGGAGTTAGTCAAATTCCGAATTTTACTGGACCACAAGGAGCACCTTTTGGTTCAGTAGGCTCTATGAGTTACTTCGGGAAACCTGGTGTTTTTCAAAATCTAGGTCATTCTTTTCAAACCTTTGGGAACCCCGCCCGCTCTGGATGGAATTCCCAAGGTCCCCCACGACTTCCTTTTCTGGCCACGCTTAACTTGCCAGACTTAACTAAATTGACAAATGATCCGATTCGGTACAATTCGGCTTGGCCTCCGGTCCCAACTAAACTTCCCTCGGATATCCCAAAATTCAAGGGGAAAAGTGGTGAATATCTGGGAGACCATGTGACCACATTTCACTTATGGTGCTCATCCAACTCCTTGATAGATGATTCGATCAGGTTGAGGTTATTTCAGCACACCCTAACCAGAAATGCGGCCAAATGGTATATAGAGTTGCCAGGGGACACCTATACTTCTTTCTGTGATTTGGCTAATATCTTTTTGAACCATTCTCAGTTGCCTATCCGATATGAAGCTGAAACTAATCTTTTGGCTAACTTTCAGCAAGACATCGAAACTCACATTTCGGATCACATCTAGGAATGGAGAAGGAGAAAAAGGCTTATCAAAGCTAAAATCCCACCACAATTCATTCTTGAATGGTTTCTCAAATCATTACAACCTGAGATCTCAAAGTACGTGTCTCTTTCCGATGTTTATTCAGAAGAGTAGGTTAGTTTTCGAGCCCAGCAATTAGAACTGATATATTCTCAGTCTGGGACTCTTCAGAAAATTCTACTTGATGCTCCTAGGTATAAGGTCGATTTAGCCAAATCAAAGCCAAACCCCCACGCTGATGGCACAATTCAAATGTTGGTACCTTCGCAGGGGGCAACCAAGAAGGGGAAAATTCCTCAAATGTTTATATGATGAGCTCTCATATCGACATCGCTACGTGAGCATGTGATTATGGTGAAACGAAAACATCTAAGGCTAAATTTGTTCCCGAAGCCACAAACCCACTTCATATTGAGCGACCCTCTGTTGAGTCTATACCTCGGATACCAAAAGGTTCCGTAAAGCGCTCGACTATTAACCCTAATGCTAGGGCAGCCCATAACTACTCGATTGTAGAAGATCTGGCTCAAAGTCCTTGTGCTATGTCTGCATTGGAGGTACTCTAGTCGTGCCCTGCTCAGAGAAGTGCTTTGCTTTCGACAATCGGTGCAGTAGATCCAAAGAATTCTTTAGTGCTCACTTTTGATATGTTGAATGTCAAAAAGAGACTTCCTCACCATATGGATTTCCAGATAAAGTCCACTTACCGAAAGACCAATATTTTTCGGACAATTATAGATGAGGGAGCTTCCACATGCGTAATGTCTATGTCATGTTGGAAGGCCATTGGATCACCTTCAGTTGTTCCTTCACCGACTCTCTTGACGGCATTTGATGGACATTCTCATAGGCCACACAGGATTATCCCGACCTTTCCTATATGTGTTAGGGGAAAGGTCGTAAATATTGAGGTAGAAGTCGTCAATGCCAACCTGGATTATAACCTCCTCTTAGTTAGGAATTGGATTTACGAGATGCATGCCATAGTTTCATCTTTATTTCGCATCCTCTGTTTTACTCATGAGGGGAGGATTATTAAAATTGATCAGTTGGATTATTCTCCAGGTGACTCGCATGCAACTTCGGATTCTACTGTTCCATTGGTGGACAATCCCTATCAACCTATTGAGAATTTAGGAGTTGGGATGTACTCTTCGTTAATGGGTATATTTGACCTTCCTGCTCCTACAACTAGAATTAATGCAATTTCATCCTCTAAGGGACCTTCACGGAAAGAGTTCTTTCAAACTCATTATTTTTCAAACCCTTGGACCTTACCTTCATCTACCACCACAGAAGATGGAGGGCAGGTTGGTGGAATGGCATTTCCCATGTCTGCAACGAAACTTAGCTATCAATCTATCATTAACTCTACAGAAAACCAGCCCACTCCTTTTTCACAAGAGGAGTTAGATGGCGATGTGGCTCCGGATTGGACCCTCGATTCTACTTCAGCTCTGGATTGCTTGGATACAGTCTTACCATCTGAAGAAGCAATTTTGGATGCAATGATGGGTGTGGATCGACCATGGGAAGGTTTACATCATCGTTCATATTTTCTTCCTCCATTGCATGAAGTTGAATTTAGGCTATCCAACCTATTTACGAGTGATGTTTGTACAGTTTCAAACCCTTTGTCTCCAGCACAATTTTTTGTCGAAGGTAACATGTCGGTTATCTCACGAAATGTACCTGTAAACATCTCTAGGAATCCTAACGTCATAGAAAATGTCTTCATCGGAGCTGATTGTTACCTTGAAGAAATTCAAATATACACCGACCTCTTTAAATAATTTTGAGATGTGTTCGCTTGGTCTTATGAGGAAATGCCTGGAATTGATCCATCTATAGTCCAGCATGAGATCAAGACGTATGAAAACGCCAAACCTATTCATCAGAAACTTCAACTGGTCAATCCTCGGAAAGCGACAATTATTAAAGCTGAAGTTGAAAAGCTGCTTAAGGTGGGTTTCATATACCCTGTTCCTCTAACTGAGTGGGTTTCCAATCCAGTCCCGGTAGATAAGAAGAAAGGAACAATCCGAGTATGTATCGACTTTAGGGATTTAAATAAAGCTTGTCCAAAAGATAATTACCCCACACCTTTTATTGATCAAATTGTTGATGAATGTGTGGGTAATGAAATTTTTTCGTTCATGGATGGATTCTCTGGTTACAATCAAATTACTATCCGTCCAGAGGATCAGCACAAGACAACCTTTATTTGTCCTTGGGGCACGTTTGCA
Source organism: Pinus tabuliformis (assembly GCA_031772625.1). Taxonomy (NCBI): domain Eukaryota; kingdom Viridiplantae; phylum Streptophyta; class Pinopsida; order Pinales; family Pinaceae; genus Pinus; species Pinus tabuliformis. The sequence goes on along the minus strand of CM062810.1, from coordinate 343,391,255 downwards.
TACAAAAAGATCCCTTTTTGTCTTAGAAATGCTGGAGCTACTTTTGAGTGGGCCATGTCTTATGCTTTCCACAACATCAAACATGTTATTGAAGCATACTTGGATGACTTAGCTACTCGTTCTCGCAAGAGAATTGATCATCCCAGCCACCTTCAGTTAGTTTTTGAGAGATGTCATTTTTATAAAATCTAGTTGAATCCGAATAAGTGTGTTTTTGCGGTCACATCTGGTCGGCTGTTAGGATTCATCATATCGACTGAAGGGATTCGTGTTGATCCTTTCAAGGTGGAGGCAATAATTTAGTTGCCTCCCCCGTCTTCCAGTAGTCAACTTCAAGTCTCCAAGGAAAGGCAAATTTCTTGAGGAGATTTATAGCAAATTACACTGAGATTACCAAAGGATTTATGTGTTTGCTTAAGAAAGGAGTTCCATTTTTATGGGACGACTTTGCGCAACGATCTTTTGATGCTTTGAAAAAGGAATTAACCTCTGCTCCATTGTTGAGTCCACCAGATTATGGCAGAGATTTCCTTTTGTATCTCGCTGTGGCAGAATCAACCATTGGTATGGTTCTGGTTCAAGAGGATGATGCTCTCAGTGAGCATGTAATCTACTACTTGAGTCAAGGCTTAGTAGGACCTAAGCTATGCTATTCTCCCATCAAGAAATTGGCCTTGGCAGCTGTACATGCTGTCCAGTGGCTTCGTCATTACATTCTGCTGTGCAAAACATTCGTATTAGCGGTTGTTAATCCTTTTCAGTTTGTCCTCAGTAGGCGAGTGATTGGGGGCAAGTATAATTGGGGGCAAGTTTTGACATTTATTCCTCATTTCTTCACAAGATCTCTAGTACAGAGATATCATTATATATCTCCAGACTTCAAAGTTTCCACCTGCTTTCTCCAAAGATGAGCGTCGAAAGTTACATCACCTTGCCAGAAATTATGTTATCATTGGTGATACATTATATCGCAGAGGGATTCACTCAATCCTTAGAAGTTGCTTAACTTTGGAAGAAGCCAAGTCTGTACTTAATGATTGCCATTGTGGAGCTTGTGGTGGTCATCTATTAGGGCTTGCAATGGCCCAGAAAATTTTGCGTGCAGGGTACTTTTGGCCTTCAATTTTCAAAGACTGTATTGAAGCGGTCAAACGTTGCCATCCTTGTCAAATCTATACCCGAAAAATGCACGCGCATCCAGCTCCACTTTTTCCTGTTATCACTGTCAATCCATTTATGAAGTGGGGCATTGATTTTACTACTTGTAATATGCCTTTGGCGGCGAATCACAAGTACATCATTGTGGTCGTGGACTACTTTACGAAGTGGGTTGAGGCCATGCCTACTTACAAAAACGATAGTGAAACAACAGCCTTGTTTCTCTTCAACTAGGTTATTTCATGATTTGGTATCCCAAGAGAGATTGTCACTGACCATGGCAGTCACTTCCAGAATCAACTGATGACCGAATTGGCTCTCAAGTTGGGCTTCCAGCAGGAGCATTCGTCTCCATATTATCCTCAGGCCAATGGGCAAGTCGAAGCTGTGAATAAGTCCCTTAATACTATCCTGCAAAGGACAATTGATAAAAATCGATCCAATTGGCACATCATGTTGTACCCAGCACTCTGGGCATATCGAACCTCGGTTAAGACTGCCACCAGTTTTACTCCTTTTCAACTAGTTTATGGGCTGGAATCTATTTTTCCTATCGAATGTGAAATTTTATCCCTTAAGCTAGCTGTAGAACTTCTTCCAGAGATGTCTAGTCTCAAAGAATGCCTCGTTCATTTGGAACATCTTGATGAGCAGCGTCGAGATGCAGCCATAATAAACGAAGCCCATAAGAAGAGGGTTAAAACTCAGTATGATAAAGCTGTTCGTCCTCGGGTTTTTTCTGAAGGCGACCTTGTCTTAGTCTATGACCAAGACAAAGACGCCCTGGGGGCAGGAAAATTCAAGTCTATGTGGTATGGTCCCTTTATAGTCAAGCGAGTTTTGGGAAAAGGGGCCTATGAATTAATTGATTTTGAAGGGAACAAGCTGGCGGAGCCCTGAAATGGGCTCTACCTTAAGAAGTATTTTGCTTAGGCTTCGACCGAGCAATTGCTTGTTTGTATATATTATATCTTTGTACATATTTGTCTGGCTTTTGTGATATCGAATTTTTTTTTATCTGCTTTGGCAGGTGTTGATGGATGATTCGATATATTTTGGATTCGCTGATGGTGCCAGTCGACACACTTGGAATCTTGCTTCCGTGGCTTGGGTGATTTATTATCCATCTGGCCAGTTGATGGTGTCGAGGGGAGTATGTATTGGCCCTGCTTCGAATAACATTGCCGAATATACTGTCATTCTTAATTTACTATCCGAAGCAATTTCTTATGGGATTGATTCGTTGGTAGTTTATCTAGACTCATAGCTGGTGGTGTCACAATTAAATAACATTTATTGGGTTCGTGATCCTTATTTATATTGCCAATTTTTTAGAGTGAGAATGTTGCAACGATCATTTATTTATATTACATATGTTCACATTCCACGATCTAAGAATTCATTAGCAGACTCTATTGCTAATCAAGCATTAGATTGGCACATTAATCATTCATCTAATTAAATAACATCAAAAAATTTGAATCTGTATATATATCATAAAATCGCCTGTATATAGATAGAGTGTTCAAAAAATAATATACAAAATTGGGACAAGATGCCCTCAAAATTTGGGTTCATGCCCATAATCATGTCCAGTCATACATAGGTCTGTCTATCGACCTGGCTCAGGATGAGTGGCTAAAAATTTAACCACCGTGTTGGCTACACACCGAAGTATCTGGACCTAGTCCCATGGTACCCCTACCATGCGGTGCTGCATCTCCTCAGGTAGATCCTCTATGGCTATCATAGGTACCTAGTGAGTTAGTCTCACCAAGTTTCTCTGAACTGCATATAGGACTCTCTATGTCTTAGCTGCTGCCTCTTCGACCCCTCTTCCGCGACGCCTGTGCCTCGGAAATCCATCTGGTCTCACTGGACCCACATCTGGAACATGGTAATTTTGTCAGTATTTTGTCTCATCAAAAATATTTCTAAGTTCATTTCATATTAAAAAAATATTAAAAATTCACAAAAACTTAAAAAATTGTTACCTATGTCTCCCCATGCCGCATTTGGTGGTAACACTAAGTCTGGATCTCCTCGGAAATCCATACCGGCATACGGGTAGTCGTCGACTGCGATGATCTGTTGGTCCCACTAGGTGAAAAACTCATCATCAAAAGTCGTTCTAGGCACATCCCCACCTCCAAGGCATTTCATCAAGTCCACCCATCTACCCATTCGTGGATCTCTAGGGCTGCTGATGGACACTGATACTTTGGGACGTAGCCCAGGTACCTTCTCGAAGAAGAATGAGCACAAGATAGTCCCATATCCAAAATTCTTCGTCTGACCCTTCTGTATAGAGGTCAATTGGCTCTTCATGTTAGTCAGAAGAGGCATGCACCAGTCAAATACCGTGGTAAGACATTCCACTGCCAGGCTCATGGACACTCGTGATGCCTGATGCAGCGAAGTTGACCCATTTACCCATGCAATGGTAAATAGCAGAATCCTCAGGGATAAACTTTCCACATGTTTGATTGGAATTTGACTTCCAATCTTCTCTGGATGTCCAGGACAATATATATGGACATAGTCTTCTACTGAAAGACTACTTCTTGTCCTGCCAGTTGAATGCACAACCTCCCCTCTTCGGGAGAGACTTGTAATAAAATAGATGTCTTCAACCTCAATCCGTAGAGGCATCTGGTCTATCATGAAGGCATCATCCTCTGCACTCCAGTAGTGGATCAGTAGTTCGAGCAAGCGCGTATTGGCTTTCATGTTTGGAATTTTGAAGAATTTCAATAAGCCATAACCTCTCAGAGCGTCTAGTGCATTTTGGTCATTCATTACCTCATTATCAATAGTGGTATGCTCTCTTTCCCTCCATGTGATAGTCATCCTGCAAAAAATTAGAGTTTCAACCATTAGTTTTTATGTTCAAACTTTAACTCGCATACACACGGGTTCCCTTTACACACAGTCACGTGTAGGGATGTCGTATATGCGGGTTGATCACATCCAACCTGCGTGTATGCAGAGTTGGATTTTTGGGCATAATTTCCCATGGTTAGAACTTTAAGAAAACTTCTAAAAACTATCACAAAACATTACAAGTATGATTTGAGGGTTACCTGATAACTTTGGGGTGATTTGAATGGTCCAATTGTTCAGAGGAAAGCTTGCTTCGTTTTTCTCCACAGCTCTTTGCTCCAAACAGAAATGAAAAAACTGTGAGTCCAAAAGTCATTATATAACTTTGAAATTGCAAAATATTTTTTCAAAAATTGATTTTTGTCTCATGGATTTTTTGACCTGTGGGCTTGGATTGTCGAGAGTGGGTTGTTTTTTCAAGATATTTTGGAGACTTCTTCGAGATGTTATTTCGGTCCCATGACCGTTGACCCGTCATGGCAGGTATCGTTCACTCACTGGAATTTAGGTTAGGGAAAACCATTTTCCACTGCATCTTGCATACTAGCCTCCATTCAACGATACGTTAGCCATAGGGTCGACCCCATTGTATCTTGGTTAGCAAACCATTTTCACTCGCCGATTTTGAAATCATGATGCAATGGTAGAGCCATCCTTTACATGGGCATCTTAGTTAGAACCTCGCTGACATTGGTTGCCCATGCTGCTATACTGAGTAGGCTCGGGAGTCCTCTTTAGTCCCGCCATGACTTATGCGTTGAAGACACATTCTCCTTTCTTCTGCGCTGATTTCTGGCCTTATACCCTAGAGGCTCCTTTGTGTTGAGTTGTACTGCTACATTGCATTTTGACTATTTGCACCTTTTTGGCCTTGAGCCGGCTTCACTTGGACTCGTGTTTAAGCCACTTATTTGACCATGTCTTCTGCAAAATCAACCATGCAATCACTTAGCTTCTGCAACTTGACGCATCCTTTTACCCGTGGAAAGAGCATCCCTTTGAGTGTCCTTGACCAGTTTCACCTCCTTGCATTGAGCATAGGAATGTTCCCCTCCTAGGAACTAGATCATCTGTTTCTCTGACACTCATTCTTTCCACTGTACTATAGCATTCTTTTATTATTTTTCCAACTTAAAGAAAAAGACAAAAAAATTATATATTCCAAAAAGAGCAGGAACGGGACAACATTTCCATATTTTGTTGGTAGCTAGAGTCAGTCGTGTCGCCCTTGAACAAAGCACTCAAAAGAAAGTCTCTCCTCCATTTGGGCGGGATTTAGTTTGACTTAGGTACGCCTTAACCTTGTTATTGAGTCAGTACTCCTCTGATTGGTTACCTCTTCCAATCATATGGAGAGTTTGCTCATGCCTCCTGCATGACGAACTTATATAGAGTTATCATATGCTACCATGTAGTCATCATTGAGTTGTGCTTTTGTTCAAGGGAAGTAAGCCTGAGTCGGCCTCTCTGTCTCATGACCTATTTTTCAGTCGGCCATCCCTGGTTGTCAATGTCATGTTTGTCATCACATCAGTTATATTGGTCCTTTTCTCGTGCCAGTTTGAGAAGGTCTCCATTGACTTCTTGTTGGCGGGTCTTGTCCTTATCGGCCACAACATATTGCTCTGAGGGCAGGCCTAGAGCCACACCCTGGCCCTATTTTCATTATTGATAGGTCACCTTGTGCTCAACATCGATCAGTATCATGGGTCTTTGACTGAGTGGTTTCCCTTGTGTTCGACATCAGCTTTCATTATCACACATTGGGATTCGTGCAGTGCCTTGGTTTCCATTTGACCCTATTGGTGGATTCCTCGCCTCTGTGTCAGCTTTCATTATTGGTTGGTTCAGAGGGTTTCTATCATGCGCTAGCTACATCTTGTGTACGCCGAAAACGTGCTTCGATTGGGTTACTACATCTTTTTCATCCGATTCCTTCCACATTATTGGCCTACGAGTTACACTCACGCTAGATTGATGAAGGATGCCTTAATGCCTTCCTTCTAGCAGATCTTTTCCTATCGACTACAACTCATTTGCTCTGGGACAAAGATCTAGAGTCCATTTGGCAGTACCTTGGGGTTTGCAGTCATTAGTGGCAGATTCCTTCGCTATCGATAGTGGGAAACCATAATTGTCTCCTGATTGATAGATTCTTTCAAGTGTTCAACTTCATCTCATTTATTCGCACTTGTTAGATTGTGCTGGATACCTTGACTCTCATTATCATTATCAGTGAGTAGTCTCGTGTTTGTTAACGGTATACATCAATGACTGGTAATCAAATGATTTATCACGTAGTCGACCTTAGATCATTTATTCCCATTGTGTAGAAATGTACCGCAGTGGTCTGTGAAGACCTTGGGTTGCATCAGCATGTTTTGGTTCACTTGTCAGTTGCTCCTGTTGCTGCTAGTTGATACCATCCACCTTATCTGTTGCAGTTCTTCACAGCGACATCTTATATGTTGGCATCCAAGTTGCGATGTAGTATCATTTTATTCCATCATGTTCATTTGGTACTATTGGGATCAGTTTTTGACATTAGTGACTAGCTTCATCCTTCAACATCATTGATCATCTTCTTATGTGTGATATTCAGACATGTACTTTTTTCGATCATGATCAGATGATCCATCATGTACTTTCAGTTCTTTATACTTGTATACATATTGGATCCGCTTGTACTTGATATGCAGACATTCTTACTTTTTCTGAGCATGGGTATGCCTGCCTCAGAAAGAAGTTTCTTTCTGATCTCTTTTGATGGCTTGGCAGGCTGAATTCTGGTGAAATCCTTCTCAGTCTCGACAAGATTCTTTCCATACACTTAATACATTTCGGACATCATGTACCCCTTATGACCTCATATATTAAGGGGCATCTATTGTAGCACCATTTACCACCCTTGTTATTTGTGATGCTTGGTTTATGGCCTAGGGCAACCCCTCCTTCCAGACTTGGTCCAAATATATAAAAAATAATGTTTTATTCCCTGTACGCTATTTTTCCCTGAGATAAAAGCGTGTACGCAGGTCAGTTAATACCCAACCCACGTATATGTGTTAAAAAACTTAAAAAAATTAAATTTCCTTAATTATGGGCGGAGTTCACGGGTTTTACCTGTTTATTACCTCCTATTGCCCATGGCCCAACTGTTTCCCAACTATTTCCCAACTAAAAAACTAATTGGGAGAAGTATAAATAGACTTCTATGGGAAGGCCTAGAGGAGAAGAGATAGAGTTATTATACTGAGATTATCCCTGACTGAGTCTGATGAATCCCTGTGCCTCATGCACTTCCCCAAGCTTCAAGAAACCCTTGTTTCCTTGATTATAGATATTCTCCCTCTTGCTTGAGATATCATGGTGTTGGTTATGGAAGAAGATTGTTGAAGGTTGAGATAGGACGAATCTGGAGGACAGTTCTGCTTGGAGCCGAAAGAAGAAGACTCAGGTGAATTCTCTCCATGTTATTTATAGCTTATTGCAATAAAAGAAATGATGTCTTGTTTCCGAAATTAACTATGTTTATGCATCAGATTATGTTGTAATTCATATATGAATGTTCTTTTGATGTATGATCAATCATTTGTTTATATGATATAAAGTCAATTTCATGAATATGCTTTAGTATGTTCGAATTGAATGATTTTCAAGTTTGAAGAACATCGGGAGTTGCAGAGGGTCTGAACCTTGCAAGACCTACTCGAACGAAGGAAATCCGAGTACGATCGCTCTTACGTAGTTTGATTATATAAGCATTTTTCTTGAGTTGTATGAGTGTTTCTTGTTGTAGTTTGCTTCCGCTCTGTTGGGATTCTAACCCAAAGCTCTAGGGTACTTATTCCCGAAACACTTGCGGCCCATAAACCCTATAATTTTACGCGTGTGAGAGAGATTGAGCCAACTTGTACTTTTGGAGATTCTGGGAATTTCTAGACTAAAAAATAATTCTTTTTGCAATTGCAAATTACCCAAAAGGTTCTTATAAACATGATGTTGACTCTTTTGACTCATGACAATAAATCCTAAGGCCTAACAAACCCTAGAAGCACAAAGAACATGCTTTTACCTAAAAGACCATCAATAATAAGCATGAAACCCATGCTTTAATAATAATAATTTTCTTTTCTTTTTCATTTTTGTTACATAGAATACATATTGAAATTAGTACAACAATTATGAAGACTGAAACTAATTACATTTCTCAACACTCCCTCTTAACTAGGGAGGTATTCATAATTGTACAACTAGTAAAACATCATATCTCAAACGAAAGAGTTCTCAATAATTGTTAGATTGATAACCCATATTGTAAGCATCATCATTATGACCAACATTATCCCTGAGGCCTAACTGGACAAGCTCTTCTTTATTTAAGAGCATTATGTTGGGAGGCTTTATGTGTGATACCACACTATCTCTCTAAGGTACATACCCCATACAGATGTCCACAAGGTATGTCCTTTTAAGAATATTCTTATCTTGGATCTCCATACCTGAGTCCTCAAAGAATATCGGTCCTCTTCGACCACTCTTCTCTTGGATTCTTGTCCTATCCTCAAAGAGTGTCAATCCCTTTCCTTTCTTGGAAGTTATATCCTCAAGGAAACCACATATGCTTATCTAATCCTTTGTCAATCTCTTTTCATCACCTGAAGAGGAGAATGCACATGTGATATCAAATATCACTTCCTCTCAAACCGAGAGGACATCCCTATTCTCCCTTAATCTTGAGAATATAATCTTGCTCCTTATTGAAGGAGACTCCTTTGCTCCCTCTCAAATCCAGAGGAGATTTTAGGATTATGTTCAATGACGTAAGCCAACACCACACGCCTTATAGTTTGTCTTCATCAGAGTATCAGCTATTAGTTCTTCATAGCTACATGGTTCCCTCTTCCCTTCGCATCTCTTGCATCGAGCCTATTTTTTTTCGAGGTATCATGGAACCGTCTCCACTCTTCATTCTTGTGACAGGATCTAGGTCATCTCCCTTGCTCATCACTTTCCATCTTTGACATGAAGGCATTGTATTGAGCCTTCCCAAACTTCTTGATCATGGTTTTATTTATGAAAGTGGTCTTCTTGACCTTTAGGATATCTGCTCACAATGCTTCCTTCCAAGATGAACACATCTTGACTTTATAGTTGTCAAGTGCCAGATATTTAGCTTCCCTCAACACTTTTCATCCATACAGTTGACCCTGCCTGAATTGTCATCATGTATTCCTGCAACATTCTACTAGGTAGCAAAATAATATGTTAACCAGATAACCAAACCAAAATGAAATATACTTACCTTACCATGGTGACCTTCTTGTTCCGTCAACATCCTCATTGACATCTCCACTTGAATTTTCCTTCTTGCATTATATTGCCCAAGGATCGAACTTGATGACCAAGTTACAAATTTTCTTTTGGAGATTATACTAGATGTTAATCAATATCAAATCATATTCTAAAGAAATTCTTCATCTTTTATACATTCTTAAGTAAGTTCTATTATTTTCCGAACATCATAAATACTTAAGCATATCTTTCTAAATAACTTTATTCTACAAGATTCTCACACACATGAATCTTATCCAAAGTTTTCTTTACAACATACATCCCCATGCTTTCATCTAACTTCTAGCTATTCATATATGTCACCAATAGTCTGTATCCAAACCCATTGCGATTCTTCATCCCTTTTTACCAACATGTTTCCACAATACATATAATATATACTATTCCTGTCATGACGCTCTTCCCAAGGAATTTCCAAGATGATGGTCCTTCTTGGATCATATTGATCCATTTTAGCAATATGAAACCCTCAAACATAATGCTAGATAATATATAGATGAACACTATGAAAAAATGGTCTAACATTTTATCCTAGATGATCTCTACTAAACAACATAATCATGTAAATTCCAAACATGCTATCATCATATGCTTTTATTCTATGATGCTTATGCATAATATATCAAAAGAAAAAAATTAACATTCTTAAATAATCTTGAAAATAGTGAACCTTCTTTATAGTAAAGATCCTTCACTTTTTCCTTCTTTGCCTTCTTATTAGGTTCTCCCACAACTTCACTCCAATCCTTTCTCTTATTGTTTCATTGTTTTGGACAATCCCTCTTGTAATGTCCAAACTTGTGGCACTTGAAGCATTGAATCTTGGACATATCTTTCTTCTTGGACTTGCCAAACTTTCCCTTCTTCATCTTCTTAACTTAGGCTAGAAAGGCTTGAGATTGATCATAAGATCCAATGTCATCCTTGACCTTGATTCTTGACTCTTCTAGAATGCATTGTGCCCACAACTCATCAAAGGGAGTTGAATCTTTCTTGGAGTAGATACTTGTTGCGAAGTTGCTCCATTCTGGTGGCAATGCATTTAGAACACATATGGTTACTTCTGAATCAGTAATCGGTTCCCCAAGTCCTTGCAAATGGTCTCTTAACTGAGAGACTCTCATGAGGAAGGATGCCATATCCTCATCCTTCAACTTCTTCATTCTATATAGCTTGTTCCGCAAAGACATCTTTTGACATGTTGTACTTACAAAGTACAAATTCACTATCTTGTCCTACAATGCTTCGGAAGTCTAGAAATTTGCGAAAAAAGGAACAAGAGAATCCTTGATTGATTTGATTATGATCCTTTGTGCCCTTACTTCCCCTTTCTTGTACTTTGCTAGTTCTTGTGTCTTTTCTTTGTTAGGTTCAATAATTTTCCCAGTGACATATTCCATCACTTCTTGTTTTGTCAGTATCAAGTAAATCATCTTCTTCCACGCTAGATAGTTTGATGCCCCAATGAGCTTATTTCTCTCATTGCAGAAAGAACTCACATGACTAGAAGAATTGACCATTATGTAATAGTATGATACTTACTTGAATACCAAGATTGTTCTTTTGAAGATGTCCCCAACCTACTTGATACCTTCAAGATCCTTGAAGGGACTTTTTTTTTTAAAGATGTTCCCTAGGATACTTCCACCAACAACTTCCAAGATTGATGCCTTCCAAGTAGACTTCCTCTTGCGATATCAACCCCCTTCTTGAGAGATTGATGTAGTCCTTGATCTTCTTCAATGTAGAAACCCTAGATCAAAAGGTATTCTACCAACAAGTCTTCAACTAGATTCCTTCAAGAGATTATTTTCTAGCTTCAAGAGTTTCCTTCTTCCCTTTCCCTTGACAAGTGAATCCTCCTTGTGTCCTTCCAACTGCCTTCCTTGCTCACCTTAACTTTGATTCCATGTTAGAAAATGTAAAATGATAGCTTATTATACTTATTTTCCTTAACCTTTATACTTTCGTGTGAATCTTAGTTATCTTCTTTATGTTCTTTAGTTAGATATTTTCATCAAACAATGTCAAGAAATAACAACAACAAAAGAGGACACAAATGTAGGCTCTCAGCCAGGGAAAAACCCCTCATAGGGGAAAACCTGAAAACTCTTCTCTTCTTATAATCTACTTAAAATGAGATATAAATACCCAATCCCTAGACCAAGTCCTTCTCCCAGTACCAAGTAAGCCCTCCCTCAAGTCCTTCCTTGATTCTGCACCAAACTGCTACACCCTGCAACTTCGACCTCCCAACTACAATATTGCTACTCGACCTACAACTTTGACATTGAAATTTCAGCCTTGTAGCTCCTGAAAAAACCCTAACTCAACCTCATTCTAGGACATTCCAAGAGAAATATAGCTCTTCCTATGATCAATGAGGTATAGACAGAATTTTCCTTCCTCACAACTACAAGATGTTGCACTTCGTCCTGCAACAACTCGATTTTGCAACTTCAAGCTCTTCTTGTAGCCCAGAAACCCTAGAATTTCACAAGTGCGAGGGATATAGAGCCTAAACAAAAGATATTTCAGCCTCCCAACTTCCTCCAGACCTTCGCTCTCCTTTTTTGCTTCTTCCCAGCTACAGATCAAACTCTTTCTTAATGATCGAAGTTATGTGTGAATGTATCTCCAAATGAAGTCAAAATGCTCCTTTATATAGCCTTCTCAAGAGGCTGAATTCCATCCTTTAGGCTAACTTGGTGATCTTAGGGCTGACTTGTACTTTTGGAGATTCCAAGATTTTCTAGACACAAAAATAATTCTTTTTTACAATTACAAATTGCCCAACAGGGCATTATAAACATGATGTTGACTCTTTTGACTCATGACAATAAACCCTAAGACATAAAAAACTAGAAGCACAAAGAACACACTTTTACCTAAAATAGCATCAATAATAAGCATGAAACCCATGCCTTAATAATATAATTTTCTTTTCTTTTTTTTGTTTGTTACATAGGATACATATTGAAATGAGTACAATAATTATGAAGACGGAAACTAGTTACATTTCTCAACATTTCCTATTGCTCCTAAGATGAATATGTGTTTGTTACTAAAATAAGTGGACAAACATTACTTTTTAGTGGAAATTCTTCCTTAATGTTATAGGGATTTTGTTGGAAGTTATAGCTCCTTTTAATTAATGGGAACTTTGACTATGAAATTTTGCTTTTAAATCTGTTTATCCATTTTAAAATGGTCTTATAACTAATATATATATATATATATATATATTGAGAGAGAGAGAGAGAGAGAGAGAACATATATATATATATATATATATATATAGAGAGAGAGAGAGAGAGAGAGAGAGAGAGAGAGAGAGAATCTTAACATTGATACAGAGTAAACTCACTTAAAAAAATAAGATTTATCCATTCACTAACTCACTCTATTATTATAAAAAAAATATTTTCATAAGCCAAATTCTATATTATTTTAAAAAATGAAAATTAACAAATATAATATATATTTTCAATTTTGTGTGGAGATCTTAGATATTTATAAAGTATAGAATATATATATATATATACATATATATATATATTTGCAGGAAATCATGTTTCCACAAACATCTTTGTGATTTGGAAGGCAAATACTTTAGGGTTTTGGTTGTTGGAAAATTTTGTCATAATTTAGTTGCTAATAGGTATTAAGGATAATTATCGCTGGTTGCTTTTTCCCAATGCAAATCAATTTATCATCATTATTCAAGGAAAATACCATCCCCTAAAATGGCTTGAAAGCAAACTTCCACTCCTGCCAAGTACTTTCGAGTCTTAGGCAATTAACCTATTTTTTGCATTCAAAGAAGACAATCTATTAACCAATTAGAAGTAATTTTAGATCATACTTCAAGATCAAAAAATGGTTTTAGCCTAAATAGTATATGCATAAAATCCAATATCCCTTATAATTATTGCTAAGTTTACTTATAATGAAATCATTTGCTTTTAGTAACATTTAACCTTAATCTCAATGGGACATTATCCCTCCAACCAATTTCAGATCCCACGGGGGGACACCATGACATGTCATAGTAAGGTTGGAAGGATAGACGTCCTATTGGAGTTTGGGATCTCGACTCTAGTTTCTGGTGGTTGTTAGATGTCTCGGTCCTGGGCTGAACTATGAGTTTTTTATATATGTGGCTTGCACGTTGTTGCACATATGTGGGGAGGTTCCTAGTGTGAGAATTTCACTACTGAAATTCTATTGCAACAAACTAGAATTAATTCCTCTAACTGTAAATTAATTACGTAGTTTAATGCTACGACAAGAATGAATAAATCACACTGCAATCTTCACAAATAAAAATACTGTAGAAGATAAATTGGAAAATGAGAAAATATCGGGACAGATATACAAAAATTTAACACTGTTATTTTTGGACAAAAGTTCTCGGAAAAACCCAACTTCGGAAAATCGGTGTAGCAGTTGAGAGTTTTTATTATTAAGAAACAATGAGAAAATTTTGAGTACAATTGGATGCAAAAATATGTCAATCCTACAGATAAAATATTGGAAAAAATATTATGAGGAATTTTCCTCACCCCACAAGCAATCTAGGCTTTAACTGCCAGCTCCAAGTGAGTCGTCCAAACAGGTTTGCACAGACCTTGCATCACCCTAGCGCAGAATTGGAATGCACATTGACTAGAACAATTGCTACTGAAGCCATCATGTTTACTGCTGACTGAGAAAATGCCTCTCTGGCACTCTGGAAAATCTTCCCGACCTCTAGAATTGAAAATAAGCTTCTCTCCAGCAAAAACAAATTTCCCTCTAGAGACTTCTGTACAGCCCTTGCATCAGCCTCTTTGTGGCTACTTCTACGTCTCTGCAAGCTACTCTCCAAAACTGGAATACTTCCTCTAGACTCACTATCTTTGCACCTCTCTGTAATTGCTTCCTTTCTCTGGCTTGAACTCTTTCCGCAGAATGTTGCTTCTCTCTGGAAAAATTAAACTTCCCAAGGAAATTGATCTCAAGTTTGTTCCTCCATCTACCCATCGACTTCTTCTTATAATCTCACTGTGGGACTCCAATGGCCAAGATTAAATCTTAATAAATGGCTGAGATTATTTCCTAGTCGATCCGTGTGAGTTTCTAGAGAAATCTCACCTTCCTCACCCTTCACCCTTCTGCATTCTCATGTTTCTCAGTTTCTCCTTCAAGAACATATTTTGTTGCTTGAAAGGATTCTAAAACAACCCCACGAGAGCATCTCACATCTCCTTAGCAGTGTTCTTTCCATATATATGTGAGACTATATGGTCCCAGACTCCATCTAGGATCATTCGCTTCGTCTTAGCCATTTCTTTCCTGAATTCTTTCCGTTGATCTACGTTAGTAGGTTTTGCCGCAACATTCTTTGCATGTTAGGTGTGTGTTATATTCTTTCCATGACTAGTTGCATGCGCAGAGGGGGGCCACAAACCCCCCTGTTGGGGGGTTTCAGGGGGGCTGTAGCCCCCCTGCACGGGGTCCTGAGCAGGGCCCCGAGAATCTTTTTTTGGACCCTATATTAGGTGGGCGGATCTACCTATGGTTTTGTGCATGGGTTTCGCACATGGTTTTGGGCATGATGGTTTTTTTCCCATGGTATTTTGTAGATCCGATCAAGGGAACTACAATTATGTTCTAATCCAGGGTTAATGGATTGGGGTTTATGAATGCTTCGACATGTATATATATGTATTGTAACATTGAAATGAACATAATGAAAAATCAATCTGGTAGTCCTAATTTTGGGATCTATGGGAAATCTCTATGTACTTGTTTTATATTCTCGTCATTGTTTATTTTATGTTTTTAAGAATTCGTCTGTAGGTAATTTTTGTACAGGGTTAAAACATACACTACATAGTTCTTCAGGTCAAATTCATCTAGCAGGAAGGACATCCTAGCCTTCCAGATGACATAGTTGGAGGATCCCTCCAACCTATCATCATCTCTAAGCCCAATTGTGGCCATCTCTGAAACTGGAGCACAAGTCTCCCTCTCTCTCTTGCTCGACTGTTGATTCTGCTATTTGCACTACCTTCTAGAGTGAGAAAAACTACTCACAGCTACTCCGGCTGCAACTGAAAATTTGGATTTCTAATCTAAAAACCCTCTGAGAGAAACTCCTTCTATGTGTGCACATTCTCTTGCACCCGACATTGATTATGCTCTAGCAACTGCTGCAAAACCCTTCTGTGCCCACACAAGGAATCTGCCCTGCGAAAATACTAAACTACTGCTCCCTCTACCTGTTGGAATCACTCAATCTAGCAAGTCGAATCTTTCTGCAACCCTGCACTGAAAAATCAAATTGCCCAACAATTTGCACTACCTGGCTAGGCATTGCGCAACCCCAAAAAATTCGTCCAACTGCTCCCTCTGAACAATGAATTTTCTTCTTCAACTTTTGAGCTTTCTTGTTTGATCAAATACGCTCTGATACCATGTGAAAATTTCACTAGTCAAATTCTATTGCAACAACTAGAATTAATTCTTCTAATTGTAAATTAATTATGCAGTTTACTGCTATGAAAACAACGAATTAATCACACTGTAATCTTCACAAATAAAAATATTAAGGAAGATAAGTTGGAAACTGAGAAAATACTGGCACACAAAAAAAATATATATATAACACTATTATTTTAGGACAAAAGTCCCCAAAAAAACCCAACTTGGGAAAATCGATGCAACAACTAAGGGTTTTTATTATCAAGCAACAGTGGGAAAATTATGAGTACAAATGAATGTCAAAAGTTGGCAATCCTACAGAGAAAATACTGGCAGAAATATTATGAGGAATTTTCCTCACCCCACAAGCAATCCAGGTTCTAACTGCCAGCTCCAAGTGAGTTGTCCAAACTAGCCTGCGTAGACCCTGCGTCACCCTAGCGCAGAACTAGAATACACACTATCTTGATTAGCTGCTACTCAAGTCGTCCTATCTGTTGCTGACTGAGAATCTGCCTCTCTGGCACTCTGGAAAATCTTCCCGGCCTCTAGAATTGGAAATGAGCTTCTATTCGGCAAAAATGAATTGCCCTTTAGAGACTTCTATGCAGCCCTTACGGCAGCCTCTCTGTGGCTACTTTTTCCTCTCTACAAACTACTCTCTGGAACTTGAAGACTTCCTCTAGACTCACTGCCTCTACCCCTCTCTGTCTCGACTTCCCTTCTCTAGCTCAAACTCTTCTGACAGAAAGCTATTGCTCTCTGGAAAAATCGAACTGCCCAAGGAAATCGATCTCAAGTTTGTTCTTCCATCTACCCATCTACTTCTTCTTATAATCTCACTATGGGACTCCAACTACCAAGATTAAATATTAATCAATGGCTGAGATTATTCCTAGTCGATTCGTGTGAGATTCTAGAGAAATCTCACAGTCCTCAATTAATGTCTGTTAATTAATCATTTTCCCTAAGTTAAACTTAGGAATAAATTTATTAATGATTAATTAACTTAATTAAGGCATTTCTAGGTGGATTTCCCTGAAACTTTTTTGTTGGGTTCTGGAGTCCTAGTGTTTCTTAACATCTTTAATGACTGTCGAGACTAGAACATCGTTCGACGCTACAAAAACTAACAGCTAATTCTCCATCTACCCTTTAAAATTGAAAAATATTTAATTTTATATCAAGTTGCAATTCAACTTTTTACCAGAAAAAATATAATTATAACAAAAAAAATACATTTATTAAAAAATAAGTAAAATTATTAAATTTGGTTAATTAATAAAATTATTTTTATGTTCAATATTCACATAAATTGAAATTATGTTACAAATGATTTAAGAGGATGTATATGTTTAATGTGTATTCAATAAAAAAAAAATAACATTAAAAAATCCCTTTTATAATATGAGATTTATTGAATATTAAGAGAGATTATAAAAAAATATTTTTCCTTATTATAAAATGATAAAATTAAAGTTAATTTCTAATAATTCTTTTAGTATTTATAATTAATAAATAATATATATTTTTTTTTAATTTGAAAATTAATATATTATTATATTGAGAAACATTTTGTAATTTATTAATTGATAAATGTATAATTATTTCCATATTAATGTAGAGTTAATATATGAAATTTTAAAAAATTGTAAAACATTAATTAATAAAAATCTTAATATTAACTTTAATTTACACTTAAAATCACAACTACACGAAAATTTAATCCACACACAAGATTTTAATAAAAAATCATGAAAGGTTAACATATTTTCTTAAAAATCATGAAAGGTTAACATATTTTCTTAAAAATCATGAAAGGTTAACATATTTTCTGTATTATGGAAAATTTATATATATATCCCTGGTAAATTTGAATAACAATATCAGTCTTAAAAGTTTTAAAAATTAAATGTTACAGTTGTGGAAAATGTTTTTGACATCTGACCAAAAACTTCAAATCCATTTTTTTACTACTTATTCGTACAAATTTATGCCTGTTATAAAATGGATGTATTGGGTTATACCCACCAATTTCTCTACTACTTAATCATACAAATTCACGCCGGTTATAAAATGGATGTATTGGTGGGTAAATTCATGCAGGTTATAAAATGGATATATTGGTTTATGCCCACCAATGGTTGATAGCTGTGGAGATATCAATTAGTATATAAAGAAGGTGCTTTATCTTTAATGAAAAATAGTGTGGGGTTGCTTTTATGTGAAATTGCCATTCATATTAGAGTTTGATTGTGATCCAAATTTAAAGAAATAAAACATGGAATACGAAATTGAATTCAAGTACTTAGAAATAATATTTTTTATATTATATTTATATGTCTGAAAAATTTAGATGTGTAAATGTAAATATTTTTTTTAATGGTTTAATTTATAAATGACTAATAAGGTTTAAAATAAGTAATATGGGAAATCATTTTTTTTAATATTTATTTTTATTTTTAAATAAAAGAGTTAAAAAAATTATTTCAACTCTAATAAATGTTTTTGAGTTATTGTTTTAAATAATATATCAATATAGAGTCATCTTAATTTTGAATTTATCATACATCCACAGGAAAAGGCTTGATATTTTTGGACATATCATATTGTCAAAGTTAAGATACATCTAAGCTAGTATATTGTCAACATCATTTCCACATACACACATGAGAACACTAACCAATATTTTAGCCTTTTCAATACAGAGGGTCACAAACCACGAGGATGTTACACTTAATAAACACTAATTAGGGTAAGAGCATGCCCACTAGGAATTGGACTTGGACCATCATGACAACAAACCACTCCAAGTTGCCACTAGAATAGCCAACAAACTCATCAATATCCACAATCCTTAAAAGACATGGGGTGAGATTTGATCCACTTATAAGAATTGAACATGATTGGTCATTAATGACAAACTCCTCATTCGTCACTAATGAATCCAACTTGTTGGGAAGGATTTTAACTCAAATTCTTATTTATTAACACTAACTAGGTTACAATTACATTAATAACATGGAGGTTAAGCATCAACGACTACAAAATCATTATAATATTAACGACAAAGGTGATATTACAACCATGTGAGAAAGTCACATTATGCCATACTTAATCATCCACCACTTGGACGGGGATGAGTGAATGAGTATTTAAACCTCTCCCTCTCATTATTTTTTTCTTGAGGAAAACGTTGCTAAGAAACCCAAAGGGTGTTTCCCCATAATAATTTGCGGCATTCCTAGTAAAACCCTCAATGTAGACTAGTGCACCTCATCCAAGTGGATTCAAATAGGGCACCTAGTTGCATAGAACTAGCCAAATGTCCAACAACATCTATGACAACTAGGCATCTCTCTCATTAATTACACATGACACACGCACAATGCTCTATCTTCTGTGAAATACAAATCCTAGGAAACTCACATAACACTTCCACTTAGTGTGAGGATGATACCTAGAGTAAACTAAATTATGCAGAACCTCAAGGCTTTGAACACACAGGGGTCAAGGTTGTTACAACAACATACTATATCACTTGAGGGAATCAAACCTAAGTGGAGAGAATAACACTCTTCCTCACAATTACTTAAGCCAAACCTAATTAACTATGTGCAACACCCTAGACAACATTTTGATCGAAAGAATCAATTATCAATGATGATTGGACCACCCTTGCATCAATAGGTTGGACATTAAGCATCAACACCCATGAACCAACAAATAACTCCTCATTACCTTGTAATAAATTCAACACCTTTGGGATTTATTACATCGACAATCACTTTCTATAACTTAGTGTGAGGGATATGTATAATTCCTTCTGTGATAAATATGGAGTTGACAAGTATTATTTAAAAAAATAGTAATAATAAAAAATATTTAAATGTCAGTCATGGATAAAGAATTTCAATGACCACCTCAAGTAAAATATTTTTATACCAACTATATATATATATAAAGTAATTAAAAGTAAAAAGTTTATTATTATGTTGATAAGTGTTTTTTAGATTCCCATATGAGGGATATGTGTAAATAAAATATTTCAATGCTCATATTAATTAAAATATTTTAATATCAACAATTTTTTATATATATAAAAAAGTAATTGAAGTTAAAGAAAAAAAATTTATCATGGTCAAAACATTTCAATGGTGTATTATTTGACATGAAGGAGATGTTCAATTCCTTTTATGCTTAAGATGGAATTGACATGTGGTGCATGCCGACAAACACATATTAAGAGTCAATGTTGGTTCATTTTAACTCTGGATACATCATGTTTAAAGAAAAATCAAGTTCCTTAAAGTGATTCTTTTTAATTAAAAAAATTTACAACTTCAAAAACTTAATCTTTCTCACTATATGGTAGATTTGATATATGTGTGTGTGCCAACTAGATCGCATTTACATCTATACCTTGGTCTCAAAGTATCAACAACTACAACCCATTATAATATTAATGAAAAAGTGTATCTATATATATATATATATATATATATGTTTGTTAGATAATGTGATACTTGGATGACTAACAAGTCTAATATGTAGCTTAAGTAGCCACGACCAGACATCAATGTCATCAAAATCAGTCTAGAATCGCACTCAATGCCATCAAAATTATTCTAGGATCGCACTCAGATTGAGCCACACTAACCCTTAGCGTGATTGGATTTTTACACACTAGATTTTAACCAATAACAAAATCAATATTACAACCATATAACAAGCAATTTAACTATCCACCACATATTCAATATAAACACACTAAAACTTAACTTCAAATATATATATATAGTATTTTCATTTTAATTTATTAAAAAAAAATTCCCACTATTTATAAACGAAAAAAAATGTGTACACTTACGTGCATTTCATTTGTATCAATACAATGCTTCCTTTTCCTTTTACTTTGATATGAGATGATTCACTAGTCACTCTCATTGGAAATAGAATAACCCATTTTACTTGACTTTGACTCACCGCTAACGAATCTAAGTCGTCAGTACAATCAAACTCGACATCAAATTAACTCTAGTTATTAAGAAAGCCCCCAATGGAGTTGGACATCACAATGACTCTGAATAGAGAGATTGGCTGCTTCTACTTATTAAGAAAGCCAATGGGAGATGAGCGGAAGAGTACTCAAATAACTCATCAATATTTTCAACCAAGTTTTGCACATGGTCCGCATTGCTTTTAACACAAAATAATCTGCTCGAAGCGCTTGTCGGGGGTTGAGAATGTGACGATGTCCCTGAATGGTCCAATCTCACCCCTAAAGTCATGATTAAACACATATACCCTAAAGTCGTATACATATTTTATATATACACAGAGTTAGTGAAGTCGAGTACCATTACTACTGACCCACATGCAGTATATGTAATGAATATGCACCGACCGTAGTTGGTGGGCCTGCTGCAAGTTCCCTCGCCCTAGTCGTTCCCATGAATATCTTAGACAACACTCTAACCTCTCCCCATGGTCCCAACATTAAATGTCAACTCATAGAAACAAGGCATGGCTTTTCACGGCGCAGAAGAAATCCTGATCTGCTCCATCGAATTATGCAGATTGCGTTTAAAGGGAAGGAAATAGAACACAGTGGAAAAGTGCATGGAATGATTAAGATTCTCCACAACAGGCGAGTAGGGCTGCCCACTGCCACGTCAAGGTAACACGTGCCAGTTGCGCTGCGCGTGCAATAGTACGAGGCAAAAAGATATTGGACGACTGTTAACGGTCGGCCTGTTGGCGCGAAGCTCTCCGTCGGAATAAAAAGCCGGTCGGCTTTCGCGGTCTGGCGGAAAGCGTGACGAGAAAGAAGACAACGAAATAAAATCAACTTTGCGGCGAGGATCCCGGCAGGGGATGGACAGGAGTAGTCCTTCGTAACAATCCTGGCGTCCCGGTCGGTTGGGATGCGGCCAACCGCGGGCCCCTCCTTTAACTAAACTCTGGTTAGTCTGACTCAAGTCTCTTGCACGCCCTTACCATATTTTCCTCCTCCCGTCCTGGCATTTCTGCAAAACCACTTTGTCCCGCTCGGCGGTTTTCCCAGTGGCGGTTTCCGAGTGCGGTTTTTATGGATGAGCAATTCTGGTTTCCTTGTAATATTAATATTTATTCAAAAGTATGAGCACTCCACGGGATTTTCGACATTTAGCAGCTTGTTTGCAGAGCTGAGGGAGTAGCTTTTGCTCCAAATACTTTAATTTGGCGCCGTGAAGATGGTGAAATTATAGCAGTGATCTTTGACGAGTTCTTCGGAGAAATTTTGGCCGCTGGAGTTGATGAAGAGGAAATATTTGCGCTGCAGCAAGCATGAAGTTCATGAGACTTGGATCAAAGCCTGACACTTTTTATACGGTGGAGACTGTCCGGTAATTTTCCTGTTTCTTCTTTGAATTTTTTGGACGGAAATCGACCCCGTCACAAGACTCGGAGCAATTAAAGATTTTGCCAAGCAATTTGAGGAAATTAAAGATTTACAAATAATTGGAGGGAATTAAAGATTTGGAAACAATTTGAGGGAATTTAAGATTTACAAGGTGGTTTTTTTGTTTTCACTTCTGTTCTGTTCAGGACCGTTACTCTTGTTCATTGAGCTTTCCTCTATTGCTTTTAGCTTTCTTTATAACTCGCAGCATTAAGTTAATACGGTGTTTTCTGAAATTTTTTAAAGACGATTCAGTGCTTCCTTTTCAGGAAAATCGTTAAAAGATGTTCATACGGTGCAGTATTTGTGTTCATGTCGGCATTTTCGGGAATTAAAAAAAAAAAAAATTGTGAAAAAAACCTTACTGTAGATGTCAATAGCAGCTTCTTCGGAAAATGGCTGAGAAAACTGAGTGCGTGTTTTTATAATTATTGAAAGCAGACGTTCGAGTGCAGTATTTATCTTAACGACAAATTTTTTCAGCAGCTACGGAAAAGCCTTACAAATTTCAGCATTTTTATCTTTTTTTCAAGTTTTCTGTCAAAATGTTGCCTGCCGGGGCCGTGGGCATTCCTAGGCCGCTAGGCATGATGTAATGCTCGCTTCTTGGAAATTCATGGTCGTTTCAGTCGCATTACATAACGCTACCGATTTTGGCCTCGTGTTCCACTTATTGCTCGGTTAGGTTTGGCTAACAGCCAGTGTAAATGTGTCTTGAAGCTGCAAATGCCCTTATCCATGTTTCTTATGCTTTAAATACCTGGAGTTCCTTCTTGAACCTTATTTGTGCATTTTAGGGCGGCTCAAGACAAACTGACGTTTAGTAGAGTCCGAACTTCAATGGCCACTTCGGACTCGAAGTCAATTAACCAACGTCATATTATTTACGAGGCCACATAGATATTTGTTAATATTTGAATCAGAATGATTCATTTTGTATTTTCTGAAGGTGTATTGTGAAATAAGGGAAGACGAGCAGAGTTGGATTGAAGACTGAAGTACCATATTAGAGAAATAGAACAGATTACAGATAGCCCAACCAGTAGCCTGTAAGAGTGAAAGTTAGGGCCGAGGCAACCGAACTAGATTTTTGCTGCAGGGCTTTATTTCCTGGTAAATGAATAGAGAATTTGCATTAAAACACGAAAAATTACAACCGTGAGATGAGATATCTTGCCTCTTCTTAATTTAGCATTGGGATTCCAGGTGAAAGCCAAAATAACAGGGCGGATTAAAATTGCCTCTTGCTCTCCTATCATCCATTGTGCCACTGTGGAGATTTGTCCTGTTGAGATACAAGGTACCAAATCAAAGACTTTTGCTGCAGGGTTAAAACAAAATGCCTTACTGAAATTCTATGCATATCAAGGCTTCAAACAATAACTGACTAAAATTTTCCTTCTGGCCACTCAAATTGTAGGGGCTGGGGCTGATATGTCCTCTGTCCGCTGTTCTGTTTAAATGATAATTGAGCTAGGCACTTGTTCTTCCAGTTGAATCTTGAATTGCATATCCCGGCTCCCTTATGCCATGGAAAAGGATCTCGTATTCATAAATACTCCCTCTTGAGTTTCAGTCAGTTGCTATTCAATGCCCCTCAATCTTGTATAGGTTACATTGAATTTTTCTTGAATTTGGCTAAGAGTTCACTCATGGCTTTTATGTAATTGGAGAATGTGTTCTCCTGCAAACCAGCCAATGAGAAATGAACTCGTTTTAAGTTGAGCTTCCAAAATAAAATCTCCTTTACAAGACACTGTATGGCTTAGGTTCCACAAATTTGCGTCAGACAACTCTCCTGTCTTGGTCTTGGCCCTTCACACTTTTCAGGAAATGGGGCATCAGGGGATTTAAAAAATAGAAAAGAAATACAAAATACAGGGAAGGAAACCAAAATATTAGGAAAAAATACCTAAAATTAGAGCTATCAATATTAATGTATTTCATCTTTCAAACACCAAGAAAATTTATACATAGCTGAGTAGCCTAATAAAAAGAGTACATTAATATGCCTTCTAATGTGGATATGTATTAAGCAGCTTCTTCGATCTATACCCATATAGGCACATGCGGTGCATAATATTAGGATATAATAGAAGTTTGAAAGGATAATCTATATTAGCTTTCAAAACTTTTGTTGCTTACAGTATTAGGAAAATCCCGGTGTAATTTTCATGTTCCTTGGCACAATTTTGCTAATATATATTTAACCTGCTATTGTTAAAAAAAAATTCAAAATAAAGAGTAGATTAATGCCTAGTCCATACTATAAAAATTTATAGCCTCACTCATATATAGCACTCTGCAACTCAGCTGAGAAAGAAATGGTGAGAAAAGTGAGAGTTGTTATGGGCTTTTATAAAAGAGCAGATAGCTCTCAAAACCTGATAATAATTTGCTTCTAGAATTTTCAGGTCCGAAAATATGTTTTTAGGACTTATTGTTTGACTTTCTTGTGCATGACGATGACATGAGATCCATAATCAGGCCTGCCATGTTATCAAAATAAATTTTAAAGAAGTAAATAGGAAAGTATTTTTGGCCATTTCAAGGCCTCAAATGCTTTCCCAAATCAAGGAGCATGCAGGAATATTTGAGAAATGTTTCGGGATCTCTAGGTTATGGCAGGTATTCATTTCTTGTTGTACTTGGCACATTTTTGGAATGCGTCCTACCCTGAACCATTCTAGTGTAGGAAATGACAAAGTTGCTTGGTAATGGATTTCTACTCAAGTTATGAGCTTATTTGTTTTCCCTTATTCCTTTCATTTCCATGGTCTCCCCCTTCATTGTCTCATGGACCTCTTTGAATATTCTCTCCTTGCTTCTCCCATTTACAGGTTGAAAATGACTACTTCACATGTGAAATCAAGACAAAAGCTTCTTCCTTTAGAATGGAGCTTGGACAAAGGCCTTAACTAGCTAAACTTGTACGTTTTAGTTGACATCAACTTAATTACTAATATGGGAGTCTCATCCCCCTTGGCTAAGAATTGTCAGATAGGAGTAGTGAGAACCACTATGGCTTACCACAAGGGATGTGATTGTTAAAAGCATGACCCCTACACTTTGCCCATCTACCCTCATTGTTGCATGAAATGGCTTATCGCACTCCCCCTTTGAAGGTTCTCTCTCTATTTTTTCTATTTAGGGTAGATATTAGTTGAAATGTCTACTTCATATGTTAAAGCAAGACAAAAGCTTCTTCCTACAGAGCTATAATGAAGGCCTAGGAGCTAAACTCGTAGGATCTAGTTGACAGGAACTTCTCTTTATTGTTCAAGTTACTAATATGGGAATCCCACCCCTTTGGCTAAGAATTGCCAAACAAGAATAGCGAGAATTGATAGGGCTTGTTACAAGGGATGTGATTGATAAAAACATGTCCCTCATACTTCAGCTATATACCCTCATTGTTGCATGAAGTGGCTTGTTTCACTTCCCCTTCTTTGGAAATATTTCCTCTATAGATGGAGGAGACGAGTCATGGCTTTCACCACCTTGGAGGGGATAAAGAATTAATACAAGGAGGTAGAAAATGAGCACCTATACCACCCGTCTTGGATGGGGATGCCATTTTTTTATGCAAGAGCATCAACATTACTTTGAGCATACTTGGTTTTGGAACACCAAGGACACATTGAGAAGAGGATAGAAGAAGTTTGTGAAAGTGCATGTATAGTTAGAAGCATCTATCATAAGGGAATAACTATGATAGGTGGTTCAAGTATGGGTCATCATGCAATATATCAACAAAAGGTATTTGATGTTGAGTTTACATGGGAGGAGGTTTGTAAGAAGTAACTATGATATGTATGAATTTACAGCTAGAAGATGAATATGTGGCACTATGTATGGGTACATGAGGCACTAGTGTTGAAGTAACTATGATATGTATGGGTACATGAGGCACTAGTGTTGAATTGGGCATCGATAGCAAGAACGATTGAGGATAATGTTTTGAGATGGTAACTAATGTCATGAGGTGGACTTGAGATGGTGAGTCATTGGAGGACAAATTGTGATCACAAGGTAAACAAGCAATTAGAGTTGGTGGATGAAAGAATAATACGTATGCATGGAAAAGGTGGTTGTAATATTTAGAGCTAGAGAGAAGTGAAACACAAGTGGTGGGAAGAGGTCATGTGGCACACAATAGGTTGACAACAAGATTTCTAGCGGTGTCAACTAAGAGGAGAAATAAATCCCTGATCACCATCAGAGTGAAAAAGATCAATGATCCAAGCGAGTAGAAGATCATTCAATGTATAATTAGAAAGAAGGAAAGTGAATGATACAAAGGCAATGCAAACAGGTTGGAGAGGATGAACAAACCCATAATAGTTAGAAGGCATAAGCTAAGAAAACAAGTGTTTCACAAAAAGTCAAGAGATCGAGTGAGGAATACCATAAGAGAACAAGTGAAGAGGAAAGGTGCTTCCTAATCAAGAGAAAATATGTGACATTATAGAGCCATACCAAATTGTTGTGGCCTTTGGCTTGGCGACATAATAAAACTCTGCAAATGCAGGGTTGGAAAGACTAGGCAAATGAATAATCAAGGTTGTGTGGAAGGGTGGAGAGCCAAAAGGATGTAGTGTTATCATTGTTCACATTTTAAAGAAAATTCCATGAGGTTGATGATTTTGAGTTATGTTTCAGAGTCTTAGTTTGTGTATGTTGGAAATACTGAGAGGGGGGTGAATCAATATTTCACTTCAATTAGCTATTTTTAACTTCACAGAGCATTAATTATCATTAGCATTAGATAAAAACATAAATGACCAACACCATTCAACAATGCACAATCATCAAAGATAGTAGACACGAGATTTTAGGTGGAAAACCTTCCGGGAGAAAAACCCCCGAACACTTCTTAATATAGGTTTTCAATAATTTACATCAACAGGAAGCTCCAACTTCCAAGATTTTCAACATCAACTGAAGGAGGCTCCAAATCCTTGGTTTATAGGCTCCAACATGAAGGAAGCTCCAACGCCTTGGTTTACCAACTTGTTGTAGTGGCTGCAACACCCTCCAAAATTTTGGCCTGCATCTAATTTCGGAGCATCCCTTGGATTTTTACTTTATGTTTGGAAGCACTCAGGCTCACCCCATAGGCTCGTGTGAGTCTTTGCACCCTCTTAGCTTGATTCTTCAACGGACAAATTTTTGCATGTTTGTCTCAATGCCACGCTTGCAGCCATGTTCTAGTCATGCACAAGGTCCTCGCTTTGTGTGTACATGTTGTATTCGCTATGTGAACATCCATCGCACTCACACACGAAGTTGTATGCACTGTCGCGCAAGTGTCGTCGCGGTCGTTCAACGATCTATCATAAGTGTCGTGCTTGTCGCTCACACCGTCAGTCAGTCATGTTGAGCATATGTTGTCTTGATGGTTTGAGGCATCTTGTCAAGTCATGTTGAGTGTGTGTTTGCAAGGTCGCGTATGCACAAATTCACTCGCTCACACACTTAGTCATTTTGCTGAAGTTCTGACGACCGGATCACCCTCTAATAGCCGAACCTCCACCTTGCAATTGAATCGACTGACTGTCACCCAGAACAACGCAAAAGTGTCCAACAAGCCATTTCAAAATGCGCTGCCTGCACACTGATCAACCAACCCTCCAGCTGGTCAACCGAAGAGTTTGACCAGGTAGTGACCCCAGGACTCACTCCCCTCAAAAATTGCGCAAAAGCTACAGACCTTGCTCTCTCCGCTGATTGAGAAAATTGCGCAGATAGGCCAGACAGACACCCAGTGTTCGTCACTGTCTCTCAAAAAAATTGCGCAGTTTTCCAGCCAGCCAACTAGTCAGCTGATTGACTGCTCACCCAGAAAACTGCGTAGATTTCATGAGAAAGCCCCTCAACTGCCCAACATCCCACTCAACTCAGAAATTGCGCAGTCTTTGTCTCCAGTAACCCTGCAGCCTGCTGCCAGCTCCCTCCAGGAATTGCGCAGTTTTTGCTGCCAAGCCTCCTGCAGCCCGCTGCCAGCTCCCTCCAGGAATTGCACAGTTTTTGCTGCCAAGCCTCTTGTAGCTAGCTCCCTCCAGGAATTGCGCAGTTTTTGCTACCAAGCCTCCTGCAGCCCGCTGCCAGCGCCCTCTAGGAATTATCTAGTTTTTGTTGCCAAACCCTCCTACAGTCTGCAACTAGCTCCCTCCTGGAATTGTGCAATTTTTGCTGCCAAGCCCCTCAGCTGCCCGCATTGCTTCCCTCTAGAAATTGCGCAAATATGCCCTCCAGCCGAGCCAGATCCCGCGGACAGTCACTGCTGATCTAGATTGTCCATCTCAGTCTCCCAGTGACCTCTGCGCAATTTTCACCAGCAGTGCTTGGAGTTCGCATCCCAACTTGAAACTTGCCTTACGCAGTTTCATAGCCTTGTCCTCTCTCCCAGTCACCTGCATCCGAAAGCAAACGACCATGCATCATGGTAGACTAGGAGGTTTATGGATTTGATGTCGTCTCGTCATGAGCAACTGCAGATATAGGTACATGAATAAGACATGTCGTGACGATAAATGGGATGAACATGGAGGGTACATGCAAGGAGATGTGTTCGCGGACAAACGAACGAACGATGCATGCGAGGAGATTTTCTTACGAATGGACGATGCATTTGAGGAGAATACTTCGCGAACAGACGAACATGTCAAACATGCCAAAGTACAAGCAAAGGAGTAATGTGCGCATGCAACATCAAGCGAACACCAATGACCATCGAAGATTTCGCACACTGTGCGGAGGTGAAGCTTTGATACACCAAGAGGACATCCATCACTTAGCAGCACTGTAGCTCAAGATGCACACCAGCAACATGAACATACCAACACTGTTGTGTCGAGTCGTGTCATGAGTCATGTCGGCCACATCACTACTGTGGGCCATACTGCTGTAAATCAATGTAATATAACATGGAAGTCGAAGAGACCCACATGTAATTTGAAGAGTCGTGTAATTTGAAAAGTCATGAAAGTCAAACAGTCATGAGGGAAGTCGAATAGTCGCAAGCCAGTTTTACCCTTGGGCCTTGGCTATAAATACCCCTCATTTGTACATGCAAAGGACTTTTTCACCTTGGCTCCTCCCACACAGCCTTGAGAGTCTGTAGTCTTTTCGTTGAGGAGCGAGTAGTGGCTCCAACGCCTCATCTACGGGGTTAGTGATGTATGGTGTATCGATGTGTCTTGGAACTTTCGCTTAATTCAGAAGCCTGATAACAGGCCAGCACGTTTTCACAGGTGTTGTAACTATTTGTAAGATTAACCTTGAACACTTGTAATACATCTTGCTTTAACCCGTGTTAAACAATTGAACTCATTCAGCTGTTCTAATACATATATTTATGAAAATGTGTTGTATAAGTTGTTAACATTGTCCTGCCCATGTTGGTTACCTCTCCAGAGATCAGACAAAACCTTTCACGCAAACTTGTTAGAACGACCATCGCACTCGCGCGGATTGTCCCGTTGGGTGTTGCACGTGCTATCTTCCCTTGTTTGTTGTGACTACCCCATCCGTGGACTGCTCCGGAAGCTGTGCATGTACTGTTGTGTTGTGTGTCTCTGACAGAGTTGGGACTTCCTCCCTTTTGACTAGAGACGCACTCCCCCCCTCTCTGCGGTGAAAGAACCTTGAGACATTTAACACTAGCACTCACTAAGCACTCGAACCTCGCTGTTCTTAGACAAACATACCACTCTCATGTGCTGACAAGCAAGAGCTAAGGCAAATACTTAAGATAATGGCAACTGGGCCATCATACCGGATGGGACTCCCACACCAAACGGTGTGAGGTCTAGTTGGAACATCATACCGGGGAGATCCCCTAAATGTTGGCAGGTCCAGCATCGTCAACATTTATGGGGCTAGAAGGAGGGCTGCCAGTTGTTTATCACTGAATGTCCTCTCACACCCACTCAACAATCATCTGGTTAAGGCAGTAACTTGCACTCCCTCTCACCTACGCACGACTCTGAAGTTGGTTACTCCTCACCTCCTAGACGTGAACACGAAATTTCGTATTAGCACCTTTGCTCTGTCCATCCCATCACCCGTCAGTTCACGAAAGTAGTCGGACTAATTCCAGGAATACAACATCTTCCGTACGCATAAAGAAAGCGAAAAACCACTCCCACAGGGGTTGTTGTATCATTGGTGGAAGAAGCAGTTCTTGCCACACTTGAAGTTCTAGCAGAAGCTGTTGAGAATGGAGAGGAACCTACGGTCTTCCAACAGGGAGAACGAGACACCCTCGTGATCCTGGGCTCAGACTCCGGTACAGGATGCGGAAGGGAAGGAAGCAGAGGAGGCGGAGGCAGAGACGAACCAATAGACTCAGAGCCGGAACTGTGAGATTCTGAAGAAGAGGAGGACGAAGAGAAAGAAGACACCGCTGACCAAAATTTGGAATGGATGACTAAGGGACCATTAGCTCTCCTGGGTGTTTTGCACAAGATACCGAAGCGGTTAGAGAGAATGATCAAAAAGTTTGATCCTGACAGAACAGTCGAGGTAGAAGATCACTTGGACAACTTCTGCCTATAACTGCAGACCCTTGAGGTATGTTACGATGACATTCCATGTACCTTGGATGGTCGCGCAACAACATGGTATCACAGCCTTCCTGTCAACTCCATACATAACTGGGGTGCGTTCAAACATATGTTTCTGGAAAAGTTTGCTAATGACAAGACCCCAACCATGTTACTCAAAGAATTGGGAAGCCTGAAGATGGAGGGGAAAGAAAAGGTAAAAGATTTCAATCAGAGGTTTCTGCGCATATTGAATAAGTTTGCAACGAACATGAAACCTCATGACTCCATCACTGTCGATTACTACACGTTTGCACTGCTGACCAACATTGCGCAGTTCGTCAAACGAGCTGCGAAACCAACACTGTTAGAAAACTGCGAAGATGCAATCGCTGTTGAAAAGGACCTGTGCGCTATCGGAGTCATCAAGAATGATGAATTAGCGAAGGACTCAGGAAGCCCCAGGTTGCGGCAAGCAAGGGTAGAGACAAAGGAACAAGTGATATTGAAACCCTTACTCGCCTTGTCAAGAACTTGACAATAGAAGTGTCTGAGCTTAAACAACGAACAACGGACACATTTGCGAGCAACCGACTGCCCAGACAAAGACAAGGAAGCGTGTCATCAGGTAACAACCACTTCTCGACTAAAACTACGCAGAGCTCCAACTCAGTGTTCTAGGTCAAAGAATGCGCGAACAATGAATTTTGTTCATTTCATGAAGACAAGCACCCGGAAGGGTCTTGTTCGGATTGGAAACGAGTTGCAGGCTCCGTATGCGACCAAATGACAAACATGTCGAGCAGTTCACAGGGACAGCTAGGAGACATAGATGATGATGAAGATGCTGCACTTGATGAGACCTCAAGCACTGGGCGAGTGATTAACATGTATCAGTGCGCGCAAGCAACACAAAAGACAAGCACCGAGAAGCAGCCCCCCAAGCAGAATGAGTGCTACAATCTCAGAAGTAAAGGGGCTCCCCCTACAATTGGGGAAATGAAACAAAAGCTTGAACTGCTGAGGAGGGTTGATCCACCAGCCGTCCAAAAGCAGAAAACACAAAGCAAGCCCGAGAAGACAGTGACGGACAAGAATACATCCATGAGCAGCAAGCTATAGAGCACTCCGTTGGACAACAAGAACATCAGTCCAACCCGGACATCTCGGTGAGTCTACTTGCCCTTGATTACAACATTGTGGAAGATATGAAGAAGACTTGCGCAAACATCAGTTTGTTCAAGTTGGCTAAGATTCAAGGATAGCGGGACATCTTGCTGTGCACATTGGGGTAGTCATCTATAGACAGCGCAACCTCTACCAGCAAGGGAGCAAGCACATCTCCTGGATCACTCACAATTGTGCTAAACACACTTCGGATGGAAGAAGCAAACTCTATTTGCCCTCCATTCTTGTTATCATTTGAAATATTCAACTGTAATGTTCACAACTGTTTGGTTGATTCTAGTGCGTCAGCCAATGTCATGCCGCTCTCCATTGCTAAGAAGATCAATGCGCAATGGAGCAAGACATCTGCGCAGATCATCCAACTCGATCGCACATGCGTGCCAACCATTGGTGAACTTCGTGACGTGATCATCAGACTATCTCATGATGACCGAGTTCACCAGTGCATAAACATCGTTGTTGTGGACATACCAGAAGCATATGGCTTATTGCTCAGCAGAGACTGGTCTAGCAAGCTGAATGGATACTTTGCTATAGATTGGTCACACTTGTGGCTTCCGTACAAGGGCAAGAACAATCAAATTTGGGTGTTATCTGAGAGATACATGAGGCACAATGTCACTCCCATCAATGGTGAGAACCAACCGTTGGCCTTCGCAAAGCTCATGTTTGGTAACTGAAAACAACGCTGGGGTGTTATCTCGCACGGCCAATTTCAACCCCACCAGACACACAGTTGGGTCTCCTTCCTTGCCCAACTGATGGAAATGAAACCTATACAATGCATTGTTACAGTAGTAGCAGTAGCAGTAGTGCAAGCGCGCCAAACGGTCCGTGTACAGACGAGCTGTGGACCATGTATTTCGATGGATCGAAGACATAGGATGGCTCAGGAAACATTTGATTTCAAGTCGCTTGGAGTTCGAGTGCATAAACAATATTGCTGAATACGAAACACTCGTGTTGGGGTTGCAAAAGCCATTAGCCTCAATGTGGTCGTGCCCAAAGTGGTAGGTGATTCGGAAATAGTGGTACGACAGGTACGTAACACCATTCACCATTTATCACCTCATCTCAAAAGTTACCAGCAAGAGGTATGGCGACTGATCTCTAACTTCCAAGCATTTAATATCACTTCTATACCAAGAACGCGTAATGTAGTTGCCAATGCCTTGGCAAATGCAGCTTCTAGAATGTCACTGCTTAGGGATAGATTTACTATTGAAATTTTGTATAGACCGTCTATCCCGGATAACATAATTAATTTACGCGTATTTGATGATGATTAATAGATACTGCATTTCATGGCCAACACTGATACCTTCAAGGATGCAACGATAGATGAATACGAGCACGAGCGATCTTTGCAAGCTGGGGTGGATATCAAGAAAGGCCACCTCATCCCCAAAGGTGTTGTATTGTTGGAAAAACTATATGACTTGCAAGAACACTTTCAGGGGTCAAGGAACAACAAAACCCACAGCTCTACCATGATGCATGAACTGATCAACTTGGGAACAGAACAGGATCCGAAATTCGTCAATCTCGGTACATGTTGCACATAGCAGGAGCAACAAGCCTTTCTCCGCTTGTTCAAACAGTATCGGGATGTGTTCACGTGGACATATGATGATTTGAAAACTTACGACACGCAAATAATCCAACACATCATTCTGATCAAAGAAGGGGTCAAGCCATATCAGCAGAATTCGAAGAAAGTACATCCATCACTTGAACCCCTCATACAGAAAGAGCTCACCAAGCTATTGGATGCACGAATCATATACAAAGTTTGTCATTCTACATGGGTTTCAAACCTTGTTCCTGTATGAAAGAAGTCTGGGGAAATCCGCTTGTGTGTTGATTTTTGGAACTTGAACCGCGCCTCAGACAAAGACAACTACCCTGTGCCGTCTATGGAACACATTTTGCAAACAATATCTGGGGCATAGATGTTTTCCTTACTTGACAGGTTTTCAGGATATAATCAGGTTCTGGTAGTGGAACTTGATAAACTCTAAACTACCTTCCATACCAAGTGGGGTACGTTCGCATACAGAGGAATGCCATTCGGGCTTGTGAATGCAGGCGCGACCTTTTAGTGTGCCATGGACATTGCCTTCTACGGACTCATTGGACAGAGCATAGTGGTGTACCTTGATGATGAGACTGTGTTTTCAAGAAAATGGGAAGACCACATACGCCATCTGAAGAAAATTTTTGAGCAATGCCGGAAATACGGGATTTCCTTGAATCCCAAAAAGATCATATTTGTAGTGTCTGAGGGGAACCTCCTTGGACACATCGTTGCCAAGAGCGGGATCAAGGTTGATCTGGACCAGGTCTGGACTATCACACAGATCTCTCACCCAGCCAACAAGAAATCGATGTAGTCCTTCTTAGGAAAGATAAATTTCCTCCGGAAGTTCATCTCGGGTTATGCAGATAGTCAAACCAATGCAAGACATGATTAAGAAGGATGCAGTCTACAACTGGGGCAAGAGGGAAAAGTATGCATTCACCCATATCAAGCAGGCTATTGTAGAAGTGCCTGCACTCTACAGCCCAGACTTCAACAAAGATTTCCTGCTATACACCTTTGCCTCCGACAACTCACTTGCTGCAGTACTCACTCAGAAGGATGAGTTGAACGATGAACGTCCCATCTCCTTCATGAGCGCAAGCATGCAAGGACCCGAACTCAACTACCTCACCATTGACAAACAAGCATATGCAGTATACAAGGCAGTGAAACACTTCAGACCCTACTTGCTGAAGAACCATTGCATAGTGTATGTGCCTCACCCAACAGTCCGCTCATTGCTTGTACAACAAGAGCTGGGTGAACGACGTGTGAATTGGATGACAGGCTTGCAAGAGTATGATCTTGACATCAAGCCAGTTCACACTATCAAGGGTCATGGTCTCTGCAGACTCGCAGCTGAGGCAGTACACGCACAGGAGGAAGAAGAAGAGCTTGCCGGTTGGGAGCAGGAAATTGAAATGTATGATGTAGTGCGAGCACCACCCACTGTAAACGAAAACTCTTGGTACGTAGATGTGTGCTAGTACCTTGAGCAGGGCACCATACCCTCTCACTTTTCCATCAGATAGAAGAGGGCATTGTGTCTCAAAGCTTTAGCTTATCAGTTGGTGCACGAAGTGCTTTATAGAAAGCACAGCAATAGAATCTTGCTCAGGTGCCTGGAGGCACATGAATCAGAGAAGGTTTTGCAAGATTTGCATGACGGACCAGTCGGGGGTCACTTCGCAGGAAATACCATTGCGCACAAAGTTATGCAAGCCGGTTTCTACTGGCCCACATTATTCAAGGATGCACATGCTTACGCCCGCAAGTGCCCGGTCTGTCAGCGATGCGCCGACAGAATGCGAAGGTCAACAACCCCACTGCACCTTGTTGCAGTGACTGAACCGTTCCAACAATGGGGCTTGGACATCATCAGGGAAATTTTCCCACATTCGTCGAAACAACACCGCTACATTTTGACAACAACTAATTACTTCACGCGGTGGACAGAAGCAGTTCCGCTCAAGCAAGTGAACGACTAGGAGGTCATCAACTTCCTCCAACAGAACATCATCTCACGCTTTGGCATTCCGGTATCACTTGTGTTTGATAATGCAACGTACTTTTCATCTTTAAAGCTTTATGATTTTGCATTACAAAATGGTATTGTGCTGAAACACTCATCTAACTACTACCCGCAGGGAAATGGTCTCGCAGAATCCACGAACAAAAACCTTATCCGTATAATCAAAAAGACTATTTACTTTGAGCAGTGTAACTGGCACTCTGCCTTGACGAATGCTTTATGGGCTGACCGCGTAACACCCAAACCCTCTCTGAATACCTCACCATACTTCCTGGTCTATGGTAAAGAAGCCATCCTACCGCCCAACATCTACTTGCCTGCGCTTCAGTTGTCTCAAGAATCCCAAGGCAAGCCTTGCATGCTAGTTCAACGTAGGATGGATACACTTCACAAACTGCAGGAAGAAAGGATGAAAGCAAAAGAAAAATTTACACTCCACCAGAACTGTATCAAGAGATGGTTCGACAAGAAGTCTGTGGGGGAAGCTAACTTCGATGTTGGTGATGTTATCACCCCAAGAAACTCTCCTAGGTTGTAGCTCGGAGATGCTCGGGAACATTACAAACTCAACTCAATGTTGGAAATGGATGAATGGAAGGAATGATGCTTGTTCAAGCCAGATAACCACTCCTACTTTGCTCGACTCCAGACATGCGTGGACACCCCCAGACTACAAGGCTTTAGACCACCAATTACTCACAGTTTAAAGATTGGGTGAATATGGAGAACACTGACCACACCAGCAGATGCACAGGACCCTGTGATGGCCGGCTGCAACCAGTAAAGAGGTCTGCAAATATAATTCCCTAGTGTATAGACAGGATGGCAGCTCTCTGTCACTAAGTGAAAAGAAACCTGATTAACACATTCACTGATACATGCAAGATTATAACAGAGAGGTAGGATGACACCTCCTCTAAGAGTTCAGGAAAACTGCAATATCAAGCACAACCTAGAACATAATAGAAATGGAAAGTGAGCAATTATCAGCAAAAGAAGCTTGTATTAGCTGAAAATGAAGACGAGACGCTGCAAGTATCAAAGCAGTTATATATAGAGTTTGAATACAAAGAACTGTTTTACAAACCGGCCGTTTCGAAACCGACTCGGCCGAGTCGAACCGTTTCAATAGCCTGAGGACTG
Source organism: Pinus tabuliformis (assembly GCA_031772625.1). Lineage (NCBI taxonomy): Eukaryota > Viridiplantae > Streptophyta > Pinopsida > Pinales > Pinaceae > Pinus > Pinus tabuliformis. The sequence continues at coordinate 343,354,452 of CM062810.1, read as the reverse complement.
ACCCGGCCAAGTAACCGGTCCGGTTGACCGAGTCACACATGACTCGGCCGAGTCATCCAATGACTTGGCCGAGTCATGTGTGACTCGGTCAACCCGGTCGGGTCCGATATGACTCGGCCGAGTCACAAGGGGACGACAGGGCAGCGTAAAAACATAAAAAAAATTCATTTTTTTGGTATTTTTTCAAATGTTTAATGCAGTTTATGGATTCCAAAGTGTTATAGTAATTTGCTAAATGTTTTTGGGGTCCATTTCCCCCTCCCAAACCCTATTTAAGACACCCAAATGTTCTCATTCACTCACAGCAGTCTTATGCATTTGAGTGAGAGTCTTCTTTGAGAATTAGTGAGCAGTTCTTGAGCTTGTTTTGCAGCAGCAGTGAGGAGTCTTGGAGGAGCATTGTAGCTGGAGTGAGGAGCTTCTTGGGCAGCCATTTGGAGCAGCATTGAGGAGCTGATTCTTGGAGCAAGCTTGAGGAGGCAGTTTGTGCCTAGAGGTATTTTTTTCCACCTCTATAAATCTGTTTTTGCTTAGTAAATTTTAGGTGCATATCAAGAAAGCTTAGAGAGTGTTTTTTGTCAAATAAATGAACATTGAATCAATTTTTTTTTTTTTTTTCATTTTCATATTGTTTTCCTAGTAAAAAAATGGCACCTAGAGCAAAAGATCCTACTTGGGCATATGTTGAAATGGTTGATAGTCAAATGCATTGCAAATTTTGCCATAGGAAAATTAAGGAAGGTCCTGGGGGCATTAATAGGCTGAAACAACACTTGGCAGGGATTAGAGGCCAATTACCCCATGTATCTCACCAGAAATTGGGGAGATTAGAAAGAATTTGTTGGCCAGCTTTGAGAAATTTAAAGAAGATAAGGCTAGGCAAAAAGAGATACAGGCTGAAATTGGGAGGAAGAGGGAGATACAAAAAATGATGGCTACCAACCCCCACTATGATTTTGAGGGTTCTTCCTCTATCCCTCAAACTGAGGCATCCAACCCTTTCCGTTATGTTCCTCCCTCTTTTGGTTCTGTTCAAGATAAGGGAAAAGGTAGAATGAATTTGAAAAAGGGTGATGTGACTATCAAAAGTTATTTCACTCCCTCCTCTCCATCGGATGCACATGGTCCTGAAGTTAGTAAAGGTCAAATTCAGCCCACTGTAGATGACCATTGGAAGAAAGAATTGAGGGAGACTGCTTGTGACTACATAGCTAGATGGTGGTATGATGCTGATATCCCCTTTAATGCTGCTCGTTCACCATATTATGAGCCTATGTTTGATGCCATACATGCTGCTGGAAAAGGCTTCAAAGGCCCTACTATGCATGAGCTAAGGGGGTTTCGTTTGCAGAAAGAAATTCAATCCATTAATGAGTATTTGCAAGAGTTCAGGGACTCATGGGCAAGAACAGGGTGTACCATCATGTCAGATGGATGGACTGATCAAAGAAACCGTACCATCATAAACTTTCTTGTCTTCTGCCCACAGGGAACCATGTTTTTAAAATCAGTTGATGCATCTGATAAGGTAAAAGATGGCCACTTGTTGTTTCAGCTATTGGATCAGGTTGTTCAGGAGGTGGGGGTGGCTAATGTTGTTCAAATCATCACAGATAATGCCTCTAACTATGTTCTTGCTGGTAAACTGTTAGAGGAAAAACACAAGACCATCTTTTGGACCCCATGCGCTGCACATTGCATAGACCTCATGCTTGAGGATATTGGAAAATTAGATTGGGTCAAAAACACTGTAGATCATGCCAAAAGCATAACAAAATTTATCTACAATCATACACTGGTTTTGAGTCTCATGAGGAAACACACTAGAGGCAAGGATATTATTAGGCCTGCCATCACTAGATTTGCTACAAATTTTTTGACATTGCAATCTATGCTTTCCCAACATAGAAACTTGCAAAAGATGTTTTCCAGTGATGAATGGAATCAAAGCAATTGGTCTAACAAACCAGAAGGCAAAGAATTGAAAAGGAAAGTCCATGAAGAAACTTTTTGGAGAAAGGCAGCAGAGATTGTGAAGCTTGCTGAGCCACTAGTTAAGGTGTTGCGGTTGGTGGATGGGGAAAGGTTGGCTATGGGCTTCATTTATGAGGCTATGGATCAAGCAAAGGAGCAAATAAAGACAGCGTACAAGGATAGAGTGGCAAAGTATGGACCCATTTGGGCAATCATTGATGAAAGATGGAACAATCAACTCCATCGCCCTATACATGCAGCTGGGTATTTTTTGAACCCACGGTATCATTATAAAGCTAAGGAGTCAGGAGCTTTGAGGGGGGAGGTCAGAGATGGATTGGTTGATTGCATTGAACGCATGATCCCATCGGAGTCTGATCAGCTGGAGATACATCGACAGGTCACATCCTTCAGCAATGCAACAGGTACCTTTGGGAAGAACCTAGCAAAGATTGCAAGAGAAGCAGATGAGCCAGGTAAACAAAAATTTCAATTTTCAATTTCTTAATGGTTTTACTTTTTTTATTAAAGTTTGTTAAATCATTTATAATTTGAAAGTTAGATATAATTTGTAATTTCGTTGAGCTTCAGCCTTCATCTAACTCATAATTCATTACACTCCTATGTTTTTTGCAGCACAATGGTGGGAGGCCTTTGGTGGCCAGTGCCCTGAATTGCAAAGGTTTGCAATTCGTATTTTGAGTCAAACTTGCAGTGCATCTGGGTGTGAGCGCAATTGGTCTGTCTTTGAGAGGATTCACACAAAGAAGAGAAACCGTTTGGATCAAAAACGGTTGAATGATCTAGTTTTTGTCCAATACAACCTTCGGCTCAGACGAAACCAATTGCTGAACAAAAGACCTGATTCAGATCCCATTGTGTTGGAAGACATTGATCCAACATCAGATTGGGTAGTGGAGAGTCATCCACGAGAGTTTGATCCTGATGAGGATCTTGATGTAGATATAGATATGGAGACATCAGTTGAACTTGAACATGTTGTTCAACTTCAGCCTGTTCAGTTGAATGCAGATCCCAATCCACCAGCCTCAGTCTCACAGCCAGCAAGGACTCCAGTTGTAGGTGCTTCCTCTGCTCAGCCACGACAGAAGCGCAGCCGCATATCTACTCTATCTCAGCTTGCATCTGCTGCACAGCCTGCTAGTGGTACTGGCACCACTTCTACAGTTGCAGTTGGAGACGATGATGATGAGGAGCCATGGGGCCCCTTGTCTGACTTTGATGATGATGATCCAGAGATTGGTCGAGATGATCTTGGCTCCTCTGGCAGTAGCTACTAGCTAGTGGCCCAGTAGTACTAGTATTGCAGTCTGGTCACCATCACAGTTTACTTTTGTTGTAGAGGCCATTTCTAGCCTCCTTGGTTATTTGTATTTTGTTTTGAGTCTTTGATCATGTATGACAGTTGACTATGTATTGCCATTGGGTACCATTTTGATATAGTGGATTGGTTCATGAGCCTACTTTGATCATATGTTGTCTTCCATCTATATTATAATGCTGTGTGTTTGGAAACATGAATGAAAATCTTTAAAATTATGTTTTTTAATAAAAAAAATAAATATTTAATGTATTTTTTACAACGACCGAGTCATTGAAATCGAGCCTGCCGAGTCATTACCGTTTCGGAGTCGGAGTCGGAGTCGATCCTCGGCCGAGTCGGAGTCGGGGTCGGAGTTTTAAAACATTGATACAAAGGCACTTGGCCATTCTAAGTATGAGGAGGTCATAATTGACCACCAACCACTTTAACTGCCTGTTGGCATTATGGCTAAAGTGTTGTCCTTGATGGCAACCCATTCAAGTGATAGATCACAGTACTTCAAGTCAGCAGCAGAGATTGATGATCAGCTATCAAATATTGAAGAAAATAAGGGGTACGCAGGTACACCTTACATAAGGTGCGTACACGCAGGTCGGTGTTACATAAAGTGCGTACATACCCGTAGTTATCCCATTCAAGAGGTGCGTACCCCCAGTGCACACATTTCAAGGCAAAGAAATTCACACGTGGGGTTTCTTATGTTTAACCTTTGGTATTTAGCCGACGGTATTTGTGTTATTATGGTGTCGGCCCGTGGTATTGATCCATGATTTGAGGAAGAGCTTTCCTATATAAAGCAAAGGAGATCATTTGGCTTGAGCATGTTTTGGGTTGAATATCTTATGAGGGCTAGATCTGAAATATTATGATCTCTTGGGAGTATGTCTAGATCTAAATAAGGCGAATCTACTGATGAATTGAGATCTCTTCGGCGCATGTTCAGATCTGTAGATCTGACTGTCTGGGTTATTTCTGAAGTCTTGAAATCATCTATGCCTGAAGGTACGCAGGTACAGTGAAAGAAAAGTGCGTACATACGCAGGAACGAAGCGTTTCAGGTGCGCCGGTACGCAGGCACAAAAGGGTTGCAGGTGCGGAGGTCCGCAGGCAGTTCAATGGACTCAGAGCGAGGTACGCAGGTGAGCAGTTGACTACAGTGCGTACGTAAGCAGGCAAGCAATTGAGCAGGGTGCGTACGTAAGCAGGCGATCAGTTGAGCAGGGTGCGTACGTAAGCAGGCAAGCAGTTGAGCAGGGTGCTTACTGTAAGCAGGCAGTACATGGGTGAAGCTGCTTACTTCTCTTAAAATCTTTGTTTATCATTGCTGTGTTCTGGGTTTGGTCCTATTATTGTTGATCTGGTTACTACAGTTGATTGGGTGATTCTCTTATACTTGATGATCATTTGATGCTTATGGATCCAGTTTGAAAATTTATGAAAAGTGGTCCTTGTAAGAAAAAAATAGGGGGTTGTAGCTCCCTTCCAGGAGAGACTGGAAAACGAGAGAGAGAGTTGTAGCTCTCTGCAGGTTGCAGCCTGCGTACTGGTAAATGACTGCACCAGTACATAACCATTGTAAAAGGAGTTTCTAATTTGAAAGAAGATAGAGACATATTGCAGCAGGTGGTTTTCACCCACATTGGGTTTCCACCTTACATCTTGTGTTCTTTGGTGTGACTATCTGTTTTCTTTATTCATGTTCATTATTTTATGGTACTGACATGCAAAAATAATTCAAGGAACAAATAAGGAAGATTTATTAAAAGAGTTAGATAATACTGATTCACCCCCCCTCTCAGTATTATTTCCAACACTGCCTGATGGAGTCTTTAGTGTAATTTGCCTGCTTCAATGAACAAATCCGATCTTTTCAGGTGCTCTGTTGTCTTTCTCGGGCAGGTGGAGTCTCATATGGGATAAAGTCCCATAACTGTTAAATGCGTTCACCTGCCCGGCTCTGTCCTTTTTCTTCTCAGCCTTACTACCTCTTGAAAGCGGTGGTTGAGGAACTACTGCGCCAAGTACTGGATGCAGGCCACCTTCGTCCTTTCAGGTGCATGGGACAGGTCAAGGACGTGGACTACACAGCAGATTGACAAACCGGATGGAGGAACAAATTGGCCGTTGGATTGGACAGATGGACTGCGGATACGGCTTGGCGGGGGCTATTGGGAAGGCGAGGCGGAAGATGATCGCAGGCCGTTGGATCTCGTGCGGTCAGATCCAACGGTCGCCGGGCACTGAATATGCACGGAGTTTATCAGGCGAGAAAAGCGGGCTTGAGCGGTAAGCGGTATTACTCGCACCGCTATTGAGGGTCGGGCGGTAATCGTACGAGGGGGAGCGATCCCATTCAATGCATGACGCGTGGCGGCGGGGAACGGGCAAAAACCACTTTTTATCGCGGGTTATGGCCTGGTCGATTTGACAGTGCGAGGGAAGCGACTGCCGTCCGATCACAGTGGGGATGATCGGACGGTAGGGATTTAACCATGCGGGTTTCGTTTGATGTGATAGGGAAACAACGGATTGGGGGTGGCAGAGAGCAACGGTTAAGGTCACGGCAGGGTTTTGCGAAGGCGTGCGGTTATATGGGTTCTGGGGTTTTAATGCCTGGAGATGATGCATGCGTAAAGGAGATGCAGAGGGTAATGGGCGAGGAAATGGAGAAGGGTGAGGATATCCGGTGTAGGCCTTTTATGAGTAAAACCAGGGACTGAGCTCACTTCTACTCCTCGAATATCAGCAACATGTAGCAGAGCTAACACTGGCTCCTTTTGGGGATGAGATCCTCCCTGTGAGGTCTCAAGAACTGCAGACCAATGCCTTTCCTGTGAAAAACAAATTAGCAAAATTTCCTAGTGTTCCATGGGGCATGGAGTCTACATGAGCTTATCCTAAAACTGATAAAACAACATATTTACAATTTTAAGGCCAAAAGGCCTTAAATAACATAAATTTTCAGAAAACGCCCATTAACTGGGCCATCAAAAACTACGTCTCCTCCCATACTTTTCAGCATGAAGGTATTGTTCCCTTGGATCTGAGAAATGATGAAAGGCCCTATCCAGAAAGCATCAAATTTCCCATGGTTGCCTTTCTTCTCTTTCAGTGCATCCCACTTCAGAACCAAGTCTCCAACCTGAAAATTATCTATTTTGGCTTTTCTGTCAAAAACTTCCTTGATCTTCTTCTGATGTGCTGCAGACCTTTCAACCAGTTGTTCTTTGATTTGGTGTATCTCTGCTAAATCAGTGATTCTTTTGGCCATGTCTTCTTCCTCGTTCTGCTCCTCTTGTAGGAACTTTGCCACAGGGAGGGTTAACTGAATCGGGAATACAGTTTCAGTGCCATATACCAGCTTGAATGGAGAATTTCCTGTGGATTTCTTGGTGGTTACTCTGTCAGCCCACAATGCATACCTGAGCTTAGAATTCCAATTATTTTTGTTGTCTTCCAACAGTCTTTTAATTATCCTTATCAGGCTTTTGTTGGAAGATTCTGCTAGACCATTGCCTTGAGGGTAATATGAGGTGGAATGAACCAGCATAATGCCCATTGAATCACACATGTCCACCAATTCTTTTGCCCTGAAGGCTGCTGCATTGTCTGTGACCAATTTATGTGGACAGCCAAATCTGGTGAAGATATGCTCTGTCAAGAACTTCATGACCACATTATGATCAACCTTCCTGGTAGGGATTGCTTCAATCCATTTAGTGAAGTAATCTGTGGCTACTAATATTTATTTGTGCTGGCCACTGGAATGTGGATTGATTTCTCCAATGATATCCAAGCCCCACTGCTGAAAAGGGCCATTTGCATGTATTGGTTTTAGGGGCAAGGACTTCAATTGCTGTTTCCCTTCAAATCTTTGGCACCTGTCACAAGATTTGACAAATGAACAAACATCAACAAATAAAGTGGGCCAATAGTACCCAGCTCTCAGGATCTTGTGGGCTGTGGTTTTCCAATAATGGTGTCCTCCACACATGCTGGAATGAAACTGTTGGATAACTTCAATGGATTGTTCTTTGTCCAGACACCTCAACAGAATTCCAGAGGGGTCCCTCCAGTAGGGCAGATTTTCATGAATGCAATATTTTGCTGCCCTGAGCTTAACAGTTCTGGCTTGGCTTGCACTAAAGCCTGGAGGAATTTCTAGCTTCAGCAAAAATTGAGCTATTGCAGAGTACCAATTACAAGAATCTAAATTTTCTGCCAATGACTGATTTTTTCCTTGTTCATCCGTTTCTTCTATTATTTGACCATTTTCTGCATCTGTGCTTATGAGATTTATGTCCAATGTTCTGCAATTTTCTTCAGCCAATACTCTGGCAAGGCCCTGACCTCTGACAAGCTTGGTGGGCTTCAATTATATATTAAATTCAATTAACTTTGCAATCTATTTAGCCCTTCTTCTATCAGCATCAGGCTGTCTTAAGACATCTTTTATTGAAGCAGAGGGTACATATGCAATTATCTTGGAATGCAGAATGTAAATTCTGAAAGCTTTCAAAGACTTGATAAGAGCATAAGCCTGTTTTTCAATGATATCATACCTCAGCTTAGCATCCCTTAAGGTCTTGCTGAAAAAGGCCACTGGATGCTCTGAGCCTTCTTCATCTGCTTGCAATAAAACTGCTGCAAGGGTGTCATTAGAGGCAAATGAAAATATGTGGAACTCCTTGCTGTAATCTGGGTTGATTAAAGTAGGAGCTTTCATAATAGCTTTCTTAATGGACTCAAAAGATCTTCTTGCTATATCAGTCCATTTGATCTTTGACCCCTTTTTCAACATGGAGGTAATATGCTTCACAAGTTTTGCGAAATTTGGGATAAACCTCCTTACAAAATTTATTTTGCCCATAAAGGACTGGATGTCTTTCTTGGATCTTGGAACAAACAAAGTTTGTATTGCTTTTACTCTTTCTGGGTCAATCTGGACACCTGTGACAGAAACATGTCCTAACGGCTTGCCCTCCTTTAAAGCAAACTGTGACTTTTTAGGATTGACTGAAATCCCAAACCTTCTGCACTTCAGGAACACTTTCTTCAAATGCTGTAAATGGTCATGATGGCTGCTGGAGTATACTGTTATATCATCAAGGTAAACAAGGACAAACTTATCCTTCTCTCCCACAAATGCTATATCCATAGCTCTCTGAAAAGTGGCTCCAACATTCATCAGTCCAAAAGGCATCTTAGAATACATAAAAGTGCCCCAAGGAGTGGTGAATGTAGTATTTTCATGGTCATCTGGGTGTACAGTAACCTGATTATACCCTGAAAATCCATCCAGGAAAGACATCACTTTGGCTCTTGAGACCTTCTACAGCAAATGCTCCATCTTGGGTAAAGGATAATTGTCTTTTTTAGAGCATTTATTTAAGTTTCTGAAATCAACACAAAGTTTGATTTCTCCTCTTTTCTTCCTCACTACTACTAAGTTGGCTACCCATTTTGAGTATTTGAGAGGGACTATGATTTTGGCAGCCAATAACTTCTTTATTTCTTTTTCAATCAAAGGGAGGAGCAGAGGATTTATTGGTCTCAGCTTCTGCTTGAGAGGGATGGTGTCTTTCTCTAAAGGAATTTTATGCTGGATGATCTTTTTGTCATATGTTTTCAGGTCACTATATTCCCAGGCAAAGACATCAACAAATTGCTTCATTAAATTGCGGTATTCAGCGCTATGGGCAACAAACAGATGAGTGGACAGATTTATGTATCTGGGCTGATCTGAACTTCCTATATTATGCTTACAGACTGCAGATTGGTCTTCTTTTTGGGCAGCCCTATAAGGCACATCATTTTGGTCAAACAACTTTTCTAATGGAACGAGACCCTTAGGTATATGATTGCTGGATAGTTGGACAATGTTATCTTTACCAATTTTGTTTCTAAGTTGGGACTGGGGATTTTCTTCCAAGGCTTCATTCTCTTGGTCAATTTGCATTTCAGAAAATTCATCAATGACTTGCAGAAATCTATTCACTTCATTATCATCTTCAAAAACTTTCCAACGCTAGACATTATCAAGCAAGGATGGTCTATATTTCATCTGAACTTCATAAACTAGTCTGGGAGGCATGGGAGGGATAAACATGCTAGTAGACATAGCAAGGGAATTGGCAAGCTGATTTATTACTCTAGGGATATATGAGATACAAAAACTGTCAAAAGAATCTTTGAGTCTCCATACCTCATCTCTGTATGCTTTCAGCCTCGGGTGCTTTGCTTGAAATGTTTTATTCACTCGCTGAATGATAAGATCAGCATCTCCAAACACCTTTATGTTGCTAATTTCCTTGTCTTTAGCTGCATTGAGACCCAATTTCAGAGCCTCATACTCTCCTATATTGTTCGTGACTTGAAAAGCCAGCTTAAAAGACAGATGTGTGCTTTCTTGTTCTGGAGATATCAACACCACCCCTGCTCTTGCGGTCTCCCTGGAACATGCTCCATCAAAGAACATCTCCCAAACCTGACTTCCCTGCTCTCCCTCGGCCTGGTTCACTGGTTTCTTGATTTGCATTGAGGCCTTCTGGGATTCTTCAATTTGGAGAATACAAGCTCCAAAGTCAGTGTCCACGGCATATATGGGATGATTAGAAGGATTCTTTTCATTACTAATGATGTAGGCCAGTTGTGCTTCTCTGTACAATCTCCTACTTTCCCCTCCAAAAACTGGGATAGTGGCATACGATAGATCATTCTGTAGCGTCCCACCTAGTCTCTTAATCCATCCTCTAGACAACAGCATGCCAAACTTAGGAGGGACATCTGCTACCACAATATCCATCATCATGCTCTTCATGGGCAGTTGAGTTAGGGTAATAGGCTAATAGCTAAATCTTTGATCAATCTTAGGCATTTTACCTTTCTTGAATCAAATGAGAATAAGTCATGATATGGTCTGGTGATATCAAGGCCTAACTCTTCCATGATAGCTTTAGGCATCAAATTGTGGCTGGCCCCTGTGTCTAGCAGGCAATTGTGGAGGATTTTGTCATGGATGGTCAAGGAGACATAAAATGATGGAGAATAATTATCAGTAGGTTCGATCATCGGGCTAAGCACAACTGCAGGCTTGTCATCTTGCAAATTGACATAGCCAGTGCAGGTTTGTGTGGCTTTCAGCTCAAGAGCCTCAAGGATAGGCTTTCTAAAAACTTCACTCTTTACAAGTTTTATCAGAGGCACAGATATTTTTAACTTCTGGATTTCTGACTCAAAACAGAAAGGGGAAGAGGACTTATCAGGACTTTTTACCTCTTGAGCTGGTGCTTTGAGGATGACTGGGTCAGCTGCTGGCTTCTTCTGTCTGATATTCTGTTGCTCCGTTTGGACAGGAGCTCTTTGGGCAGGGTTCTCCTTGACATTGTTTGCTTTCGACCTCAGATTATATCTTCGCTGTTCACCAGCCTGCAAAACAGCCTCTCTGCCCCACTCTTGACTGGTTTGGTCCTGTAGTAATGATTCTTCATATGCAGCCAATGTAAAAAAGGTAGCACTACCTTTGTCTTCCATGCAATGAATTTCATCCTCATCTTCAAACTGTTCCTCCTCCATGACTACATTTTGGAAAGGAGCCTTCACTCTTTGTTCTTCATTTGCTTCTTTACCCCTTTGAATGATTTGCAACTGTTCATTTGCTCTTTTGAATGGATTTGGATTTCTTGGAGCAAATGTGTTTTGAAACCTTGCTTTCCCAAAACTCTGTTCAACTTGCAGCTTAGATATCCCAGCAGCCAATGACTCTATCATTTTAGTCATTTTATCTAATTTGGGTTCTGAAGATGAAGCAGAGGAAGAAGAAGCCTCACCTCTCTGCCTCCTTCTATCAGCATGACTTTTAAGCTTTTCTACAGCCATAATATTTGATTCCACTTCCAGTGTTGCATCTTGCATATCAGCTAGAGTGGCACATCTTCTTTCTCTGAAAAGCAGGCAGAAATTCGAGTCAAAAGCATTAGCATAAGTGAGTTTGGCGGAGGTGGGGGTAGGCTTCACTTCAGCTGGTATCTTACTATACATACGGTTAAATCTTTTATTAAAATCAGGCAATGATTCCCCATTTTCCCTCTTTAGGTTTCCAAACTCTGTATGGTAATAGAGCAGATCTTTCCTATCCCCCCATTGCTTCAGGAATGCATCATCCAATGCTTCAATGTTTGCTATGGACCTATGGGGCAATTCTCTGAACCACTTCCTAGCTTCTCCATCAAGGCTCTAGACAAATACTCTCATCCACACATCATCTTCACTGATATCTAAGTTATCAGCATAACTATAAAAGGACTGAAGGTGTTCTTCCGCTGTTACTCCCTCTGTACCAGTGAATATTTCTGATACTCTCCTGCAGGCATGGCATTCAAAGGAACAAGCAAGACCAGGGGTCCATACCTAGCAGCTATGATTCTTTCCATCTTTGTGGGAGCTTGCTGGCCTGCCATGACTGGGATAGGTGGAAGGATACTGGCAGATTGAATGGTAGGAAGTAATGAAATAGATGACAGAAATGAAGGAAAATGATGGACTGTATGGGAGGCTTTCTTTGGACTGAGATCCAAAGGGGAATTGACTGAACAAGGAGCTTTATGAATCTCTGAAGGTAGTTCTTTACTAACAATGCTAGGCTCTAAATCTTCAAACTGTATATCCTCAGCTATAACCTTCTCTTTCAGAGATGCATAAGATTTCTTAGGCTTACCTAATCTTGATGCTCCTTTTTGTGAAGTTTTCTTCTGCTTAGCGATCTTCTCAGGGTCAGGCACTGGGTCAGCTGGGGATTTTTGAGGATTTCTCCGGGTATGACAAACTGAGCCAGAACTATAATGTGGAGTCGCCAAAGGTTGGTCCTCCAATAGAGTTGCCAGATAGATGATTACAAATAGAAATTTGTCCAAACCTTGTCTATCATCAAAGCATGGAACTGTGTCGTTCTCCCAAGGAAGCTGAGCTTCAATCTCCTCTCTCCGGCAACGACGCCAATCAATGTTATCACCCCAAGAAACTCTCCTAGGTTGTTGCTCGGAGATGCTCGGAAACATTACAAACTCAACTCAATGTTGGAAATGGATGAATGGAAGGAATGATGCTTGTTCAAGCCAGATAACCACTCCTACTTTGCTTGACTCTAGACATGCGTGAACACCCCTAGACTACAAGGCTTTAGACCACCAATTACTCACGGTTTAAGGATTGGGTGAATATGGAGAATACTGACCACACCAGCAGATGCACAGGACCCTGTGATGGCCGGCTGCAACCAGTAAAGAGATTTGTAAATATAATTCCCTAGTGTACAGACAGGATGACAACTCTCTGTCACTAAGTGAAAATAAACTTGATTAACACATTCACTGATACATGCAAGATTATAATAGAGAGGTAGGATGACAGCTCCTCTAATGCTACACATCAAGAGTTTAGGAAAACTGCGATATCAAGCACAGCCTAGAAAATAATAGAAATGGAAAGTGAGCAATTAACAACAAAAGAAGCTTGTATTAGCTGAAAATGAAGACGAGACGCTGCAAGTATCAAAGCAGTTACAGTCTCCAGAAGTTGAACCTTACATCAAAATAACAACCATCAACCCTGATTACATCTGTTTTCTGGGTATATATAGAGTTTGCATACAAAGGCACTCGGCCATTCTAAGTATGAGGAGGTCATAATTGACCACCAACCGCTTTAACTGCCTGATGGAGTCTTTAGTGTAATTTGCCTGCTTCAGTGAACAAATCCGATCTTCTCAGGTGCTCTGTTGTCCTTCTTGGGCAGGTGGAGTCTCATATGGGATAAAGTCCCATAACTGTTAAATGCGTTCACCTGCCCGGCTCTGTCCTTTTTCTTCTCGGCCTCACTACCTCTTGAAAGCGATGGTTGAGGAACTACTGCGCCGAGTACTAGATGCAGGCCACCTTCGTCCTTTCGGGTGCATGGGACAGGTCAAGGACGTGGACTACACAGCAGATTGACGAACCGGGTGGAGGATCAAACTGGCCGTTGGATTGGATAGATGGATTGCGGATACAGCTTGGCGGGGGCTATCAGGAAGGCGAGGCGGAAGATGATCGCAGGCCATTGGATCTCGTGCGGGCAGATCCAACGGTCGCTCGGCGCCGAAGATGCATGAAGTTTATTGGGCGGGAAAAGCGGGCTTGAGCGGTAAGCGGTATTACTCGCACCGCTATTGAGGGTCGGGCGGTAATCATACGAGGGGGAGCGATCCCATTCAACGCATGACGCGTGGTGGTGGGGAACGGGCGAAAACCACTTTTTATCGCGGGTTATCGTCCGGTCGATTTGACAGTGCAAGGGAAGCGACTGCCGTCCGATCGCAAAGCGGATGATCGGACAGTAGGGATTTAACCATGTGGGTTTCGTTTGATGTGACAGGGAAACAACGGATTGGGGGTGGCAGAGAGCAACGGTTAAGGTCACGGCAGGGGTTTTGCGAAGGCGTGCGGTTATATGGGTTCTGGGGTTTTAATGCCTGGGGCTTAAGGAAAAGCATTTTATGTGATTTTTAACAGAATCATGTGTAAAGGAGATGCAAAGGGGAATGGGCGAGGAAATGGAGAAGGGTGAGGATATTCGGTGTAGGCCTTTTTTGAGTAAAACCAAGGACTGAGCTCACTTCTGCTCCTCGAATATCAGCAACATGTAGCAGAGCTAACAGGTGACTTAGTCTTGAAATGGGATAAACCCCATGAAGACAAAGGCAAGCATACGAAGTTCCAGTCCTTGTGGATTGGTCCGTACACAGTCGATGAGAAGCTTGGCCCACACGCATACCGTTTGCAATCACTTGACGGGAGGATTGACAACCTTCTTGTCAATGGCCAAGATCTCAAGCACTATTTTTATTTGGCCAGGCCGCGCCCCGCGCCATGTACGTAGTCTGCTTACTACTTGTTTTTGCTTTGTTCGCTTTGCTTACCATTTTTGTTTTGTTTGTTTGGTTTTCTTAGTATCCCTCTATTTTTAGTTTTGTAAATAGGTGCTGCCCTCTACTGAGTTTTGGCTTTTGAACGAGTATGTGGCTAAGATCTGAAGAGACTTGGGACACTGTAGCACTTGGCCAATCCTGTGCTCGTCTTCTCTGTGCCTGGTTATAACCTTCGACCAATGAAGTCTTGACGGGAAATACGAGCCGTCTGCAAGGGAAGCTTGGGTTCGACCATGAACCTGTGTCCACACTGGGAAACCCCATGCCTGTACTTAGTCCTCTGCTCTGTGTGATCAAGCTCCTCCAACTAGTAGAAACGGAGAAGGGGAAAATCTTAATGAGCAAACCGATGTCAGAGGTCTTACATGCTTCTCTAAAGGAACAATCTCCTTTGCTCTCAATAAGTCGGGATCCCTCTTCTGCCCCAAAAATAAATAAGTGCCTACGCACAATCCTCTTTAAAAAATACAAAGGCGAAAGAAGAGAAAGGCTTCTTACGCAGAGAGGTGAAGCACGTAACTCCACCGGGGTACTGACCAGGCTCGCTGGCAGTGGAGCAATGTGTGTGTACTTGCGTGACTTCGCTGTGGTACTGTCCAAGCCTGTTGGCAGCGAAGCAACACTAGAGATGAAAACTTATACTCTGAAATTTTTTAACTTGCGAGCCAAACTACCCTTCCTGATTTCAAAACACTGTGATCAAGCTGAAACTTTTGTTGTGTTTGACTGAGTTGGCAAAAGGTGAACCATGTCTGTCCATGGGGTAAGTGGGAAAGCCAAAGTAACCCGCACATCGATTCAATACTCCCTGAAAGACCAAGGCCCTGTGTTGTCAATGAACCAAAACAGAGAAGCTGGAATTCTACCAGTGTGTCGCCAAGTGTTGTAGCGGTTGCAACACCCTCCAAAATTTTGGCCTGCATCCAATTTCGGAGCCTCCCTTGGATTTTTACTTGATGTTTGCAAGCACTCGGGCTCACCCCATGGGCTCATGTGAGTCTTTGCACCCTCCTTGCTTGACCGTTCAATGAACAACTTTTTGCATGTTGGTCTCAATGCCACGCTTGCAGCCATGTTCTGGTCATGCACAAGGTCCTCGCTTCGTGTGTACATGTTGTATTCGCTATGTGAACATCCGTCGCACTCACACACGAAGTTGTATGCACTATCACACAAGCATCGTCGTAGTCGTTCAACGATCTATCACAAGTGTCGCGCTTGTCGCTTGCACCGTCGGTCAGTCATGTTGAACATATGTTGTCTTGATGGTTTGAGGCGTCTTGTCGTCAAGTCATGTTGAGTGTGTGTTTGCAAGGTCGCGTATGCACAAATTCACTCGCTCACACACTTAGTCATTTTGCTGAAGTTCTGATGACTGGATCACCCTATAACAGCCGAACCTCCACCCTGCAATTGACTCGATTGACTGTCACCCAGAACAACGCAGAAGTGTCCAACAAGCCATTCAATCTGCGCTGCCCGCAAGTTGATCAACCAACCCTCCAGCTGGTCAACCGAAGAGTTTGACCGAGCAGTGACCTCGAGACTTACTCCCCTCAAAAATTGCGCGAAAGCTGCAGACCTTGCCCGCTTTGCTGAGAAAACTGCGCAAACAGGCCGGACAAACACCCAATGTCTGTCCCTGTCTCCATAAAAAATTGCGCAGTTTTTCCAG
The DNA here is from genome assembly GCA_031772625.1 of Pinus tabuliformis. Lineage (NCBI taxonomy): Eukaryota > Viridiplantae > Streptophyta > Pinopsida > Pinales > Pinaceae > Pinus > Pinus tabuliformis. Next base: position 343,338,495 of record CM062810.1, on the reverse strand, counting down.
CTAGCCACCTAGTTAGTCAGCCGGCTGTTCACCCAAAAAACTGCGTAGATTTCATGAGCAAGCCCCTCAACTGCCCAACATCCCGCTCAGCTTAGAAACTGCGCAGTCTTTGTCTCCAGCAACCCCACAGCTCGCTGCCAACAACTTCCAAGAATTGCGTACTTTTTGCTGCCAAGCCTCCCGCAGCCTACTGCCAGCTCCCTCCAGGAATTGCGTAGTTTTTGTTGCCAAGCTTCTTGTAGCTCGCAGCTAGCTCCCTCCAGGAATTGCGCAGTTTTTGCTGCCAAGCCCCTCAGCTGCCCGCACTGCTTCCCTCCATAAATTCCGCAGATCTACAGATCCCGCGGACAATCACTACTGATCCGGATTGTCCATCTCAGTCTCCCAGTGACCTTTGCGCAATTTTCACCAGTAGTGCCCGGAGCCCACATCCCAGCTTGAAACTTTCCTTGCGCAATTTCATAGCCTTGTCCTCTCTCCCGATCACTTGCATCCGAAAGTGAACGACCATGCATCATGGTAGACTAGGAGGTTTATGGATTTGATGTCGTCTCGTCATGAGTGACTGCAGATACAGGTACATGAATAAGACATGACGCAACGACAGATGGGATGAACAAGGAGGGTACATGCAAGGAGATGTGTTCGCGAACAGACGAATGAATGATGCATGCGAGGATATTTTCTCGCGAACGAATGATGCATGCGAGGAGAATACTTCGCGAATGGATGAACATGTCAAGCATGCCAAAGTACAAGCAAAGGAGCAACGTGCACATGCAACATCAAGCGAACACCAATGACCATCGAAGACTCCGCACAACTTGCCATGCAGAGGTGAAGCTGTGATACACCAAGAGGACATCCATCACTCAGCAACACTGTAGCTCAACATGCACACTAGCAACAACATGAACATACTAGCACTGTCGTGTCGAGTCGTGTCATGAGTCATGTCGGCCACATCACTACTGTGGGCCATACTGTTGTAAATCAATGTAATGTAACGTGGAAGTCCAAGAGACCCACATGTAATCTGAAGAGTCATGTAATTTGAAAAGTCATGAAAGTCAAACAGTCACGAGGGAAGTCGAACAGTCACAAGGGCTAGTTTTACCCTTGGCTATAAATACCCCTCATTTGTACATGCAAAGGAATTTTTCACCTTGGCTCCTCGCACATAGCCTTGAGAGTCTGTAGTCTTTTCTTTGAGGGGCGAGTGGTGGCTCCAACGCCCTGCCTATGGGGTTAGTGATGCACGGTGTATCGATGTGTCTTGGAACTTTCGCTTAATTCAGAAGCCTGATAATAGGCCAACACGTTTTCACATGTGTTGTAACGGTTTGTAAGATTAATCTTGAACACTTGTAATACATGTTGCTTTAACCTGTGTTAAACAATTGAAGTCATTCAGCTGTTCTAATACATATATTTACGAAAATGTGTTGTATAAGTTGTTAATGCTGTTTTGCTTGTGTTGGTTACCTCCTCAGACATCAGACACAACCTTTCACGTAAACTTGTTATAATGACCGTCGCACTCGTGCGGATTGTCCTGCTGGGTGTTGCACGTGCTATCTTCCCTTGTGTGTTGTGACTGTCGCATTCGTGTGGACTGCTCCTCCAGAAGCTGTGCATGTCCTATTGTGTTGTGTGTTTTTGACAGAGTTGGGACTTCCTCCCTTTCGACTGGAGACGCACTCCCCCTCTCTCTCTCTCTGTGGGTGAAAACCTTGAGACAAGTAACACTAGCACTCACCAGGCACGCGAACCTCGTTGTTCTTAGACAAGCAGACCACTCTCATGTGCTGACAAGCAAGAGCTAAGGCAAACACTTAAGATAATGGCAATCGGGCCATCATACCGGATGGGACTCCCACACCAAATGGTGTGAGGTCTAGTTGAGACTTCATAATGGGGAGATCCCCTAAATGTTGGCGGGTCCATCACTGTCAACACAACTCCAACTGGAAGGACTGTCCAATGCCCTGGTTTTATGAGCTTCAACTGAAAGGATGCTCCAACACCCTGCATAGGCTCCAACCTGCCCTAGCACCACCCTGCCGCCCTGAAGTGTTTTCAGGCTCCAACCTGTAGGAGACTCCACTCTCTAGCCTTGCACCACCCTGCCACCCTATTCAACAAGCAGACCATGTTTCACAATTTTCAGACTAGTTCCACTTGTGCTCAATATCAATACAAAAACAAGCTGCAATACAATCTTTTCTCAATCAAATCTGGTTATGCCCAATATGTACATCAAACCCTAGCTTCATAAAAACTTAGTTATCTTCTTCTCAAGATGCATCAACCTGTCATCAAACATCTAGCCATATGACCCTAGATCAACAAGCAAGTTAGGCGCATTGTTTTCATCAGTTGCCCACACAAGCCAATAATACTGTTCAACAAATTTTGTCAATGATAAACCCTCAACATCTGGATACAATCATCTGTTCAACATGTATATCTGTTGGCTATCCGAGTAGTAGTGTATCAAATAATCCGAGGTAGCATATCTCTTATAAACAACACTCTGTCTCTTAGATCTAAAGGTCCTTTAAGTCTACTGATGTCCAAAATATGTCTGAAGATGTCAAGAACTAACTTTTACCTTCACTGCTCTCATCTTTCCTCAATGCACTGATGCTTCTGCCTTTAATTTTCACTGTTGTAGATGAAGTCTGAACTTGATCGGGGATCTTTTTGTAACTAGATATAAAAACTTGGGAGACACTTTGAGTTAGTCCACAAAATAATGGGATCTGCTTGTATCGATGAAACCTTTATGCAAAGAAAACAATCCAGAATCTTCGATGATAATTCATGTCACTTAGAACTGGGACTTTTGGAATTCATGCCAAAATGCCCTTGTTATAGTCTGTAACATGTTCTATTGAGGAGCTTGGATTTTGCATCAAGGTTTCACAAGGTTTCTCAGACATCTGCCACGGATTATATCTTAGATGAATGCATATTTTGTACTTTAATGGAATGAGTGGTTGTTAAAGCCATAATCAGAAAAATCATAGTCCACAATATGCCCTTAACAATCAAGCCATAAGATTCAAGCAATGCTTAATAAGGAGGCCGAAACTTGCCTAGTAACCCCAAAAATGATGGCTCAGATTAGGACTTATAAAACTGCTTCAGGACTCCATAAAATGTTTTAAAGGTCACAAAACCAAATACCCTCAATTATTCACCACTAATTTGCCTTTGATTTATTCCTTTTACACGACTTTTGACTAGAATAATATAAGCCCCCTTTTAATTTAATTTGCTTGTATAATATAAAATTGCTTGTAGCATCTCCTTTGGGTTCCTTAAAATGGGGCTCCAATCTTGAAAGAGGTGTAACTCCTCAACTGTAAGGAATTAGGAGACGTACCACCTATCATTGGAATCAGCATGATGAGGAGCATCAAATGATGATAGTCTCGTGATCAAAATGACTGTCCTCTACATCCATTTTCCTTAACAAGTGCGGGCGTTTAGGGCTTCCCAGGGCTTCTTGTTATTTGGAGCTTCCAGTCAATGCAAACTAGATGAATATTAAGAGCGTTCAAGGACCGACGTTGGCATCAATGCCAACACCATTCAACAATCTCCCCCTTTGTCATTGGTGGCAACACACCTACTCCCCATGCGATTACTGTTCCCCCCGTCTTCATACTTCTGATCTTCTTTTCCTGATTTCTCTCCCCCTTTGACATCAATGGCAAAGGGTTACTCCCCCTAACGAAATATCTTCATTTGGATTCTTGCAATATGCCTTTCTTCCTTTGATTGCTTCTCTCCCCCTGACATGCTATGCCTCTCACGGGTTGCCATAACCGATTCTATCTGTCAATAAAAACCAGAAGTCCTTGTCCAAGACTTTGCTTTCCAAAACTGCTACTCTGCCCTATTAGAAAATCAAAGGCAATGCAGATGATGATTGATTTTCTTACTTGGTAATTACTTGTGAGAGTTAATCTTCTTCTTCTGTTGTTATTCCATCTTCATCAAGCAATTACACAATATTAGTCTTCCAATATCACAAAGAAGTGAGAGACACAAAATTTAGGCTTTCAAACCAGCGAAAAACCCCACAAATGGGGAAAAGCCAACAATCCTCTTCTTATTGAATCAAGTCAAAATGAGATATCCAACCTAAGACCAAAGACTCCCTGAAAGGTTCCAAGTCAGGCCTCCTCTTAAGTCAAAGACAAATGTAGTCAACCTTCTCCTTTCTGCTCAAGCTATAGTCAACCTTCTTCAAACTTTGCTCCAGCTGCAAAGATCTCAGCCCTGTTACCAGCTTCAGAAAAACTCAGATTCTCAGCTATGTCATAGACTGCAGGATACTTCAAATTTTCTCGGCCATGTCACAAAATTTCAAAGAACTCGCACGTGAGAAAGATATTGTACAAAATACGGTCTTTCTCCCTTTTATTCCTTAACTTCTTCTTGCTCTTGAAATTTCAGACTATTATTCCAGATATCGAACTTATTGTTGTCTTGCTTGGCTCCAAAAGAGCTCGAATGAGTATCCTTATATAGCTGTTCAGGAGGTGCCAAATAGTCGCACAAGCCGACTTTACTGAGAGAGGGCAGACTTGAACCTTTTTGACTCTTAGAAAGAAAATAAAATTCTCTACTTTTTCTTACAAAATGTCAAATGTGACATGACTCAATTACAAAGCATGAAGAACATGCTTGAATAAGAATTGAATAATAAAAAATAAATTCAATAATAATTTTTCTTTCATTCCAAAGACCAACACTAGTTACATTTTCAACATGCTCATAATGCTGAATATTGCTCTGACAACTTTTGCCATCCACCATCTACCAACCGGTTGAAACATAGATCTTCAAATCCACTGCTACTTAGACGTCCCCACTTCAACATTCACTGCTCTTATCTGTCCTCAATGCATTAATGCTTCTGCCTTTAATTTTCACTGTTGTAGATGAAGTCTGAACTTGATCAGGGATCTTACTATAAGTAGACATTGAAACTTGGGAGGCACTCTGAGTTGGTCCACAAAATAACGAGATTTTCTTGTATGAATGAAACCTTTATGTAGAGAAAACAATCCAAAATCTTCAATGATAATTCACATCACTTAGAGCTTGGACTAGGTTTCAAAATTGATGCAAAAATGCCCTTGCTATAGCCTGTAAAACGTTCTATTGAGGAGCTTGGATTTTGCATCAAAGTTTCACAAGGTGTCTAAGACATCTGCCACATATTATATCTTAGATGAATGCACGGTTTGTGTTGATATTGGTAGCTTGAGAGGTACTCCAAACCCTAGGGGACAGGGTTGTGGAGTAATTGGCATCACAAAGTCGCTTGTGGGCTAAGAACCCAAGCTTGGGGGTTTTGCACCCAAAGGAAGGGCCCAAAACCAAGAAGAGATTTGATGATTTGACCCTTATGGAAGAGCACCCTTAGAGGAGCAAGGAGCAACTTCAAGCAGTAAGAGAGGGCTTATAGTTTGTGAGAAAATAATTTTTGATTGTTTTGTGTGGGCTTGTGGCACAAAAGGCAAGTCGGCGTTGACTTAGGACATGCCCTTAAGGGCTAGACATTGCCACAAGAAGATTCATATAAGTAAGAGTGAGGAGGAGCCTCATTCTCATCAACACAAGTGCATCTCATCAAGTGAAAGAACAATTTGAGGCAACCACATTCTACAAGAGCAATTTGAAGTGGAGAAAAGGTCAAGTTTGGGTCTATTTCTTGTGTTTTGATTTGCCAAGGTAGGAAGAAGGCTTGTGTGTGAAAATTCCGAAACCTGGAATCCTACTGCAACAATTGATAATATTTTGTCTATTGTTAAATAATTAAGCAAATTATTTGTAGTTCTCTACGACAAATATCAAAACATATACACTACACTCTTCACAAAACAAACACTGCAGAAGAAAATAAATGTTGGAAAATTAGAGAAATTCTAAAGATATTGACACAGTTATTTTGGACAATTGTCCCTGGAAAAACCCAATGCAGCAGATGAGGGTTTCCTTTATTAATTCTTCAACAGTAATTCAAGTACAAGAATTCAGACATCAAAACAAAGGAAATACTGAGAGAAATTTAGAAACAAATTTCTCACTCTCCACAGTGACTCCCTGACCCCGAGATGGACCCTTTTCCCATACGCAGGTGTCTTTGTGTCACCCTCTACACAGTGATTGTGCAGTGCTCTAGTGGATTGCGTCTCTCCCTCTCTCCTCACACTATCTCCTCTTGAATTCATCTTGCATTTTCTAGGCCACTGCTGATGCCTTCTCTCTCCCCTGCAACTCACCCACTAGCTCTTTCTCCTCTGCTGAACTTTAGCCACTGAGAAAATCGATCTACTGAGTAACTGCCTTGGTGTCTCAAGTGTGTTCTCCAACCCCCATCAAATTTCTTCTTATAATCTCTCGTTGAGACATCAACGACCAAGATTAAAACATAATCGATGGCTAAGATTAACTAGAACTTGATCCATGTCTTCTTTTAGAAGATTCTTACCATGACTTAATTAATACCCTTTAACTAATCATATTTCATAAGTTTAGACTTAGGAAACATTAAAAAACGATTAATTATTTTAATTAAGTCATCTCTAGGTGGAATTTCCAGAAACGATTTTTGGGTTTTGGAGAATACATGTATTCTAGCCTCTCCACCAAATTTCGTGGTTAGAACACATTTGATTCTACAAAAGCTAACATAGTGGAGACTAGAAGGAGAAATATGGGCATGGTTTTGGTATATATCTCTCTGAAATTCAGGGCCGCAGGAGTTTGGTACCTCAAGGGAGAAGCCGAACTCTGTTACAACAAATTGTAGTGGGTTGGAAGCTTTGTTTTGGAGGGTCGAAAGTCTAAATATTCAGTTGGAAGGAGGCCGCAATAATTGAGGGACCTACGCAGTGTTTTGGAGGGATGTTGGGATTATTTTGAGGTGAAGGAACAATCCAAGTTAGTGAAGACTAGCAGCCGTAACCAGAGGGCAAATTACCTCAGTATTGAAGCTCAATTCCATGAAGAATTCAAGGCAACAAAGGACGTCTTGGATAGGTATGTGACTTTAATGTTTGATAAATGCTAGGTGTTGAGGTCCAGTTTGGCGAAAAGTTAGAGGACATATTGTGGTTGTTAGGAGGGCAACAAGTAGGTGTCCTATGTGCCCTAAGTGCAAGACTTAAGAAGGACGTTGAACTTGATAGGAGAGGCAAAAATTTGTGATGCTTAGGGACTGATCTTTGAAGGACAAAAGAAGGAAGTTAAGGGAGTAGTTTTTCTAGCCCAAGATTGTCGAAGAGAAGGACATCTTGCAGTGCTAGAGGGCAACCCTCCATGCCTTAAGTTTGCCTCATTGGAGTAGCACAGGAAGGCAATAGAGTGAAGAAGTCCCTAAGAGTTGAGGAGCAGCAGTGGGTGGTAAAGGAGTTGTTCACAACAGAGTTGTGAATAAGTCAAGGGAGTAGTTTGTCTAGCCCAAGTTTGTTGAAGAGGAGGACATCTTGCAGTGATAGAGGGCAACCCTCCATGCCCCAAGTTTACCTCATTGGAGTAGCACAAGAAGGCAATAGAGGGAAGAAGTCCCTAAGAGTTGAGGAGCAACAGTGGGTAGTATAGGAGTTGTTCACAAACGGAGTTGTGAATAACTTGCAAGAAGAGCCCTCCATGCCCTAAGTTTACCTCATTGGAGTAGCACAGGAAGGCAATAGAGGGAAGAAGTCCCTAAGAGTTGAGGAGCAACAATGGGTAGTATAGCAATTGTTCACAAACGGAGTTGTGAATAACTCGCAAGAAGACCCTATGTGTTGATTCGTTGATGGACTAATGATCAACTAGAGGGCAGATTGGAGAGCCATGTTTAATGACCTAAAGGAGCAGGATCCATTGATAGAGGCAAAGTTGCAGATTGGGAGCAAAAGGACCAGCACAAGTGTTCAGGGTACGACCAAGAGAAGCTGTGAGGTGCGCTACATTAGATAGACGGTCAGTTCTATCTTATTCAGGGTAGATTGGTTGTCATAGTTGTTGACACCAAACCCTAGTTTGTATTCCTGTATTAGTGATTGTATGAGGGCCATGATCCTTGGTACGGGAGCCCTAGACAGTTGTATTACAGTTTGTTAATATAACAAAGTTGTGTTGTTAAAAAATTGAAGAAAGTCGTATATTTGTGCATTAGTTGATTTACTGTTGTTTCAAAGTAGTTTGTTGTGGCATTTGAGTTGGTAGTGTCAGAGATTCTAAGACCCTAACCTAGATTCTCTAGTGTCATGGAAAAACAACATGGTATTAGAGCTACTTTGAAGGGCTAGTGAATCAGAGTGTGCATAACGAAGTGTTTGAGAGGGCGCTGAGATCATCTAGATCATAGAGTAGAGGGTTTAACTGAAGACATGGAGATGTGGTCTTGACTGGCTTGGCAACGAGATAGGCTGGGAGTTCTGGTGGATTTTTGGAGAACCTGGCGAACAACAATTTGTTGTAGGGTAGGTTGTTGATCATGGGCTTCCTTTGACTTACTATGGATCGTTGGGACAACTCGAGGATTGATTTGGCATGGACGAGATTGGCATGATAGAGATTCCTTCGTGTGATGGACATGATGTTGGCAGGCTAGTTTCCTCATTGGATTGTGATGTTGCATATCTGAGATTGGACGGATGTGCATGTGTTATGTTTGACCTAGGAGGATGAGTGCTTGCCGGATTGAGTTGCGGTGATGATGGCCCGTGTTTGACTATAGCTCGGATTAACCTTGTAGGACACGAGATCAATAACAGGTTGAGTCAGTGGAGATTGTGTAGACTTAGAGGGAGTCTAGCTATAGAGGGAGAAACCCTATTGAAGTTTTTGGTCTTCAGGTTCAGATGAAGATGAGGCAGAGGCACTACCGAGATAGCGTGGTTCATTCTACAGAGTATGTTGCAGTGATGGACGCTAGATGGGCTAGTGTTGCCGATGATGATGATGGAGACTTCCTAGTGTTGGAAGTACCTCCCTCGCTAAGAGGGAGTGTTGAGATTGGCAGCTTAGGAGGTACTCAAAACCTTAGAGGACAGGGTGGTGGAGGAATTGGCATCACAAAGTCACTTGTGGGCTAGGAACACAAGCTTGGGGATTTTGCACCCAAAGGAACGACCCAAAACCAAGAAGAGATTTGATGATTTGACCCTTGGAGATGGAAGAACACGCTCAGAGGGGTAAGGGGCAGCTTCAAGCACCAAGAGAGGGCTTATAGTTTGTGAGAAAATAATTTTTGAATGTTTTGTGTGGGCTTCTGGCACAAAAAGCAAGTCGACCATGACTTAGGACATGCCCTTAAGGGCTAGATGTTGCCACAAGAAGATTCATATAAATAAGAGTGAGGAGGATCCTCATTCTCATCAATGCAAGTGCATCTCATCAAGTGAAAGAGCAATCTGAGGCAACCACATTCTACAGGAGCAATTTGAAGTGGAGAAAAGGTCAAGTTTGGGTCTATTTCTTGTGATTTGATTTAACAAGATAGGAAGAAGGCTAGCCGAGACTAGAAGGCAAAATATGGGCATGGTTTTGGTATATATCTCTTTGAAATATAGGGTCGTAGAAGTCTGGTACCTCAGGAGAGAAGTCAAATTCTGTTATAGTAGATTGTAGTGGGTTCTATGTGATCAAGGAGGTCGATAGAACCTGTAGGAACCAGGGTGATGGCCATGATGATGGGGTAGAGCTCATGTATTGGGTTTCGCCCACGTGCTAAATGTGTTTGTCACGGCCATCTTTTGCATTTTGTGGTACATTTTCCTATTGAATGTGGCCAAATATGCTTTTATCTTTCTTTTTAGCTGCATCAACCTTCGGGGCATCATTCCAAGCCTGACCCAAGGTGTAGGCAAGGGGAAGGGGCGAACTGACCCTATGTGGATCCAGTGGAGGAATGTGGACCCAGGCAGGAGAAATGATGAACGAGGTAATAATGAGTGTAAAGGTGGTAATATGAGCGGATAAGGGAGTGGGACCACGCAACCAAAATCAGGTTTCCCATGAAATACCATCCCTAAAGCCAAATGGTCAGTAAAAGAGATTCCACAAGACTAGAATGCAAGGTTAATATCCAAAAAGGGGTCTAGGGGACAAGGGCACAGACTCGACCCATTCTTTTCACCGAATCTCCCCATTAATCCATGCCCAGAAGTGTCCATGATAAGCAAGCTACAATAATCAGTTAACAAATGACAAGGCATACCTTTAGGTTCGGGAGGCTTACCTTCAATCATACGATCATGGCAGATGGGCGAGGGATCACATGGTTGGCTCAGGTGGCGGAGAAATGACACAGTGAGCTAGCTGGTGGCTGTAAGGGGGTGCTGGTTGCCGTTTAGGGATCATCTTGGAGTAAAATTCTCCTAGGGATATCACCCACAAAATGGTGGGTAGCATTGTTGGAGCAGAATATGTTGCAACTAATTTAGTGAGTTGTGAAGCAGTGTGGCTTTGGAAGTTACTTGCGAGACTATTTGATGCAACCCTAAGGCTGCCACACACATATACCTTATCGGGACTTAAATTTCCCTTAATAACGGCCCTTTAAAACTTTATTCCTCCACGCCCCTTAGGTATATGTATCGGAAGCGTTTACATGGTTAAAACCCCGGACCATACCTTTTCTTGGTTATATATTAAAACACGCAGAAATGCCTGAAAACCACACAAAAACATTGATCTTTTACCTTTTGCATCGGCGCGCTTACCGTATGCAAATAGTCAACGCACCAAGAATTTGTGATCGTTGCTCTGGAGCAACGAGATCTGACGGTCCAGATCAAATCGCCTTATCGGTGATCAGGTTTCCAATGGTCCCATATATCTACGCTATCTTTGACGGAGTTTCGATGTGATAGCGTAGTCACCGTCGGCAATAACAATGGCGCTTAACAATATATAACCCCCGCTTCAAAACCCCTCCATGCAATGGCCTTTAAGGACTCGATAGGCTATCTAATTGGCACTATACTGTTTCGGGTCCAGGTAGGTTGCGATATCGGAATTCGCTGACTTCCCAAGTCGGTTCCCTTCCTCTGATGCGATGCAATCTATATATCAGACCCGATAAGGCCCAAAGCTCCTGCGAATAAATTTTCAAGTCCGCTGTATCATTCCGCTTAGTGGTTTTGCGCTATTTCTCTGTGTAAATGGGTTTTCCGCTTACGGACCCATATTATACCAAATTCTACCCTATCCACGGGGATTTCTACGGTAGAGTATGAAAACACAGAGCCAATGCCAAAATCATTCACATATAGAGAAGGAGCAAGCATTCGAGGCCTCCACGGGCCGATTATATAATTATGCATGCAACACTGATCTTTCCACAATAAACAATAACAGAGTCCTGCCTTAGGCCAGATTATACAAACAAAGACCTCTGCCTTAAAAGAAATGCATTCAATTACTCGGTTCCACACTCTAAATCAATTCTCTGTGTACAGACATACATACAAAACTATATTTGGGGTTCTCTGCACTCTCTGCCCTGATTATTCTAATTAGCGGCCTTCTCCTCCTATGCTGCCCGTAGGCTTACAAACGCTCTCGAATTCCTCCCTCTGTCTCTCTTCCTTCCTTTCAGAAAAGAAAGGAAACACATATATGCTAAGTTAACCATCTCCTCCACAATTGGAGGAATAAATTATACATTTAGAATTCAATCCTATCCTAATCTAAACAAACTAGACTACTTGGCTTGATCTCCACGCAGGGAGGATCATTTGCCATTTTATTCCCAATTCTGTTCAGAATTAGGCAGCAAATAAACCACTTACATAATTGAAATTAATACCATTTAAATAACCAATTCTTCCTCCAACCTTTCATTAGCCATAACATGTGACCACTCCATCACATTGCTGGCTAGGTCTAGATGCTCCTGCATCACTATTTGATCATGTGCTAGAGCCGATCGTAATATATTGTGATAATCAAAGTTGTGTGAAGCTAACAGGGAATCCAGTTTTTCATGACAGGTTGATGCACATCGAGATCAAGTACCACTTCATTCATGACATGGTGCAAAAGGGAGCAGTAAAGCTCTAGTATGTCTCTATTGATGAGCAAATTGATTATATTCTTACAAAGCCTCTGTCCAGAGCAAAGTTTGTATACTTCAGAGACAAGCTTGGACTTGTTGAGAATGCTTCGCTCATTTAGAGGTGTTGAAAACTGTAATTAGGTTCGATTTTCATAAATGTATTTAAGTCACAATGAAATGTATTTATCAAAAGAATGAAGAAAATCTTTTTTTTTACTATTATTATGACTTATTAAAGCATAGGTTTCATGATCGCGTCATCATGTTTTTAGGTCAAAGCCCCCATTGAGGACTTCTAGGATTTATTCCGAGTCATTAGCGTCGCTGTCCATTAAAAGAGACCCTTCTTAGGCTTTTGATTCATGTAAAAAGAATTAATATTGAGTCAAACAATCTATATGTCACCTCCACACCAAGTCAACCTCAACTGGGTAATTCGACTTCACTAGAAGCCTCTATATTGGAGCAGTTCGATTTCATTTGGAGCTAAAAAGTGCGAAGTTGGAAAAGAGCTGGAAAAGGGTGCGAAATTTGGAAGGAAGGAAGAAGACATCAAAATCGAAGTTTTGGGCCATCTATCTCTCATTCGAGTGGGGTATCTAGGAAGATCAAAGTTTTTCTTGACTGGTCGAAGGTTAGGTCGAAGTTGCTGTTAGGTCGAAGTTGCTGTTGAAGGGTTAGCTTTTGCAAAAGGGAAGAGAGGGCTCACTTGGTGTGGAGGAAATCTTTGTCTAGGTCAAGAGTCTTGGATTATCATGTGAAACTATTGAAGGAAGAATTGTTGACTGGGTTTTCCCCTAGATAAGCGTTTTGCCCTGGCTGCCCGCCTATATCTGGTGTCTTTGTGCTATTGTTTTGGTAATTGCTTGATGAACTAAAAGATAAAAGAAGAACATAAAGATAAAAGAATCACAAGTAATTATCTATATAATAAAATCTTTCTGCCTTTCTGATTTTCTAACATGGTATCAGAGCTAAGGTGAAGAAGGAAAAAGGCAGTTTGAGGATCTACTGAAAGGAGTCTAAGAAACCTCAAAAGGATTGAGCAAGGGATCATATAAGGAGATCTTATAAGGAAAGAAGCTTACTACCTTCAAGGACAATGTCTAACACAATAAAGGGAGAGAACAAATTGGAAGGAGCATCTAATTACAGGTCATGGAAGAAGAGAATTGACCTTTTTCTTGAAAAGAACAAAATCTTGGATTTGGTCAAAGGAAAAATAAAGAAACCTACTAAAGGATCTAGTGATGCAGATAAAGTGAAGTTTAGAGAGTCAGAGATATTGGCTATGACACTAGTGGTAGAAAGTATAAAGGATAGTCTTGTCCCATACATTTACAACATAGACCATGCTTAAGAAATGTATGAAGCCTTATCAAAATTGTTCACTATCAAGAACATCGGTCAAGTAGCAAGTCTGAAGAATGAATTAAGGACCACAAAAATGATAAAAGATGACACGGTGGCTTCCTTCTTTGTAAGGATAGCCAAAATTAGAGATGACCTTCTAGGCATAGATGAGATTGTACCGGAAAAAGAGCTAGTGATTACTGCATTATTGGGATTGCCACCTACATGGAGTGCTTTTGCTTTAGGACTCAATAGCTAGAAATAAACTCTATCATTTGAAAGAATTATTATAAGACATGTTCTTCATGTTGGATTTAAAAGAGAAAATTTCGAAATTTGAATTTTGAATTTTTGGCTCCAAACTAGTCAAGTCGGCCCTTCCTCATGTCAGGTTGGTCCTAGTGAAGAGACACACCCATTCGCGAAAGTAGAACACTATAGAAAGAACATTCGACCTCCTCAAAGCACCATTTGACCTCACACACGAAAGACATCTTTTGGGCATGCAAGCGACGAACGAGAAGGACAAAGATCATCTGTCTAACTTGCACGTGTGGGTTTCTCTCTCTTCTAGCTCACACGTGTGTTTTTGGGCAGTTTCGGGCAGCAGTTTTAGGGCAGGCCAAGTTTTTGGGCATATTCTGGGAGGCTGAAGTTGCAGGGAAAAGGTTTGACTTGACTTGATTAGAGGGCTGCTTAACCAGGTTTGACCATAGCTTGTTGATTAGCTTGATATCATAGTTGACTAGTAGCATTAGATGTATCTATTGTTGAATTGAATAATTGCTCTATGGTTGCTAGGTTTTCTCCCAAGTGGGTTTTCGCAGGATAAAATCTTGTGTTCTCTATGCGCATTGTGATCTCTACTGTCCTTATGCTTTATGGTTGAATTTTTGAAGTGTAATTGCTTAATGTTAAACTAGAATTGTTAAACGAAGATCTACATCATTAGAAGTAATTATCAGTACTTAAGAAATTTTGTGCTTGTATCTATCGCACTTGAAAAATCAACATGAAGGCATACATCACTAGTTGATTTTTTAGCTACAATTTTGTCATAATTTCAGATCAAAGGTGATCGTTATTTCCACATTGTTTGTGGAGGGTTGCTAAGATAAGAAAAGAAGGATCTGTTTGTAGAATATGTTGTTGCATGTGAAGTAGGAAAGGAAGATGTATGATTGAGGAATCTTCTGTCAAGATTCGTTTGAAAGTCCTACTATGATAAATTGAGAAGCAACATCTAGTTGTCTAAAAGACCCTGAAGGTTTGTGTTTACTTATGTACATTTGAAAGTTTGTTATTGATTGGGGTTGTGTTTGTATAGGTAAATCTCTCAAGAGGTTTGATAGCATGCTGGTTACACGAGAGAGATTTGTTACCGATCTGTTTGATCAGGGAGGATTTGCTACCGATTGGAATAATCGAGAGTGTTGAGGCTTTGTGTGTAAGACACATTTCCTGGGAGGACATCTGGCCAACACTTTGTGTTGATGTCTGGATCCCGAAGTAGGGAGGGTGGCGTTGGTCATAGAGCTCTGACCTTAGATACACACTTGCATGCCTGGGTCGATGGTTAGCAAGTAAATCTGATGGTACTTAGACTAGTTGAAAGCTTTAGTCCATCTTAGTCCCACCTGGATAGATTGCCCTAGTCAGGAATCTAGTCCGTGGCACTGTGAGTGCCTAAATTGTTCAAGGACCTTGGATAGATTGCCTTGGTCAGGAATTTAGCCCATGGCATTGCGGTGCCTAAACTCTTCATAGTTCATATGTTTTGAGATCTTCCTTGTACTTGTTATTATGAATACCTCCCTAGTTAAGAGGGAGTGTTGAAAAATGTAACTAGGTTCAGTCTTCATAAGTGTATCTGAGTCACAATGAAATGTATTTATCAAAAGAATGAAGAAAATATTATTATTATTATTAAAGCACGAGTTTCATGCTTGGGTCATCATGTTTTTAGGTCAAAGTCCCCATTGAGGACTTCTAGGATTTATTATGAGTCATTAGAGTCATTGTCCATTAAAAGAGACCCTTCTTGGGCTTTTGAATCATGTAAAAAGAATAAATATTGAGTCAAATAAGATGTATGTCACCTCCACACCAGGTCGGCTTCAACTGGATAATTTAACCTCACCAGAAGCTTATATATTAGAGCAGTTTGATTTCATTTGGAGCATTCTCTCTCACACAAGTTCGACTTACAAGCCAAGGCAGCTAAAAAGTGCGAAGTTGGAAAAGAGCTGGAAAAGGGTGCGAAATTTGGAAGGAAGGAAGAAGATGTCAAAATCAAAGTTTTGGGCAATCTATCTCTCACTCAAGTGGAGTATCTAAGAAGATCAAAGTTTTTCTTGACTAGTTGAAGCTGTTGCTACTGCCAGTTGCTGGGTTGAAGCTGCTGCTACCAGTTGCTGGGTTGATGTTGCTGCTATAAGTTGTTGCTGCTAGGTCGAAGTTGTTATTGAAGGGTTGTAATATGCAAGAGGGAAAAGAGGGCTGACTTTGTTTGGAGGGAGTCTTTGTCTAGGTCAAGAGTTTTGGATTATCTTGTGAAACTATTGAAGGAAGAATTGTTCACTGGGCTTTCCCCTAGATAGGGGTTTTGCCTTGACAGTCCGCCTATATTTGGTGTCTTTGTGCTATTGTTTTGGTAATTGATTGATGAACTAAAAGATAAAAGAATCACAAGTAATTATCTATATAAGAAAATCTCTTTGCCCTATTGATTTTCTAACAAGAGGGAGTGTTGATGATATAACATCAGTGACATACATTCTACCTGTGTCATATATGACCAAAATTAGGGAGAATGGTCCAGTAGAGGACAATCATTCTTCTTGTGTCAAGTATATTGACCAGAATTAGGAAGAATGGTCCTGGAGGCCCAAAATTACTCAGATAGAGTGTGACCTTTCAACATCAAGATAATTTAGCATCAGGCCCATAATTACTCAGATAGAGTGTGGCCTTTGGAGATTCACCATGTGTCAAATATTGACCAGAATGATGGTGAACCAAGACTAGTTTGTATACCATGTGTCAGATAGACCAGAATTATGGTGACTAGTTGATGCTAATGATGTACCATGTGTCAGGAGTACCGACCAGAATTATGGTGAGGACGCACCATGTGTTAGAGGTACCAACCAAAATTATGGTATCTTGTTGATGTTGTTGATCTACCATGTGTCAAAGTTATTTGGCCAAAATTATGGTAGTTGGATGATGCAAATACTATTGATGATTTGTTATAACTTTTTATTAGAGAAATTTTCAACACGAAGAACATCTGTCTAGTCATTATGAATAGCTCCCTAGCTAAGAGGGAGTGTTGAATTTTTGTAGCTATGGTCGGTCTTCATAATTTATATTTTGGCCCTTGTAATATATATTATATGTTGTAATTGTAAGACATGTTCGTCATGTCATTATCATTGATTAGCCCTTGAAAAAATTATTATAAGACATGTTCTTCATGTTTGATTTAAAAGAGAAAATTTCGAAATTTGAATTTTGAATTTTTGGCTCCAAACTAGTTAAGTCGGTCCTCCTTCACGTCAATTTGGTCCCAGTGAAGAGACACATCCATTCGGGAAAGCAGAACACTATATAAAGACATTCGACCTCCTCAAAGCACCATTCGACCTCACACAAGAGAGACATCTTTTGGGCATGCAAGCGATGGACGAGAAGGACAAAGATCATCTGTGTAACTTGCACGTGTGGATTTCTCTCTCTTCTAGCTCGCACGTGTGTTTCTGGGCAGTTTCGGGCAGCAGTTTTAGGGCAGGCCAAGTTTTTGGGCATATTCTGGGAGGCTGAAGTTGCAGGGAAAAAGTTTGACTTGACTTAATTAGAGGGCTGCTTAACCAGGTTTGACCATAGCTTGTTGATTAGCTTGATATCATAGTTGACCAGCAGCATTAGATGTATCTATTGTTGAATTGAATAATTGCTCTATGGTTGCTGGGTTTTCTCCCAAGTGGGTTTTCGCAGGATAAAATCTTGTGTTCTCCATGCGCATTGTGATCTCTACTGTCCTTATGCTTTATAGTTGAATTTCTGAAGTGTAATTGCTTAATGATAAACTAGAATTGTTAAATGAAGATCTACATCATTAGAAGTAATTATCTGTACTTCAGAAATTTTGTGCTTGTATCTATCGCACTTGAAAAATCAACATGAAGGCATACATCACTGGTTGATTTTTTAGCTACAGTTTTGTCATAATTTCAGATCAAAGGTGAACGTTATTTTCACATTGTTTGTGTTGACCTTTGTGCTATTGCAAATCTCTTACTCTCAACATGTGTCATAACACATTTTAAGAACTTTTCTGGACACATTGTAGTTTAAGACTGGCATTTCATCTTTCGCTTCTGAATATTGTCAAATGTATTTCTGAGATATATAGTTCAGTAGCGCTGTCTGATACCTTGTTTTTCAGCGGCATTTGCACATAAATACAATCTAAAACAGTCCCTAAATAGATTGATCAAATCTGTATTGCATTGACCTAGTTATTCATGCAGTCATCATATCATTTCTCTGCTCAGAGTATCTCATTGCTGGTTTAAGTTACAGGGTTTGTGTAATCTTACACACATAATAATTTGTTCTTTGAAGCTAGTTTCACTATCATATGACTTGCTTGTGTGAGGTGGTGTTAACCCAGATTTATCTTAACAATGAATAACCGTAATTGCTAAGTGGTCTCTGTTTTAACAGTCGCAAATTTACTCAGAATTCTCAGTGGAAATGTCATTATCTTTTACGAGTATCGAAATAATCTACACGTCCCCAGACGTTTGCTCCATTGGATCTATAAGCTCCCATCTTTTCTTTAAGTGGATACCTAGATCAGAGAAGAACTCATTTTAACTGTAGCTTTTTGTTTAAACCATTATCTAGTCATATATTCTTTTTCTGTCCCAAATATGCCAGCATTTAGCTATTTCCTTTGAAACTTGGCTTACATATTATGACTGGATTACATGTTTTCAGTTTCGAAATCTGTAGGAAGAATCTTTAGGATCAGTTACAGTCTGTGATTCGGAATATGAAAGAAAAAGGGTATATAATTTTTCTGAGGTGCACTTACTAGCGATTAGAAAGAAAGAACTTATATTTGTTTTTTTCTCATTTGAACTTATTAGAGATAAGAAAGAAAGAGCAGCAGGTCATTTATATGCTGTTCAGTTTGTAATTTTTTTCTTTAAATTTTTACAGTGGTTTCAATAATGCATTTCAGTTCTTTCTTGAAAATTTGAGCTACATGTCATAAATGCAATACAATTTTTCAGTTTGAAAAAATAAGCGGTCAAATCTTTGGGCTTAATAACAATACTTGAATAGAAATATGACAGAATGATTTAATTTTTGCATAGGATATATGCTCAGAAGAGAATAGTGACAAGATAATGAAATGGATTTCTCTTTGTGATTCTTTTGTATTCTAAACATGCTGAAGGTTTATCTTATGATATTCTTTTGATGGAACTACATATTGCAATTTTAGGCTTTTGAATATGTGGTCGGAATGGTCCAGTTTATAGATTGATAGAGGAATCCCATTTAAGAAATTTCATAGATGTATAATAGCTCCTTTGTTACTTTTATCACTTGAGAAGCTAGATAGATTTCTTTGGCTAAGATCAACCAGTCCCTCTTATTAGATAGTCCATCTACCAAAAATAAAAAATTACAATTTACTTTTCACCATTATGACCCATCAGCAACTAAAAGGCTGCCAAATTTCCAATTGCTGAGCCATTGCAAACCAAAATTTCGCTGACATGGAGCTTATTATTCATTAATGCCTCTGTATTATGACGTGTAATTTTGTTAACTTATTTTCTAATAAAGTAGAAGTTTTAAGTCATAGTTTGGCAAGAACCTTTCACAGGTTGCTTTGAATTGCAGAGAAACCCCTCATTATTCTGTGATCACCAATGGCTAGATTTAAGTTCTTCTAAGTTTCAAAGAGAAATTCTTGGACTTGGGAGTCCAGTGTGCTTGTTTCGACTGTGGGATATGGGGCCATCATATCTCCCTCGTATTTAGCTGGTTTCTCTCCGATCATCCAGTCAGAATTTTCAGTTTGATGCAAAACTGCAATTTCAGCAATTGCAAACTGTAATCTTGGACTAATTCCCGGGCATCTGAATCTACCCAGATTCTCAAACGTGCAATTTGAGCAATACAAACTGACATTTCAGCAATTCTTCATCCTCTGGATTCTGTTGGATACAGGGTAATTTGAGTGCCCCTTATCAAACATTCTTGTTTCGTAAGTTCATAAAAAGTCTATCGTGTTGCTTCTTCAATTGAATGAAACAACCAGCAACCTTAATTTCCAAACAAGGCAATCAATGTGTTGGTAAGAGATAATTGTTTTCTAATGAGCATAATTGTTTAACATGGTGCATATTTAGTTGTAACTTGTGATGACAAGAATGTCCTAGTAAATATAAATGATATGAGTTTTTTTCACTGCACAAGTGAAGGCAATGCTTGTATTTGGTGGTGATCACTTAAAACTCACTTTTTTTTATTTCTTCCTTGAAATAGGTCTGTTGCTTCGGAAGTATCAACTGATATAGTAATTGAAGTCAATCAGATAACGTTTTTGTTGCACAAGGTATATCTTTCTAGCCATTACTTTAAAGTAAAATATTTTGTATGCTTGGACTTCAATTCTCCTTTTGATTCTAGTTCTGGATTTTTAGTTCATTTCATGGTTGCATAATAATAAAGATACCAATATTTGTGTGTGGAAAGAGGTTGCTGTGCTAGGATGTTTCTTTTCCATATTTTGGATAATGATGCATTCCAGTCCAAGCATGTGGTTGTTGATACCTGCTAGATATAATATGTACAATGAGCATCAATTGCAATGTTTTCTTGAAGTTGAGCATTCCTATTTAGCTAAAAGATCATAAACAATGTTTTAAATCGGTTTCCGTGCAACAAGGTGAAATTTCTGACATCTCTAAATGAAATTATTTCTTAATATCAAAAATACGTATCCACTAGATTGTGTTTGATGGGGAGGAGCTAAGGCTAATCTCCAAAATCCAAGGGCTGTTGACATTATATCACTCTAATGAAACAGAATGAAGAACTGAAACCAAAGTTATTAAGTAGGGGACTCATGTAAAAATATTATATACAGTCAGAATTACAAAACAATGCCCACAAGATAATAACATATTTGAGTAATGTCATATTTTCATAATAAGATTATAAAATGACACTTGTATTTTGGATATGACCAAAGCTTTGCAAGTAATGTTAGGGTATGACATTGCACTATATACAAAAGTGATCACAAGAATGGTATAGCGAGTCAAAGGATCCGAGTTTACACTTGTCAGTGCATGGTGTGTATTTAGTATTTTTGGCTATGGGTACCTCTTAGATGCTATTGTGTCTAGGGGTTTCAACATAAATGCTTTGAATGCATTCATTGCATCAGCTTTGGTTGCATACTGAATTCAATTTTAATGCAACCTTGTACCTTTGCAAGAGTCAAAGTTGACTTGGAATGTAGGGTTGGGATAAGGTGTAAGCAATTTGATTTGATGCCCTTTTCTTGTTTTAACTCCAGTGTTTTTTTATCGATTGTCCACCTTGTTGGTTTTAATAGGTTGCAACTTCCATCATAATGCACTAGGGAAACCTAACATTGCAATCCCATCGCCTAAAAATGATCTTGTAATCTTGTATATTACCAAGGGCTTTAAGGGTTGTCGTGATGGTACTTGCCAAGGCACCCCAAAAATTCCTACCTAAGGTTTATCACAAAGTAATTTTGGTAATGTTTGTAATATTTTAAGTGAGGAAACCCTCTTAGGCTTTTTTGTTGGCCATATTATGGTAGAAACAATTTGTGTAGCTAGGTGGAGGAGTTTAGGGATCCACATGGGTGCATTGTGTTTATACCTACATCCTAACTAATGTTGCACGACTCATACTTGGCAATAGCTGGCATATCAATCGTCGACTCGGGAAAACTATGGAACAAACTCGGGAAAGACTAGGCTAATAGCAAAAAAAACTAAAAAAAATCTCATTTTTTTGCATAAAAGATAAATTAATGGCATTTCCAACACGTACAAATTATAAAAACATGGTTTAGACAAGAATTCATAACATCATTTCATAAAATATGATCATATAACATAACATAATTGAGATTTGTATGCAAAATTTTTAAAAGAAAACTGAAAAATGATTCTTTAAACAAAATCACATATGGTAGCAACTTGCAAGTTCTCCATGGATCATAACATAATTAGAAAACCAAAAATAGACAATGTCTCCATGTGCAATGTCACATCTCATGCATCAAGATGAGGATGCCTAAAATAAGCCTTCGAGGAGCTAGTGCTAACATCAATGGGTTTAAACAACAATTGTGAGGTAGGTGTGTTTGGAGTTTCCATTTAACAAAATCGCAGACCAGAGGGATCCTGTGTATCCTTATCAAGCCAACTAAAATCATCAGTAGGCAACTCCTCCACAACCCATTTAGACTCTAGATCAATGTCATCCAATACAATTGGATCTAAATCCTTTGGAGGCATTTGTTTAGTGAGCAACCTAAGGTTGTAATAAATGTAGACTAGCTTTTACAACTGTTCATGATCCAACCTATTATGGTTTTTGCTATGGTTGTGCTCAAATATTGACCAATTGCACTAACATCTTGAAGCACTGCAAGGCTGGCTTAGAACTCTTACAATTCCAATGCCACTATCTATCCACCAATCGACCATAAAAAACAACTAAAAAGTTGAGAGTGTTTCAAATTGCAATGCCAAACTTGAAGAATTTATAAAATTTAAAAATTGAATCTTACATGGCATTTTCTTGTCCTTGAGCCGTATGGTTGAGCTAAATCCAAACATGCTAGATTCTTCCTTGTACATGTCATGTTGCAAATTGATTTTGTCTTGAATTTCTTGCCTCGACAACATCCTCCCAATGCATATTATGACACCTCTCATCAACTTGGGATCTTTTTTAATATTAGACCCCTCATTATAGAATATGCTTGGATTTAGATATGCTCTTGTTGCATGCAACAATGAATGTAGCTGCTTGTCCCACTTGGAATCAATAATTTCTCATATAGGAAGATATTTAGATGAATCTCCCCTGTAAAATGCCTTGATGGCCTCTTTAGCCCTGTCCATGCCCTCATAAATGTAGCCCATTGGAGGTTTGTCTACATCCATGATCTTCAAGACTTTCACAAGGGGCTCGATTAAGCCACTAATCTCAGGGACTTTCTCTCACAAGTCCTCTTTTAAGAAAGACACCTTCACAACAATGGCATATGGTTTTGTGCAATATTTCCAAAATAATGATTGTTGAATACGAAACATCTGCCTCAAAGCTTGGTACTCATTCAAAAGGCTTTGGAGGGAGAGGAAATTATTGCAAACGATGTGATAGCGGGTTGACTGAGCTCACCCTCTGTGAATTCTCTCATAGGACTCAACACCCAAGCATGGTTATAAATGTACTTCGTTATTTGTTTACACTCTACAACAACATCTTGCACCCACAACAACTTCCCAATGTCCTCCAAAATCAGGTCTATGCAATGGGTAGCACATGGGCTCCAAAAAATGGTAGGATATTTTTTGGTTAGCATTCTTCCAGCTGCCACATAATTTGCAACATTGTCCGTGATTACTTGGACAACATTTTTTACCCCAACTTCCTCCACAACCTCTGACAACATTGAAAAAATCAGATTTGCATCCTT
The DNA here is from genome assembly GCA_031772625.1 of Pinus tabuliformis. Lineage (NCBI taxonomy): Eukaryota > Viridiplantae > Streptophyta > Pinopsida > Pinales > Pinaceae > Pinus > Pinus tabuliformis. The sequence continues at coordinate 343,315,285 of CM062810.1, read as the reverse complement.
TACATGTGAAGATGCATCAAGATTTGCATCCTTTACATGGTTCCTCTAAAGCAATCAACAATAAAGTTGATGATTCTTCTAGCCCTCTAATTTGTCCACCCATCTAACACAATTATGCACCCAGTGGTCTTCCATGAGTTTTTAATGTTGTCCAGTTGTGCCTTGACACATTCAGGCTCCTCATTAAGGTCTTTCTCCCTAAGTGAATTATAAGAAGGTGATTTGTAGCTAGGGCCAACACATGCAATTGCATCTACCATGTGCTGAAAGAAAGGCGACTTTGCATAATTAAATGGGAGGCTATCATGATACCAAAACCTCGTCACTACCATATCTGCCTCCTTTTTTTCATTAAAATTTTCCAAGCTTGGCGAAGATCTCAAACCAGTGCGAAGAAGGAAGAAAAGAAAGGTTATATGAGATGCATTTCCTACAACATTTGATGAGGAAGAACCTATAGGAACATGTTGACCTTGTGTCTAAGATCCACCCATTGCTACAACTTTATGCTTCATTCTTGATCTCTTAAAATTATGTTTTTGAATGACATCCAAATTAGCTTGCATTTTGGTTGTGACTTCTAGGGCAATGATCACAAATTGTCGCATCTTTACCCACTATTCTAGCTAGGTGGTATTTCAATTTGTTTATGCCCTCGGACACCACAGTGGGACAAAAATTGCATTTGACTCTCGCATTAAAACTAGGAATTTAACATGTACCATATTCCCAAGCTTCATCAAGAGGCCTTCTAGACTTGGAGTTAGGAGCCATGGAATTTATGGATCAGGATTCTGGATGACAATTTGATTTCAGAAAGAAAAATTATATAAAAAAATATATATTTTTTTGTTAAGTTTAGTTATGTTCTATGCTTAGAGCAATTTATTTCAATTTTCACAGTTAGTTCAATATCTTTTCCAGATTAGCAATCACATCAGTATTAAAGTAACTGTAGATAGAACATAAACATAAATCGCAGAAGACAAGCCAAGACAAGAGAACACAAGATGTGGCGCTAGCTAGGGACAAACCCCAATGTGGGGAAGCCCTTGATCAATTCTTCTTTTATGTTCTTCAATAATTCAGCAGATAGAGAGAGATAGAGATAGTACATTTACAACGGAAGTCAACACTTTGACTTACTATATCTACATGAGATCAGTTGAAGACATGCTGCTTCAACTGGTTCTCCAAGATGACTCCTTAACCTATCATAGCGTTGCATCTTGTCTACATGCTGCACCTTGCTGTGCTGCACCATGTTGCACTTCATATCGATGCTCTTGTCACTTTGTTGCTCCACTCATTGAGCTGTTCTTATCACGGATCTACATCTAATGTTGTACACATTGTGGATCTGCACTCAAAGTCTGCTATGCTATACTTGATTATCAGTTGCACTTGTCACAGTGTTTTCACCCAATCATACAAAAAATACTCAATACATCATCATGCTACAATGCCTTGTTGCTACATCATGCTGCTGCTATACTTCAGTTGCTTCATCATGCTGCAACACCTTGTTGCTACATCGTGCTGCTACTATACTTCTGTTGCTTCATTGTACTGCCATATGTATATCAGCCTTAGCTACTTGCTATGGCTTGCAGCCTAGCAAAGCAGCGAGGCTATAGTTCCAGAATCCTTCAAGTAGACCCAAACTAAACAATCCTTCTTTTGTCATGTTGTCACCTACAGCAATCCGAATTTATACACTGCCCTTTCTGACCTCTTTATATTGCGGCTTAGCTTCCTTGCAAACCGAGCTCAAGAACAACCCTATCATGCCCAAATAGCCCTGAAATAGACCACGTTGTAACCTACAACGATGTGGCTTTATCACATAATTCCTACGCTGATTTTCTAGACTCCTTCACGATGTTATAGGACTCCTTCTGCTGCAGCTAGGTCACCTCTTGTTGCGGCTAGGTCTCTCCTCATCTTGATGCGGCTATGGCTTCATAATCTGCAGCTACGACTTCATTATGATAGTGGCTAGGTCTCCTCTGTAGAGCTGTGGTTAGATGTCTCCCTTGACTGCGTATTAGGCCCTCCTCCTTGCTGTGGATTAGGCCTCTTCTCAACTGCAGTTAGGGCCTCCTTTAGTCAACGGATTAGGGCTTCTTTAGACTACGTATTGGAGCTCCTCGAGACAGCAGATAGATCTCCCTTCAATTTGCGGCTTGAGCTCTCCCTTTGACTGCGGCTAGGCATCATTATGACAACAACTAGGTCTCCTCTCTAGAGCTGCGGTTAGATGTCTCCCTTTGCTGCCTCAGATCATCATTAACTGCGGTCAAGAGCACCATCCTTACTGCGGCTAGGGCATCATCCTTACTGTAGGTAGGGCATCATTCTCACTGCGGCTAGGGCATCATTCTTACTTAGTCTAGCATATACTCTTTGTGTCTCTCATTCACCAAAACCCAAAGATGTGGAGAGGAGGAGATCACATGAAGAGTGTGTGACAAATGACTTCAAGTTGTTAAAATTGGTAACTAGGGCCAAACTCCATGTGGGTCATCTTATTCATGGCTGATATATTTTCATTAGACTCTTCTCGTCGAGAGGTGTAGGATTGATCTAAAGATCATCCGATTCCGATAAGTATTTATGGAGATATGGATTTATTTTGATTATGGAATAATTATCAAGCCTACCAACAACTCATGTAGGCTTAGAAGCCAAACAGTCGCACCTATTCAATTATCATTAGATGTGTATAAGGAGGACTTTTCCTCATTTGGACTCACTCAACTCATCACACCTCTCTCTCTCTCCAGTGCAGAAAAGAGTCTCTCCTCTCCTGCGTAGTAGGTGACTCTATCTCACACAGGTGGAAGGAAGGACGCAGAATTTAGTGCTGCAACTGCAGAAACAAATTTTGACGAGCGTTGACCAGAAGACTCCCTCCTCAGAACTGCATTGTAGGTCCATCTGGACCTCCTTTGAAGGCCGCATTTTTTGGTGGTGGAATCAAGCCGATCCGACAGTCGGTTTGCAAGATATTGACTACCCTAGTTTTGATGATGAAGCCGCTAATGCTGATGCTGCTGATCTAGGGTTTGCTACTGTTGATATAAATCAGATTTTTTGTACTATTTCTCTCTGCTGAATTATTGAAGATAAAAGAAGATTTGATCAAAGGGTTTTCCCATATTGGGGTTTGTCCCTGGCTAGCCGCCACATCTTGTGTCTCTTGTCTTGGCTTGTTTTTAGTTGATCGTTTAATGTTCTATCTGCACTTTACTTATGCACATGTGATTGCTAATCTGTGAATAATAATAAGAAAGAGAAGTAAATTGCTCTAAGCATAGAACATACCATAAATTAACATGGTATTAGAGTTGAGGTGAAGACAAAGCCCGAGCGAAAGGACTCACACCGGGACGATGATCAAAATCCATCTCATGGCAATCAAAGGAATTGGCAAATTCAATAGCAAAGGTAAAAGGAGTGCTAGTAATCAAGGAAGAGGACAACCATTCAAGAAGGCTATTCTAAAAGAACAGAACAAGATAGAGCAGAGCAGGGCAAGGGTCAAGCTGTACAGGGCAGTGCATTTGATGGATGAATAGTAGCGACTGACATACAGATTGCAGATGGAGTTCTCCCTAGTTGAGAGGGAGTGTTAAAATTGGCAACTAGGGACAAAATCCTTGTGGGTCATCTTATTCATGGCTGATAATATTTTCATTAGACCCCTCTCGTCGAGAGGTGTAGGATTGATCTAAAGATCCTTCGATTCTGATAAGTATTTAGGGAGATGAATTTATTTTGATTATGGAATAATTATCAAGCCTACCAACAGCTCATGTAGGCTCAGAAGCCTAACAGTCGTACCTATTCAATTATCTTCAGATGTGTATAAATACAGGAGGACTTTTCCTCATTTGGACTCACTCAACTCATCACATCTCTCTCTCTCTCCAGCGCAGAAAAGAGTCTCTTCTCTCCTGCGCAGTAGGTGACACTCTCTCACACAGGTGGAAGGAAGGACGGAGAATTTAGTGCTGCAACTGCAGAAACAAAGTTTGACTAGCGTTGACTAGAGGACTCCCTCCTCAGAATTGCACTTTAGGTCCATCTGGACCTCCTCTGAAGGCCGCATTTTTTGTGGTGGAATCAAGCCGATCCGACGGTCGGTTTGCAAGATATCAACTGCCCTAGTTTTGATGATGAAGCTGCTAACGCTGATGCTGCTGATCTAGGGTTTGCTACTGCTGACATAAATCAGATTTTTTGTACTATTTATCTCTGCTAAATTATTGAAGATAAAAGAAGATTTGATCAAAGGGTTTCCCCATATTGGGGTTTGTCCCTGGCTAGCTGCCACATCTTGTGTCTCTTGTCTTGGCTTGTTTTTTGTTGATCGTTTAATGTTCTATTTGCACTTTACTTATGCACATGTGATTGCTAATCTGTGAATAATAATAAGAAAGAGAAGTAAATTGCTCTAAGCATAGAACATACCATAAATTAACACAAGTCCTCTTCTATTTATACTAAAACGTAGAGGTTGAATAGACGCGACTGTTGGGCTTCTGAGCCTACATAAGTTGTTGGCCGATTTCACAATTTGTCCATAATCAAAATAAATTCATATCTTCATAAATACTTATCGGAATCGGATGATCTTTAGATCAATCCTACACCTCTCGATGAGAGGGATTCAAGAAAAATATTAGCTGCCATAAATAAGATGACCCACATGGAGTTTGGCCCTAGTTGCCAATTTTAACACTCCCTCTCAACTAGGGAGAACTCCATCCGTTGATCCATATGTTCGACTGTACTATCTCTGCCATCAGTGCCTTGCACTGATCTGCTGAGCTCTGCTTTGCTCTACTCTGCTCTGCTCGAACTATGAAGAAGAAGAAGTGATCGAGGATGTATTGTACCATCCTCCACTGACCCGAAGTCAGTCTTAGAGTGTGTACCACTTTCACTGGTCCCAGACCAGTCCTCTACTGACTCGAATTCAGTCTTAGAGTGTGTACCACTCTCACTGGTCCCAGACCAATATCATTGATCCCAAATCAATGGAGGTCATCCTAGCATAGGGAGTACGGTAGATACAACGATGCGTCCATCAATGGAACTACTATGGTCCCTATCCTCATTTCCCTGCTCATTGATCAGATGAGAGGTACTTCCCATGAGTCCCAGATTGCATGGGTAGGATGCCTCGACAAGAGAACTAATCATCCTGTCCATAGGAGAACGAATCATCCTGTCCAGTGGATGCCACGGAGAACTAATCATCCTGGCCTACAGGAGAACGAATCATCCTGTTCCACAGTCGCCATGGAGAACGAATCATCCTGGCCCACAGGAGAACTAATCATCCTGTTCCATAGTCGCCACGGGGTATCACAGGGGAAGGTTGAACCTGTCATCCTGCACATAGTGCACCACTAGGGGAGGGTGAGTCGCCTTGTGGTCGTATGTTGCTCTAGTAAATACTTGGTGCCCCCCTGGAGCTCCTAGAGCTCAATACATCATACTTGACCCTTATAAGAGGGTTTCTGAACGACACCAAGTTGTTCTCGGAAAGTCAGGAATTTGACCTTTCCCAGGGGCTTTGTCAAAATGTCTTGCGACCTGTACATCAGTCTCAATACGATGGAGCCTCCTTGCTCATCGACTTACCATATCCTAGATAAGGCAGTATCTGTGTCTATTTGCTGGAGCAATCATCGAATATGGGATTCCTCAATAATCGAATCCTACCTTTGGTTGTCACAGAGAATCACAGTGGTATTCATCATGTGTTCAAACAGCTCACTTAAGAGCTTCTGTAACCATGCAGCTTCACACGAGATCATACTCGTAGCTATGTATTCGGTCTCGGCGGTGCTTATAGCAACCGACTTCTGCTTCCTGCTTATCCATGATCTCAAAGCAGAATTCAAAGAGAACCAGCACTGAGAAGTGCTCTAGTGATCCTCCACACCAGTGTTGATAATATCGCCGAAATATCGGCGATATTCAGAAATATCGCGATATTTTCGGTGAGCCGAAATATCGCTGACAAAATATCGCGATATTTTCGGCGATATTTTATATCGTGATATTTCCGAAATATCGCCGATATTTCCGAAAATATCGCGCGATGATCGAAAATATCGCCCGATGACTGTAAAAAATTTCCGCATGGCCTATAAAAATCTGAATTTGGTTTTTTTTCATATCATTTTCATTTTTGATTGCTAGAGAAGGAAGGGGAGAGCTATGTGGTCGCTGCCAAGGAGGGTTTGAGCGTTCTAGGCCCTAGTATTGATATGCTATTCATGGTAATGTTAAATTCTTAAAGTAAAAGTGACATTCTCCTTAATCTTCATTTTCATCCTTTTACTTAAATTTTTAACATTATCATGAAATGACTCAGGATGTTTGAGAGTGGTTCCGGCCTCATTGGATTTCATATGGAGAAAGTAGAATTTTAGATTTCATTCAAAATGCAGCAGACTTATCAGTTTTTTAGGATTTCAAGATTGGGAGATTATAATGTTTCCAGGTGACACCACCTGCCCAGGCTACCCCTGCCACCAGTAGAGGACGTGGTCTACCTCCTATAGCTCCTACTTCTAGTTCTTCAGTTTCTAGAGCATAGCAAACTCCACCAGCACCAGCATCTACATCTAGAGGGAAAGGGAAAGCTGTGGCATTTTCTCGCAAGAGGGGTAGAGGAAATCAATAGGATTAGACTTTAGTTATTTTCTTATGTGCTTGTAAGTTGTACATGAACAATGAACATTGAATATTCAAGAATCAAGACCAAGCATATCACATTCTAATTTCTAAATAGTAAATTTTGATTCTATTTATTTTTTTAAAGTGAACTATGAACTTTGAGAAGTAATTATATTTTAATTTGATTAGATAAGCTGCAACCTGCAATTTAATATGGATAAAAAACTATATTTCGGTATATATGTATATATATATATATATATATATATATATATAAAAGGTGTCCCTCGTGTCTTGTTTCCAGGTCGTTGCGTTTTGTATTGAATACTCATATTTACGTGTCCTCCATGTCTCGTGTCCTCTTGTCATGTGACTTAGCTTAGACAATATTGATGTATTGTCTCCGTGGAGGGTGGAGTCTGAGGAGCCCCTCTTGGAGGAGTCACTTTCATGGTTAGAGCCAATGGCAGATGATCCATTAGAGCAGGGGCAGCAAGAGGAAGACTTGGAATCAGAGGAGCAGCAACACTCAGAGGAGGAGGAGGAGGACACTGCGGGAGCATTAGCATCAACAGCATCTGCTATAGATATAAGAGAGCATAGCCCCATACCTAGCACTCATTATTTGACATTAGGTGCAGAGGCAAGGTTAGGGCCTCCTACTACTAGGGGCAGGCCTAGCAAACAGCCCATCATGTTTTCCCGTAAAAGGGGGAGAGGGCAGTGATTTCAGATAGATCGCTGCTAGTTTTATTTGTTATGCTACATATAATTCATGATGATGAGATACTTTTATATATGTGATGTTATTTTGTATTGGTTCTCCACATTTGAGTCCTTGAATGGACAATTATCAGGGATCAGCAGGAATTGGTATCGCCTTTGATGTATCATTTCTATTTGACATCATATATATCAGTGTTTTCTTCATATTTATGTGCCAATGTGTTTATTTCATGTTGTTATTGCTTTATATGTTCAAAAATATGAAAAAAATGAATATATTATGCATTTTTTATGCTTGCTGATATTTGTCGATATTTTGCCGATATTTTCGCCGATATTGCCGATAAGATATTTTCTGGACCCTCGCCGATATTTTCCCGATACCGATATTATCAACACTGCTCCACACTGCCTGCTTAGTCAACATTTGAATAATCATGCAGTTTCATATTTCCGACAGTGTATCTCAATCCATGAGAGATTGTGCCCCGAAGATATCTCAAAAGATTCTTGGCACCAATCCAGTGAGGCTCAACCAAATATGAGCTCACCATGCTAACTGCAAAACATATGTCCGGACGGAAGTTCACCAAGAACATCAACGCGAATGAAACTCAGAGGCATTTCCCAAATCTGGTTCGACATCACTACCATATAACTTCTGAAAGTTAAGATCCTCGAGGTATTCATAGGCTTGCAGTTTATCATTCCACATCCGGAATCCAACTCCTTCTTACTTCTGCAAATGAGAGGGTCTGCACCTGTCAGAAATAGGTCGTCCTCATAAGGTGCCAGTATGAGAGGTCTATCATCCACAACCTTCGGGTAATGGTTTGGATCGGTTTCACTCCTAGTGAATCTCAGCTTCATCAGACAGCTATCAATCCTCTCATACTACGCCCGGGGTGTTTTGCTTCAAGCCATAGAGGGCTTTCTTCCACCTGTATACATGAGATTCCTGATTATGAATCTCAAACTCCTCAGGTTGTTCCAAACCTGTGGACTTGCTGCATGAGGGGAATGGTCCCCTTATAAGATTTTCCTTCGGTACATCTCAGACATGTACCTTCATGCTCTTTTTGAATTCAGGCATCCTTGTCACCATCTGACTCACAGACCTCTGATGCTATGTGTCAATGGACATGGTCCCCAGTGGACTTCCTGCAACTTGATACAACCTTGAACTCAAAAACATCTTTGAAAATTCTATTTTCAAACACCTACCTTTCCATCGATGAGTGCCACCCTGTAACCTTCGACTTCCATAGCTGAAATGGACACTAGGTTCTTCTTGCGATTAGGTACATAAAAGAGATTCTATAAGTGAATCGAGTTACCCTCATTCAATTGAGAGTTAACCATTCCTACACCCTTTCCGGGATAGGTGGCATCGGCGTCAAGTATAATCCCACGATTGTTTCCATCTCTACCAAATTAGAGAGTGTACCCATCTATTCGATGAAGTGCCTTGAAGCACTACAATCTATAAGCTAGATTCCCAAAGAATCTGAAGGAGAGGGCCAATACAAGATCTTTATCTTATCAGAAACAACATTTGATTCTTCATACCTGGGTTCCTTGCTTTCTATGAAGAGTCAGCCATTTCCTTGATGAACCGCATTACCTGTCATTCCTTTGATCATTGAAGATGTCCCTGGAATGATTGTTATCTTCATCAAGAGATGTGTCTCTGCCATTTGGATACTCCTTCGCATAATGGCCGAACTTATTATCGGCCTTTCCGTCCACCCTGAGATCCGGTCTTCCAATGAAGTGATCTTTAGGTAGGCCATATTCCGCTGCGCCATTCTGATAATATTCTCTGCTTCGACTTCACCCTTGGTGAATTTAAAGAGGGATGAGGAATCCACTGATCCTTTTGTCCTTTCCCAACTGTCTTCGATGATTGCTCTTTCACTCTTGCTTGGGCATTGTCTTCACCTCAGCTCCCATACCATGTTAAGTTTAGGTATGTTCTATGCTTAGAGCAATTTATTTCAATTTTCACAGTTAGCTCAATATCTTTTCCAGATTAACAATCACATCAGTATTAAAGTAAACTGTAGATAGAACATAAACATAAATCGCTGAAGACAAGCCAAGACAAGAGGACACAAGATATGGTGCTAGCCAGGGACAAACCCCAATATGGGGAAACCCTTGATCAATTCTTCTTTTATTTTCTTCAGTAATTCAATATATAGAGAGAGATAGAGATAGTACATTTACAACGGAAGTCAACACTTTGACTTATTATATCTACATGAGATCAGTTGAAGACATGCTGCTTCAACTGATTCTCCAAGGTGACTCCTTCACCTATCATAGCGTTGCATCTTGTCTACATGTTGCACCTCGCTGTGCTGTACCACGCTGCACTTCATATAGATGCTCTTGTCACTTTGCTGCTCCACTCATTGAGCTGTTCTTATCACGGATCTGCATCTAATGTTGTACACATTGTGGATCTGCACTCAAACCCTGCTATGCTATACTTGATTATCAGTTGCACTTGTCACAGTGTTTTCACCCAATCATACAAGACATACTCAATACATCATCATGCTGCAATGCCTTGTTGCTACATCATGCTGCTGCTATACTTCAGTTGCTTCATCATGTTGCAACACCTTGTTGCTACATCATGCTACTGCTATACTTCTGTTGCTTCATTACATTGCCATAGGTATATCAGCGTTAGCTGCTTGCAATGGCTTGCAGCCTAGCAAAGCAGCTACGCTATACTTCCAGAATCCTTCAAGCAGAACCAAACTAAACAATCCTTCTTTTGTCATGCTGTCACCTACAACAATCCGAATTTATACACTGTCCTTTCTGACCTCTTTATATTGCGGCTTAGCTTCCTTGCAAACCGAGCTCAAGAACAACCCTATCATGCCCAAACAGCCCTGAAATAGACCACGTTGTAACCTACAACAATGTGGCTTTATCACATAATTCCCACGCCGATTTTCTAGACTCCTTCACGATGTTATAGGGCTCCTTCTGCTGCAGCTAGGTCACCTCTTGTTGCGGCTAGGTCTCTCCTCATCTTGATGTGGCTATGGCTTCATAATCTGCAGCTACAACTTCATTATGACAGCGGCTAGGTCTCCTCTCTAGAGCTGCGGTTAGATGTCTCCCTTGACTGCGTATTAGGCCCTCCTCCTTGTTGTGGATTAGGCCTCTTCTCAACTGTAGTTAGGGCCTCCTTTAGTCAACGGATTAGGGCTTCTTTAGACTGCGTATTGGAGCTCCTCAAGACAGCAGATAGATCTCCCTTCAATTTGCGGCTTGAGCTCTCCCTTTGACTGCGGCTAAACATCATTATGACAGTAGCTAGGTCTCCTCTCTAGAGCTGTGGTTAGATGTCTCCCTTTGTTGCCTCAGATCATCATTAACTGCGGTTAAGAGAACCATCCTTACTGCGGCTAGGGCATCATTCTTGCTGCAACTAGGGCATCATTCTTGCTGCAACTAGGGCATCATTCTTAGTCCAGCGTATACTCTTAGTGTCTCTCCTTCACCAAAACCCAAAGACGTGGAGAGGAGGAGATCACATGAAGAGTGTGTGACAAATGACTTCAAGTCCTCTTCTATTTATACTAAAACGTAGAGGTTGAATAGACATGACTGTTGGGCTTCTGAGCCTACATAAGTCGCTGGCCGACTTGACAATTTGTCCATAATCAAAATAAATTCATATCTTCATAAATACTTATCAGAATCTGATGATCTTTAGATCAATCCTACACCTCTTGATGAGAGGGATTCAAGAAAAATATTAGCTACCATAAATAAGATGACCCACATGGAGTTTGGCCCTAGTTGCGAATTTTAACATTTTTTTAATCGTCGAGGCTTGTTACGGGCTTCTACAGCCCTGAGACAGGCCCAGGGGGGCTTGTAACAACGGTAGTGTGTTTCGTAGCTACTGTTATAGGCCCACGCGAACTTGTCTCAGGGCCACGGAAGGCTGTTACAAGCTTATGCAGTCCTATGACAGGCTTGCGTGGGCCTGTAACCAGACAGATGCCTAGCCACAATGCAGTTGTTACAGGCAACATTGCACGAAGCGGGGACGTTTTTTGGAAGCAGGGGCGTGGAAGCGTTATTTCCCAAAAATCTAGGAAGCTAAGCGTCTCGGAAGCGTCATCCCAAAAATCTAAGAAGCGAAGCGTCTACTATATATATATATTTTATATTTTTTTGCGTTTATATTAAAAAAACATCCAAAATACCAAATTAGTTGTAGAAGACAAGAAAACATGCATATTTTTACATAAATCAAGATAGATATGGCATCCATTGTACATCAATGATTAATTATTCCAGCATCAACCATCTACAATCTAGATTCCTCTTCTCTTGTCTAGCCTTTGCCTCTACTTCAATTCTATAGGGATTTTAGTCAACATTGCCTAATTTTGATCAAACAGCTTAATCCAAGCCTTATAATATGGTAGAGAAAGCTTAGCATGCCTAATCAATGATTTTGACTTAAGTGAAGAGTACATAATTGCTAAGGCCATGACAAAGGAGTTCAACAATCAATAACACCAACACTGGGGTACATATAGGGCTTGGTGCTCTTGATTAAATGCCAATCACATGCCCTCATACATGATATAATCCAATGAAACGCCACAATCCCATTGATCTTGAAAACTATTAAGTCTGTTGAATTTTGAATGGGATATGAAATTCTATTTTCTCCATATGAAGTCTGATGAGGTTGGAACTACTCTCCAACATCCAGAGTCATTTCATGGTAATGTAAAAAATTAAAGATAAAGGAGAATGCCACTTTTACTTTAAGAATTTAATATTACCATTAGGGAGCATCTAGGAAGCGTCTAGAGAGCATCAAGGGGCACCTTGGGAGTATTTGGAAAGTGTAGTTCCTCACATAACAGTTCGAAATTTCAAAAATAAAGAAGACAAAAAAACCCTACAGAACCGTCCACCTTCTCTTGGATCCGCTCGCGATCTGCCTGGATACATGCCTGAACCTCCACAGATCCGTACCCGATCCTTTCCGGATCTGCAGATTAGGCAGTAGGAACCATGTATCAGGCCCCCACACATCCAATTTTTTAGGAATCACCAAAAAAGGTGGAACTGTGGATCTGATTTTTCGATCCGCAGTTCTGCCGAAGGATCGGTGGCGGATCTGTACGGGACGCTGATCTACCTCTAGATCCTTGGGGGGGGGACGGTTCCTGCAACACTGGTTACACACCCCAGATGCCTATCTTAGGGTTGCGTAAACTTGCAACAGGCTTTTGCTACCCTGAGATAGGCCCATGGGGGCTTGGAACAACTGCATTATGGCTGCGCAACCGCAACCACACTAAGACTGTTATAGGCCTGCGGGGGCTTCTAACAACCTCACTCAATTACCAAATTAAAAAAAGGAAAAAATAAAAATAAAAATAAAAAATGAAGGGATCGATTGATTGATGCTTACCTAAAGGCTTGCTGATGCCGAATCGTGAAGGTTTGTTGGATCTTGAAGGCCGGATACTAGAATGAAGTCAGTTGGTCACGGATCTCCTTCAACCGACCGAGGAAGATATCTATCAACTCTCCCTTCTGCATCTGGTATGACCTTAGCTGATTCTCCAAGAGCATCTTCCTTTGCACGAAAGTATGCTAGTACAATGTCTTCAAAGTGTCCCACATCTCCTTTGCCGTTTCCTTCTCGGCAATATGTGGGACCACATGATCCTTGACCCCATCAAGGATGATACACTTTGCCTTAGCCATTGCCTTACCTTTCATACCTTTCATTAGCTACCGGGTTAACTGGGATAGCCATCACTCTCAAGGTGAAGCCCTTGATACGATGTTTGTTTAGAATGGACAAGATCCTGGCCTTCCAGACCACAAAGTTGGACGCTCCGTCTAGCCTGTCTTGATCTCTCAGCCCATTCACGGCCATCTCGCTGCTCTTCTTTCGACTCCTCCGAGGCTCTCTACTTCCTGCTTGGAAGTTCTCAGTTTGACTCCTGCTGAGTCCCTCTACTTCCCGCCTGGAAGTTCTCGGTTCGACTCTTGCTGAGTCTCTCTACTTCCCGTTTGGAAGTTCTTGGTTCGACTCCTTCGAGTCTCTCTACTTCCCGTCTGGAAGTTCTCTTCTGGACTCCCTCTGAGTCCCAATTTCCCTCCTGGAAATCCTTCTGCCAACTGTCAAGTTGCTCCTCTCCGATTGTCTGTGCAACTGCAACACTGATCCGGATTCCTTGGCTAGAAATCCGCCTCGGTAACAACTCCCTCTACCTTGGTCTTGCCCTATTAGGTACTGTTCTAACCACAGTACCCCACTAGCTTTGCTCTCGCAAACTGCCTATAGCTTCCTTCGCCCCAGCAACTGAAGGATTGAGCCTCTTGGCTTTGCGCAATCCCGACACTGGCAAAACAACTCCCTCAGCCAACTGCATCAACCCTCCTGGCCTCTGCGTGGATCTACATGACCCTCTCTCTGCCCTCCTCAGCCTCTGCGCTAGCCTCTCTCTGGCCCAGACTGATGACGCAGTCCCTCTACATCAACCCTTCCTTTGTCGCTTCTGCAAGGATCAACCGCTGTCACTCGGGACAACTGATTCCGTTGCAAATGCTTTGCTCAGTTGATGCCTTCAGCTCTCCTGTGATCTACAACCACACTCTGATATCATGTTGAATTTTCTAAGTCTATCCATTAGAAAATTAATCTGTAGTCTGCTGGTTTATTTCTTCTACTTGTAAATTCTAAACAAGTTATTTAAAACATTTAAATATCGAAATAAACACAATACAGTCACAACATCTACAGATCATCAACTGAAAGAAACAAGCACACAAGTGACATTGTTATTTTTGGACAAATATCCCCGGAAAAACCCAATGCGGGAAAACCGGTGTAGCTGTTCAAAGGGTTATATTATTATGCAGTGCTTTTGAGTACAATTGAGTGCCTAACCAGCTCACCCGATAGAGAAAAATACACGGCAACAATACCTCTATATTTGGAAACAGGTATTCAGAAAACCTATCCCATGAAACCCTCTCTGGCACAACTGAAGCTCAATGCTAGCCCTTTTGGCCTCTGCGTCAGTCTCTTGCTGACTTGTGTTAGCCCTCTGAGGCACTGCGTAGCCTCTGGGACCCTCTGCGTCACTCCAGTAGCCTCTGCATGGATGACGCAGTCCCTCTGGCCTCTGCGCTGGCTCTGCTGGGCTTCGCGTAGCCTGGACTTGCTGTTGCTCTCGCTCTCTCTGCTTCTGCGCTGGTTTCTTAGTACTCTCTCTGCCTCTTTGCCTCATACTCACTGCCCCCCACTGCTGATCACTGATTCAAATTTTCTTAGCAACCCCGCTATAGCAAAATGAATGACTGATCACTCTGGTGTATCTTCCAACTGACCCTCAAGCCTCCTCTTATACTTTTCTCGTTGGTCCTTCAATGATCGAGATTAAATCTCTAACCAACGGCTAAGATTAGATTTGGCTTGATCCATGACTTTTGGAACCTTCTAACCTAGTTTTATATTAATAGCCATTAATATTTTATTTTTCCTAAGTTTAGACTTAGGAACTCCATTAAAAATATTAATTATTTTAATATCTTCGAAACCGGGTACAATCTGTACAAACCATTTTGGGGCCTTGGAGATCTCATGTGCTTTAGTCTCTCCACCAATTTTCATGGCTAGAGCACATCCGATGCTACCCGAAATCAACGAGTATGGCAGGCCGAGTATAGCCAAGTTGCTAGTTTAGTAGTTGACTCAACCATGCTTGACCCACTTTGCGAGTGCTTGCCGAGTGATGCTACACTGATCCTAACTAATGGTTCTTTCTTGTTCCAATTTACTGAGAAGGCTTACACTGTTAGGAGTTCCTTGTGGTTTTGCAAAAGTATTCTTGTTTTCTTTCCCATGATATGAAAGGCTCTTGGTCGATTATGCAACCTAGTTGTGATGCCCTGTGTAGGTAGAGTTTTTTATTCTTCTAATGTAGTGATGGTCAATCCTAGAATTCATTTTTCCTCAATATGTTCTTTCATTTTTTATTCATTGGAGAGGTCTTTAACTGTAGGGCCCAATGCCAGGGGTCTCTCAAGGTCAATCCATCAAAGAACCTTAAAGTGTTCGTACTCATTAGGATTGGTAACAAGTTTATTCATTATCCTCTTTGTTATATCAATCTCCTGTAAACTAGTTTCCGTTGCAAAAGTTTGAACCACTGTGTTAGAAAATCAGAAGGCATAAAATTTTTCTTATATTTGATAATTACTTTTGATGTTCTTGATTTCTGATTAGATTGTCTTTATATTTTCTTTCCTTTTAGTTCATCAAGCAAATTACCAAAGCAATAGCACATAAATCAATGGACACCAGATATAGGCATATAACCAGGGCAAAACCCCCCTCTAGGGGAAAACCTAGTCAATAATTCTTCCTTCAATATTTTTTTTTGAGATAATCCAAGACTCTAGACCTTGACACAAACTTTCCTCCACACCAAGTCGGCCTTCCTCTTCCTTTGCAGATGCTCCTATTTGACCTAGCAGTAGTAGCAACACTATGCAACACTTTCTCGGACTCAGTGACTTCGACCTTGCTTTGGAGACTTCGATCTTGACTTAGGAACTTCGATCTTGGCCCAATACAACTTCTTGAGGTAACAACACCCAACAATAGCATCTTCGACCTATACTTGTTCTCGCAGTAGCAACTGGCAGCGACATCAACAAGAGAACTTCGATCTTCCAATCTAGGGCACGAAAGAGAGAGAGATTCACTAAATTTTCGATTTTCCTTTCTTCTTTCACCTTGACCAAACTCGTACTTCTCTAGCCCTCTTCCTTCACTTCGCACTTTTCCCAGCTTCCAAAGAGATATCGAACTTGCTTGAGATGTTCTCCTCCAAATGAATTTGAATTACTTCTTTTATAGCCTTTAGGTGAGGTCGAATAACCCTCCTTGAGGCCGACTTGATCATCTTAAGGCCGACTTGGTGTGGAGGCAACATATTTCATTTTTGACTCAATACTAAACCTTTTTACATGATTCAAAAGCCCAAGAAGGGTCTCTTTAAAAGTACAATGACTCTATTAACTCAGAATAAATCCTAGAAGTCCTCAATGGGGACTTTGACCTAAAACATGATGACCCAAGCATGAAACCCATGCTTTAATAAGTCATAATAATAACAATAAAAATTCTTTTCTTTATTCTTTTGACAAGTACATTACATGATGACTCAAATACATTAATGAAGACCGAACCTAGTTACATTTTCCAACACTCCCTCTTAACTAGGGAGGTATTCATCATATACAAGTACAAAGAAGATCTCAACTATATGAACCATGAAGAATTTTAGGCACTGCAATGCCATGGACTAGATTCCTGACCAGGGCAATCTATCCATTGGTCTCTCAGTAGTTTAGGCACCGCAATTCCATGAACTAGATTCTTGACCAGGGCAATCTATCCAAGTGGGACTAAGATGGACTCAAGCTTTCAACCTCTCTAGGTACCATCAAGCTTACTTACTAACCATCAACCCAGGGATCCAGCTGTGTATCTGAAGTCAGACCTTTATGACCAACACCACCTTCTCAACTTCGGGACCCAGACATCAACAAAAAGTGTCGACTAGATGTCATTCCAGGTAATGCTTCACTCACAAAGCCTCAACACTCCTTGATCCAACAGATCAAGGACAACAAATCTCTCCCAATCAAACTGATCGATAACCAACATGCTATCAAAACCTTCAAGAGATTTACCTGTACAAACACAACCCGAATTAATAATATACTTTCACATGTTCATAAACAAACACAAACCTTCGGGGTCTTACAGACAACTGATGTTGCTTCTCAACACAGTAGGATTATCAATCGAATCTTTGACAGAAGATTCCTCAATCATACACTTTCCTTTCCTACTTCACATGCAACAACATATCCTTCAAAGTGCATTCTCCAATCAAAACTATGCTATGCCCTTCCTCTCAACCAGGGAAATTTCCTCTATTGAGGCTCTCTCTTAATCTCAGTGGGATCTCTTCTATTTGGGTTCCCTCTTAACCCAGGGAGATCATCTTCTTTTTATTGGAGAATATTTCATGGCTTCCATCCTTCTTATCAGAGTCATTCATATATCATGCTTATCACATCAACTTTACTTATGATCAACTTCACTATTTTGAAGATGATGTACCTACACAACTTAGATAGCAAGTACAACCAAAACTATAGAAGCATGAAGTTAGCCATGTCAAAATCTTATAATAACAGAAGCATTAGATTTTACAAACATAATCAACAAGAGACTATATTTCAACATTTTCAACTTCTTGCCTAGATTTAGTTACAAACCCTAAATCACATCAACAAGTCAAAGTATTAAGCTCATCTAGGGTTTCAATATTCGTTCAACAATATGACAAGTTCTTTCATATAGCAAACCCTAGAGAATTCAAACAAGTAATGTGTCTAACAACTATCGGAATTCATATGTTAGACTCCTCACTAGGATTTCATACATATCCTAGATTTCATACAACATCTTCAACAATCAAAACCAGTCACAACTTAATCAACAACCAACTTCTACTATGGTTTGATGTACAGCCTAGATTTCTCATTTTGACAAACTCAACAATCATTATATAGATTCATAGATTTTAGATTGTTATATCATACATACTAGAGATTTTTAACTAAAACTAGGTTTTAGCTGCAAGACCTTAGAATTCCCAAACAACATCATCCTACAATATTAAATTCAGACAAGGGCTTATATAAACCTTAAGACTTATGACCATCCATAATTAGGTCAACACACATATCTAGGAATTCATTCTCATGCATAAGCACATCATATGTTAGACACCATTAATACATAAGGTATATGCATACTAGATCGGGCTAGGGATTCAACCAATGGACACATGGCTAGGGTTTCATTCCTAGGATCTTATTCTAAAGACATAACAAGGGTTTTGCTTATAAGCCTAACCAAACCCTAAGTATCTAGGGTTTCATAACATAGCAGAGCAAACCCTACTATACCAAAAATTGAAAGGTTTGTGATCTTAGACAACATCATTCAACCCTAACAAGTTAGGTTTTCATAATCATACCGAAACCCCTGTTGAGCACTACGTGTCAACTTCCCAGCAGTACACCCCCTTTTCTTCGCAAAAAGGGATAGCGCTTGATTGACATGTCCGTGCCATTTGACAGTCATCGTCGACTTGATCATATTATGCTGTAAACCCAGTTTGCATGTGTGAATTGTAAATAATCTTAGCAGATATGAGTGATGTATGTAAATTGCCTAGGTGGACCTAATTTCCTAGTGATAATCTACGTTCTGGAAGGTTTTTTGTCTCACCGATCTATGATCGGCAGAGTTTTCCTTCAACCTAACCCCAAAGCCGGAATGAATTTTGTCATTAGAATCTTAGGAGAATCCTAGTGTGTTAATCTGCTAGATTATAGTTGTGTTGCAGAATTGGGTGGTTTATGAGGGTCTATGTCAAATGGGTTTTCCCCCTTAAGATGTAAAGTTGTAAAAGTCATGATGTAAAGTGTCTTGAGGGTTAGAAAATGTTTAAATCCCCTCATAAGTCCCAAGTCCTAGGTCCTAGGTGATTTTTCCAAAGGCTAAGTTCGAGGATCCATTAAAAAAAAAAAAAAAAAAGTTTTAATCTTTAGTTTTTCTTGTCTAATATTGTCATTAGCTTTTGGTTTATTAGTTTAATTTTTAACTTAGGTTTTAAATTCGACATTTTCAGTTTCATTTAAAAAATATAAAAATATTTCGGGAAATTTTTTGCCAGTTTAAGTCTTGTCTCGGGGATTTGCCATGTTTGCGAAATATCTTTTCTGCTGAGGCTAGATTTTTGATGTGGGATTAATGTTTATCATTTTCATGTGGTTAAAGATGCTTGAATGATCATTTAAAGATTAGCTATATGAATGTGATCTCTGGTTAACATTTGAAATTACGTGGTTGTTTAAAGCATTTATCTTTCGAAATTTTAATTGTTGGAATATTGTTAAGCTATTGCGCGTTTATCGATTATCTCACATTTGGTAAAAGATTAATCTTTGTTTGAGTTCTCTGATGATAAATGATTGTTGATGAGTTCATACTTCTGCAGCATTTGATAAATAATCGTTTCGTCATTCATTTCATAAGGCACTGGTCTATTAATTTAATAAAATCAATTAAGTGCTTGTTTTCCCTCTTGTCTCCCAACCCAACTGGTCCACAGTTGGTCATTCATTATCCCATAGGGTCTACCCCCTTTAGCCGCGGGAGACAGGCTTAAACGGAGAGATCGGGGATCAGGGTGACAGCCCCCGGTCTGAGCGTTGTCGTGACAATCTGTGCGACAACATTTTTTGGCGCCGTTGCCGGGGACAGAGTTTTTCTGTCCCTGGCGTTTCAACGACATTCATATTCTCATTTCTCATCTTTCTCATCTCGCGTTTGAGCTGGCAAATTCAACATTTTTTGGCATCATTTGGATCTCTTTCATCACCTTATCTTTCGTCATATCAACAACTTCTCTTTAGTTCGTTTCTTGTTTGGGTGGCGACTCCATTTCTTTTCATTTATTTTCCCAGACAAGAAGCCTCTCTCATATCAGCTTGTTGGTTACTTTTTGGATCCTAGAATTTGACTCATTGTTCAAGTGGCGACTCCACTTCTTTCATTTATTAATTTTCTTAAGCAGAGATCTCTTTCTATCATCCATTTGATCCCTTATTTTTCATCATGGATTATTCGTTTAAACCATGTCATTTTACTGGTGTTTGCCATGATATTCCGGAGGTGGCCATTTCTAAATTACCCGTGTTCTCGGGTGGTGATTCAGTCGTTGTTAAAAAGCATCTAGGCTGGTTTACTCGTATAATGATCATGTATTGTAGATCTCCTCAGTATAATCATGAAGATGTCAAAATGCGTCTATTTGTCCTTTCTTTAGAAGATGGTGCTTTGAATTGGTTCAATAGTTGTCCTGAATATTCTTTCGCTTCTTTACAAGACATTGTCGATGCTTTTAAAGATAGATATGGTGATCCAGATAGCTCGCCTTGTGCCCCTAAAATTGTGCAACCGAATGAAAGTAATCTTATAAAAGGTTCAGCGGTCGATGAAAGATTTCAAGACAATGCTTCATATCAGAATCTGTGATCCACTTGTACCATTGCAGATCATAGTGGGAAAGTAGAAACAAATTGTAAAAATAGTGTTGACAATGAAAAGGAAGATCATAAGCAAATTATACAAGAACTAATGTTGCTGGTAAAAAATATGGAGATTAATCAAACTAATTACGCCAATGATGTGAGAATTTTATGCACCTACCTGGAAAAGCGTAATAGGGAGATGGAAATCATGCAAAATAAGCATACTAAGGAAATTGAGGCCATGAAGATTAATCATGACACAGAAATTAGTTTTATGCAAAGCAAGATGTCAGGCTTAGAGGAAAATATGACGACCATGCAAGCAAATCATAAGAAAGAGATAAACTCTATGCAACATTGCTTGATGACCATGGAAGAAGACCATGCCAGGGAAATCAGTGCTATAAAGGTTGAACACTCTGGTCAGATAGACGCCATTAAAATACAGTTTCAGAAATTTCAACAGCAGTCGGCAGATGAAGGAAACCAGGAAACATCAATAGATCAGGAGCCTTCTCATCCGCTGCAACAAGCTCCATCTTACTATGAGGAGGTCATTGGTTCGATTGAAAGGTGGTTAATTGAAGGTGATCCAGATAAAATTAAAAACGATAAAGATCAGATGCAAGATGAGGAAAGACATGTCACACATATCTTACATACTTCATCTAAGAGCTATGAAACAGAAAGTTCCACATCGTCAATAATACAGCCCGCCACAAAGAAAAGGCACAAGAGAAAGAAAACGAGAAGAAGATTTGATGCATCAGACGGTCGCGAGCAGCTTGATTTTTCGGATAGGAAAAAGTCCTACCATATGCAGAATTGGCCATGGCACATCCGACAAGCAGCCGACAGATTTGCCTGAAAGCAGGCAAATGCTCAGTATATACTATATCGAACACATCTGATGCCATGGGGCATCCTTTGTATTGTATTTCTAACCCTACTCCTTGTCATTTCAGCATTTTCATTTTTGTTTTAGGATTAGATTTGCTTTTTTAGATTAGTTAATAAATGAAGAGCTTATATCTTTCCTGTGCTTAATGTTATATGATGATTTTTGGATGGACGCTACTTATGTTTTGTTGTGTGTTGCATGGGTGCAGATTCTGGATTCTCACATTCCTACAGTGCAGCAACATGTCCCCAAGTGGAGCCAGATGTTGACCACTACATCTCAACTTCCTAGCAGTACACCCCCTTTTCTTTGCAAAAAGGGATAGCACTTGATCGACATGTCCGTGCCATTAGACAGTCATCGTCGACTTGATCATATTATGTTGTAAACCCAGTCTGCATGTGTGAATTGTAAATAATCTTAGCAGATATGAGTCATATATGTAAATTGCCTAGGTGGACCTAATTTCCTAGTGATAATCTACGTTCCAGAAGGTTTTTTGTCTCACCGATCTATGATCGGCAGAGTTGTCCTTCAGCCTAACCCCAAAGCCGGAATGAATTTTGTCATTAGAATCTTAGGAGAATCCTAGTGTGTTAATCTGCTAGATTATAGTTGTGTCGCAGAATTGGGTGGTTTATGAGGGTCTATGTCAAATGGGTTTTCCCCCTTAAGATGTAAAGTTGTAAAAGTCATGATGTAAAGTGTCTTGAGGGTTAGAAAATGTTTTAATCCCCTCATAAGTCCTAAGTCCTAGGTCCTATGTGATTTTTCCAAAGGCTAAGTTCGAGGATCCATTTAAAAATAAATTAAAAATAAAAAAATAAAAAAAATAAAACTTATAAAATAAATTAAAAAAATAAATAAAATTTTAAATAAAAATAAAAAAATAAAGTAAAAACCTTAAAAATAATAAAATAATATTTTTGAGTAAATAAATGCAGAATTTCAATTTTTAATGCATTAAAAAATTCGACGGATGAGATTAAGAGATGTCTTG
Source organism: Pinus tabuliformis (assembly GCA_031772625.1). NCBI lineage: Eukaryota > Viridiplantae > Streptophyta > Pinopsida > Pinales > Pinaceae > Pinus > Pinus tabuliformis. Next base: position 343,292,759 of record CM062810.1, on the reverse strand, counting down.
ATCCTCATCGACAGTCGAGATCATTTTGACGTGGATCACTCGAACTAGCCATTGGGAATTTTTCCTTTAAATAGGGTGCTAGGGGTCATTTGAGATGAGATTAGATTTGAGAGTCTGGTGCTAAAGAAAGCTCTCTTGTAGTCATTTTTTGTGCATTAAAGAAGACTTTGGGGTTAAAAATCTTGCTGGTGTTACTCTTCTGAAAGTGCTGTAAGATGATTTATTTTTCTGCATAATTTTATTTTCAGCTATTAATTTTAGCTTGATGAAGATTGATTCAGGCACAGGTATCTTGTCTGATCTCTGGGGTTTGAATGATAGTTTAGATTGTGAAATATAATGGCAGGTATCTCCATTTGATCTGGATTTCACTATCGTTTTTTCCCTCTATGTTAATGGTTGACTGTAAGTTGTGCAGAAAATCTTGGTTTTCAGGTTACTGGGCATTAGGGGAAGTTCTCGGCTGAACCAGCCAACTTCGGATTGTGTTTTCTGAAAGAGCCCAGCCAGTTTTTGATCCTGGGCTTATCATTTGATTTTTTTTTTTTTATGAATGCATGCAGGGTTTTCTGAAGTGTCTCACATTAAAATTAAATTCTGATCATACTACTGTGATTATTGACAAATTTGGCTACTAAAGAGCCTTAGATCTGTAAATACTGTAAATTGTTTAGCTGGTTTTAGGGTTTTCAGTTTATTTTTGGCACATTTTACTTCTGGGTTTTTTGTTTTTACAGATTGCAGGTACAGATTTTGAAAATTTTGTGGGGTTTTCACGATTTGAAGCAGCTGATCCAAAATTTCAAGAGTCTTGATAAATTTTAAAAGGGTTTTCCGGCCATTTGTTTTCTGATCAGTTTCTTCAGATTTGTTGTCTATAGGTTTCATTTTTATTACAAGAAAAATTTCGAATTTTTCTGTGGGCAATCCGATTTTACCCGTGTCTCCCATACCCTGTCTTCTGTGTTCAACCTGCAGTCAATATTTTCCTCACACTAGCACAGTGCTCTTTCCTCATCCACGCAGCTGCTATTACCCATTTCTCCCTCACGCTGACCTGCAAAACCCTCTCCTCTGCCTGCGTCCTTTCTCCTCTCATTCCATTTCCGGCTGCTCCAAGTCCATACCTTCGCTCTCCCTCTTATCCTCACGCAACTTCTGCTGCCTCCCCATGCTGCCTTCTTCCAACTTTATTTGCATTCTCCAACCACGCTTCCAGGCAACCTGCAAACAAAAACGTGCCCACCTCATCTCCTACAGATACGCGTGAATGCATTTTCAACTCTGCAGCTTATATCATCCAGCGTGCTGCCATCACACCTGCAAATCAACCCCATTACACTGCTCTAGCTCCCTTTCTCCTGCATGTTGCCATTCCAGCTTCTCTTGCTGCCCTCCATCTGCGCGTTTTGCTCTGTCCAGACCCAGGGATCTGCTTTTTCCCGCATTCACGCAGCCTTCCTCACCCCTCACACTGTTCCATCGAACTCTTTGCTACCCGATTTGCGTTTTTCGCTTCAACCTGCAACGTTCCTCAGCAACCTGCCCTCCGCACGCAGTCCCTTCTCCATTTCATCGAGCCATCCTGTCCGCCGTCGAGTTCTACCTGCAGCAAATAAAAAAAATCCTTCGAAATTTTATGCTATACGCAGTTCATTCTTCATTATGAATATGTGCGTAAGTAGCAAGGATGTATATGTATTTTTTTTTAGTTAGTTTCATTAGATTTTAGCATTTAGACTTGAACAAATAAAACAAAAATGATTCTATGCGTGGGTAGGTTTTAGATTAGTTCTTTTCTTCTTTTTTTTTTGATTTCTTTTTTGTGTATATATATTTTAATTTTGGTGTAGATTAACATAGTTTCAGGTTAGCGTATTATTTTTTTTGTATGTGTTAATAAAAAAAAAAAATTTCGATCTTTTGAATAGTTAGCATTAGATTTCTTTTAATAGTTTAGATTTATTTCTTTGCAACTTTAGTTTAGATTAGATTTTGATTCTATTTAGATTTTAATTTTGTTTAAATTTTGATTTCAAAATAATATCAAAAAATAAAAATGTAAAAAATAAAAATTTCATAAAGACAAAAAAGATTAAAAAGAGTTAAGTTTTATTTTATGTTTTAGATTTAATTTTTATTTTTGTTATAGTTTAGTTAAATTTTATTTTATTAAAAATTCATAAAAAAATTATAAAATCAAAAAAGGCATAAAAAAGTTCTTTTAGTTTATAGATTAGGTTAGTTTTAGATTAGATTTTATTTTTATTTTTTTTTAGTTTCGTTTTATTTTGAATTTAAAATTTAAAAAAATATAAAAATAAATTTTTTTCATAAAACATAAAAAGTTTTTTTTTTCATTAGACTCTAGTTTAGTTTAACATTTTGTTTAGGATTTGTTAGGTTCTATTTTCATTTAGATTTTAGTTTAGTTTTATATTAGTTTTAAATTTAGAATTAAAAAAAAAAAAATTCAAAAAGTTTTAATCTTTAGTTTTTCTTGTCTAATATTGTCATTAGCTTTTGGTTTATTAGTTTAATTTTTAACTTAGGTTTTAAATTAGAGATTTTCAATTTCATTTAAAAAATATAAAAAATATAAAAATATTTCGGGAAAGTTTTTTGCCAGTTTAAGTCTTGGCTCGGGGATTTGCCATGTTTGCGAAATATCTTTTCTACTGAGGCTAGATTTTTGATGTGGGATTAATGTTTATCATTTTCATGTGGTTAAAGATGCTTGAATGATCATTTAAAGATTAGCTATATGAATGTGATCTCTGGTTAACATTTGAAATTACGTGGTTGTTGAAAGCATTTATCTTTTGAAATTTTAATTGTTGGAATATTGTTAAGCTATTGCGCGTTTATCGATTATCTCACATTTGGTAAAAGATTAATCTTTGTTTGAGTTCTCTGATGATAAATGATTGTTGATGAGTTCATACTTCTGCAGCATTTGATAAATAATCGTTTCATCATTCATTTCATATGGCATTGGTCTATTAATTTAATAAAATCAATTAAGTGCTTGTTTTCCCTTGTGTCTCCCAACCCAACTGGTCCACAGTTGGTCATTCATTATCCCATAGGGTCTACCCCCCTTAGCCGCGGGAGACAGGCTTAAACGGAGAGATCGGGGATTAGGGTGACAGCCCTCGGTCTGAGCGTTGTCGTGACAATCTGTGCGACAACAACTCCAAACATGACATCATCAACAAAAACTTCAAATAGCATTTCCCAATAACCCTAAGCAATTTTAGGGTTTCAGACATTAACATTAGCATACCTTTAAGTTAGGGTTTTCCAGATAACCTGTCTAGGGTTCTATAAAATCAATCAAGAATATGAGGAGGGTAGATTTATCAAATGATGAATCACCCAAAACAAGAATCATTATGATTCAATACAACTAGACATAATGATGTTAGTAATAGATTATCAAATGAATAAACCTTTATTATGAAGAGATCAATGTTTTGTAGTTTAAGACATACCTTTGTTCCTTGACAAACCTTGTCTTGGGAGGCCCTCTTCTATACTCCTTGAGGATTTAGCAGATGTTTTCCTAATCAAGACAATAGAGGGAGAATGGTGATTAGTATTTAATATAACCAAAACTTAAATAAGTACATGAAACCAAAAACTGAAAAGAAATGAGATACTTATCTTTGGGAGATGTTGAGGGCTCCCTCCAAAGCTTGAGGGATACCTATAAACTTATAAAAACAAAAGAAAATGTCTTTTCCAAAAACATGTTAAAACCTATAAATACTAAACATAAAAAATACAAAATAGAATATCTAAGACTAAAAGCAAAGGACTTAGTAGTGTAAGTCCCTTATGTCAGATTCTTTGGGTTTGGCTTTCTTTAGGTCTTCTTCTTCAGCAATATTAGCTTGATCTCTTTCTCTCTTCTTATTCCTTGGATTGTCGGGACAGTCACTCCTGTAGTGACCCTTCTTATGACATTGGTAGCATTCTACCTTGGACATGTCTACCTTCCTTTTCGGTCCTTTCGATTTCTTGAAGTTTCCTTTGTGATGAGCAGTGTAGGCATTTGAAACTCCTTCAGGGTTGGCAAATAATGAGATCCTTAATTCTTCTTGACTGCAAGCAGTCCATACTTCTTCAAAGGTGGGAGCTTCCTTCCAATTGTTAAGGTTTGCAGCAAATGCACCCCAAGTAGGTGGCAATCCTAATAGAGCAGTGATCACAAGTTCTTTGTCTGGAACAATTTCATCAATGGCTAGAAGATCATCTCTGATTCTTGCTATTTTCACAAAGAAGGAGGCCACTATGTCTTCTTTAGTCATCTTTGTGGTCCTTAGTTCATTCTTCAAGCTTGCTACTTGACCAATGTTCTTAATAGTGAATAACTTTGACAAGGCCTCATACATTTCTTGAGCATGGTCAATGTTGGCTATGAATGGGACAAGGTTGTCCTTTATTCCTTATACCATTAGAGTCATGGCCACTAATTCTAATTCTCTGAACTTCACTTTATCAGCATCACTGGAGTCTTCTGTAGGCTTCTTTACTTTTCCTTTGACCAAGTCTAGTACCTTGTTCTTTTCAAGAATGAGGTCAATCCTCTTCTTCCAAGACCTGTAGTTTGAGGCTCCTTCAAGTTTGTTCTCTCCCTTGATTGTGTTAGACATTGTCCTTGAAGATAGTAGACTTATTCCCTTGAATAATCCTTTTGAATGATTCCTTGATCAAGTGCTTGAGACTGCCTTTTTCTTCTTTCTTCACCAAAGCTCTGATACCATGTTAGAAAATCAGAAAGGCAGAAAGATTTTCTTATATTTGATAATTACTTGTGATGTTCTTGATTTCTTATTATATTTTCTTTATATCTTCTTTCCTTTTAGTCCATCAAGCAATTACCAAAGAAATAACACATAAAACAATGGACACTAGATATAGGAACACAGCCAAGGAAAAGCCCCTCTCTAGTGGAAAACCCAGTCAATAATTCTTCCTTCAATAGTTTTCCTAAGATAATCCAAGACTCTAGACCTTGACACAAGCTGTCCTCCATGTTAGCACACTCCTTAGTGTCCCAAGGCTGAGAAAGGAGACTGACGTAGGTAACCTCAAACCAACTTTGGATTTGGTAGCTAGCCCATACCAAATCAGAGAGGGCTCTCTTCAAAATCTCACAGCTAATAAAATGATTGGAGAGGAAGATAGATCTTAGGCTAGATATTCAAAGCTCAACAGGTTTGAATTTAGGGTTTGTTGGAGCAGGGTCAATAGGTCTAGGAAACTGGGCCAGGGTTTCAAAAGATCTGCTGCAGAGATATAATGGGGCAAGGTAGGTATGTTCAGTGACATTTTTGAGTTGTCATGGTGGTGTAGGGTTGAAAAAGTGAAGGATCAAAATGAGCATATGAGTTATGAATTCATTTATCAAAGGGAATTAAACATAAACATGAAAATCTCATTAAAACAGAGCATAAACATATGGATTATGCTTGAAGACTACTTAGATGATCACATGAAAGCATTAGGATGGAAGTAAGGAAACATAACATTCATACCGATGATAAAACAAAGAAGAAACACTGTAACAAAATCATACCACAGGAATCCCAAAATAATAGTTGCAAACTGCCTGTATTACTCCTGCAAAAGTGATGGTGTACACTAGCTTCAAAGCCTTTGACTCACAAGCATCCAACCCTTCATTTGACTTAGATCAGGCTACATATAGATGAAAAACTACATTCCCCCTCTCAGGGGTCGAATCCATCATCATAGGAACTATTTACATCAAAATCTCTAACCATACCTAAAACTAGGGAGGTTAGAAACCAACTCCCTTTTTAGACTAACTGACTTAGTTTGACTTTGAAAGCATTAATTACAATAAAATTCACTCTTACCATCCCTAGAACAATTAATTACATCATTTAGAATTATTTCAAGACTAATTACATCAAGAAAAATCAACTCTTGACCATGAAAACTTCAAAAATAGGTTTCTCCACAGAAGCACAGCGAAATGTGCAGAAGTGTAGCGAATTTTGGCAAGATGTTTTGGAGGCCTTCTCGGAGGAGTTTTGGGCTGCAAATGGTATCGTTGGAAAGATGGGGATGTCTACTAGGCCTTTGAAGCTTCAAGTCTGCAAAAACTCCTCTCCAAGACCACTTAAAACTCAATTTTCCACAACTACTCCAGAAGCGCAGCGTGAGGTCCAAAAAGGTGGCAAAAACATGAAAATTGGCTAGTTTTTTTACTTTTTCTCCCAAACTATGAGCTGAAATGAAAAATAAAGTTGATATCTGTGATGTAGGGACCAAGATCTTTCCATACATGTAAGCCATTTGTCATTTGGAGGCCTTGAGAAAAAGCACAGCGTGGCCACACTGCGCTTCTGGAGGGTCGAATTTCTGGGTTTTCCGCAAAAATGGGGCTCAAAGATGGAGCAATATCTCTCTAACCACAGTTTGTTTTACAAAATTGGGAGAGGCTTTTGTAGATAAGGTTGTTGTGAAGAAAAACCTCTCTCAGTTTTCAAAAATACTTTCCCATTTGTTCAGAATCCAAGTTTGAAGTTGGTCACTAAAAACGCAACAAAAAAATTGCAGAAGCGCAGTGAAAATTTGGAGAGTGATTTGGAGGTCTTCCCAGAGGATTTTTGGGCTGCAAGTGGTATGGTTGGAAAGCTTATGATGTATACTACACAATAGAGTCATCAAGCACTACAAACACTTGCTCCAAACCCTTGAAAAACTGACTTAAAGTCAAGTTGTCCAAAAGTGCAACAACTCTCTTGTAGCCACTGTGTTTTGAGCATTTCTCTCAAATCATAACACTTGTGCATATACTGAAGGAGTTTTTTGTTCTTTGGTCTAAGATTGACAAAAATCTCTTACACTTATGTGAAATTCATCTTCATTACTTTAGAAACTGATTTTGAAGTAAGCTTGTCCCTGTGTGCAGCAAATGACCTTAAAACCCTAAAAATCATGCCAGTCACCTCTGCTGATACCAAGAAGTCCATCCCTGCTAGGGTGGTCTTGTTCCTCTTGAAATTGGTGGCAAATAGACTGGTCAACTTAGCATGGTAGCCCAATTCTTGAAATCTTTCACAAAACCCTAGGCAACCAACATCTTCAAATGATCTTTTGATGAATGGTGAAGCATTGATCTCCTTCATATTGGATGGTTCAAATCTAGAGATGTTCCCTCCTTTGTTATATTTCCTCTTCTCACTGGCCATGGTATCAGTTTGCAACTTTGCATGGTAGAAACCCTAGCTTGATAGGAGGGGAGAAAGGGGCAGCTAGTTTAGGTAAGAGAATAGGGGAAAATGGGGCAGCTAGTTTAGGTAAGAGAATAGAGGGGATAGGGATTAGGGAAATTAGTAGGAAAATTCTGGGGGGTAGGGATAGATGTTAGGGAGACTTGGGAGGTGGAATCACTTGAAATGAGTGAGGGTAAGTGGGGAAAAAGGCTAAAACACAGTCCTAACCCATAATTTGGCAAAAAACGCAGCGTGGGCTAGGGTTTGTGGGGGAAATGATGGGAATAAGGGAGGTGAGTGTGGGAAAGAATTGGGAGAGGTGTATGAAGTATGAATGAGGGTGTTGAAACAAGGAAACTAGGGTTTTCTTCACTGAAATGATGCAAAGACCAAGAGAACCCAAAAACACAACGAAAACCCTAGGAGAGGGATTTCACTATTTGCTGATGAAAATTCACTGAAAGAGAGATGATGAGAGGTCACACTTACTTGATTAGAGTGTATTGAACCTGTAGAATGCTGATTTGACCCTTTTATTGCTCCTTTAGCCTCCAAAAGTAAAAAACACAGCAAGATAGCAAAAGCGCAACGTGCTAACAAATTAGGGTTTATTGATGGAAAGATGAAGTCTTTGGATGCTGAAATGAAGCTCAGTGATGGATGAGAGCTCAGGGAAGATAGAATGATATGTTTGAAAGCTTTGGATGGTCTTTTATAGCTTGGAAAGTCTATTTTTTCTTAGGTAGTGGTATGACATCACATATGTTTTTTGAGGAATGATGAAATGTGGTAGTGTACTGCAGCTTTTCAACTTTATTATGCAAGGTTACATGTCCATGTAGGGTAAATGTACCTTTGAAATCTCTTTGAACACTTTTTTCCCTAATTACTACTCCCATGATGGTGACTATAGTGATGACATGGCTCCTATATGACTCATTGATGATATGACCGAATGATGACACCAAATGGATATCTAGGACCATGATTTGGACCTTTAGACCTTTGCAGTATGAATAATAATGATATGATGACCAAAATGATGACCAAGATATACCTTTGGCGACTTATCAGAAGGACTGATGACAAGACCATGGTGGCATTTATTGATCTTGAGAATGGAGGGAGTAGTAATGACCTAGATACTGACCAATGATCAAATTTTATTTGAAGATATAACAATTTGACCTAATAACCCTATCAACCACATGGAAAGAGTACATTTGATCACTGGTGACTCATAGGCACTAACACTCCACACCAAGTCAACCTTCCTCTTCTTTTGTAGATGATCCTATTTGACTTGGCAGCAATAGCAACACTATGTAGCACTCTCTCGGACCTAGTAACTTCGACCTTGCTTTGGAGACTTCGATCTTGGCTGAAAGACTTCGATCTTGACTTACGAACTTCAATCTTGGCCCAATACAACTTCTTGAGGTAGCAACACCCAACAACAACAACTTCGACCTGTACTTGTTCTAGCAACAACAACATGTAGCAACTGGCAACGACATCAACAAGAGAACTTTGATCTTCCAATCTAGGGCATGAAAGAGAGAGAGATTCACCAAAGTTTTGATTTTCCTTTCTTCTTTCACCTTGACCAAACTCACATTTCTTTGGCCCTCTTCCTTCACTTCGCACTTTTCCCAGCTTCTAAAGAGATATGGAACTTGCTTGAGATGTTCTCCTCCAAATGAATTCGAACTGCTTCTTTTATAACCTTTAGGTGAGGTCAAATAACCCTCCTTGAGGCCGACTTGATCATCTTAAGGCCGACTTGGTGTGGAAGCAACAATTTTCATGTTTGACTCAATACTAAGCCTTTTTACATGATTCAAAATCCCAAGAAGGGTCTCTTTAAAAATACAATACTCTATTAACTCAGAATAAATCCTAGAAGTCCGGAATGGGGACTTTGACATAAAACATGATGACCCAAGCATGAAACCCATGCTTTAATAAGTCATAGTAATAATAATAAAAAGTATTTTCTTTATTCTTTTGACAAGTACATTACATGATGACTCAAATACATTAATAAAGACCGAAACTAGTTACATTTTCCAACAGTCTTTGGGGTTTTTGCTTATGAACTAGGTCAAACAACAAGGGCTCTAGAACACATTGATCCTACAAGCTCAAAATGGCCTCTAGGCTAGTCACAATATTGAGACAAGTTGGACTCAAGTGTTGCTGAAGGACAAAGGTATTGGGCCTCAAAGGGCCTTGAATCAAAATAATGTTGCACCACCAAAGCCTTCCAAGCCTCAATTTGTTTCAACAAGCAAATGATTCAATAGGTTTTTGGACCATCTCAACAAGGTGGGGTGAATTCACATGGCATGTTGTTTGCCTCCTTTACTTGACTGTCAAGCAAAGGATTTGGTTAATGACTTACTTAAATGACCAAAACCTATTACTTTGGATACATGGTTTGCAACTTTTCCCCGCGCAAACCCATTGTAAGTGTGAACTCCTTTGGTTCCCTTAACGGTCATGGAGATAACGAGGAAGAGATGCACAATATAGTGATTTCTTGATGAAATTTACCCCATAAAACATTTGTGTTTTGAATGATCTTGGCAGAAAACATATCATACATCAAGTATCATCTTTTATTAGTAAGGTGGATATTATGTGTTCAAGGGAAAGCCAAAATTGTTGGCTTTTGGTCTATACAACCTTATGTGTTATTGGTTGAGAGCTAAGTGTGTGTATTTGAATCTCTCTGATGGGAGAGGTTGAGTTGCTCATTGCATATATCTCCATACTTGTTAATTTTCCTAACCCAAGCTATTGGCAATTTATTCTCTAGTAAATACCTTGTTGAAAATTATTAACTGTAGATTTACTGAATAAAATCACTTCTAATATTTTTAACAGGCAAATAAAAGGTAAGCAACGGAAGCCAAATAACATCAATCTCATATACATGCACATAAATAAATGCTTGCCTTCAAATATGTTGTTTCATTAATAAACTATCTTCTGTATACAAGGGCTGCCTTACTAAGAAAATGGCCCTATGAGGAAAAATACAAACAACAAAACCTAGAATATTTGTAGTTGATGAAACCCTCCAAATCTTTTGACGTTGCTAGCTGTTGGATCCTTCTTTGTAGCTGCCCCTTGTACCTTACACAGTTGGATGAATGTCCTTCTCCACCCAACCACTAAGATCTCATTATCTCATTGTCTTGTGCTCACTTGATGTGCCTTCTCTAGCCTAGCATGCCTTTTCTAAGTTTGAGTTATTTATCGAATCCACAACCCTGATTTCCAAGGTGATTGATGGTTGAGATTGGATCTCAACTTCACTTGAGATCAATGATTGAGATTCATCTAATTTACTAATGCAATAACCTTTGCATTTCATTAGATTAACTCACTTTTTCTTATAAAAGGAAATTACTTTAATAATTCCTTTAATTAAAGAAATTTTCTAAAGTTAAAGGTCCTTTTGACAACTTCCATATGTCTCGACTCTCGACACCTAGACCTTGTTGACTAGGTTGTTATTGATGTCAAGGCAAGTGCAAATATCATCATTGATGTCAAGGTCATTTGGAGGTCATTGATGTGATGATATCCACAGGATGATGCAACTTGATGAGACCCTAGCTCAAGGGTTTGGAGAACCTAGCTAGATGGCATGCTCCAGTGGAGCCATGCACATATTAGAGGGTCTTGATGATTATTCTCAGCATGAGAACATTCCGGATTGATGGAGTTCGTCTTGACATTTCCAGTGGTATGTGGAGCATCTTGTGGGTCATCTTGGATCAGGAGATATGCCTAGTTGAAGATCAGTGCCCCAGGCTGCAAGGTTGAAGCCCCGCATTTGTTGAAGATTTTGAAGATGCAGATCAATGAATTTTCCTTGAAACCATCATTATTGGATACTCCTCGTTTTGCCGATTCCGATGGTATGTGGCACGTTACGAGAGTTATCACCATTTGAGAGATATGCTTGTTCGAAGATGAAAGCCCCATCTCATGGTCAATAGCCCCAAACAAGTTGATGATGTGGCAGCTTTTCTTTGGCTAAGATAATGTTCAAGTCGTAAGGATTTTCACTAAGAATTAAATTAATTTTTCTTATGGAAAATTTATTTTAAAATTAAAAGCAAGTGAGGGCTTTTGGCTCTAAAAGAATTTGAATTTCAAAATTCAAATTTCCCTCAAATTCAAGTCAGCCTCATCACAAAGGGATCTTTTTGGTTCCATCAAAATTTAAAATATAAAATTTATGTTCCCTTCAAATCAAGGTCGGCCTGACCCCTTCAAGGAGGTATCTCGACTTATATAAAGGTCAGACCCCTCATCCATTATGGTAAGAAGAATTGGGCATCTCTCTCTCTGAAATTCGTGAGGCATTGCTGAAGAGTTTTTGCTGAGGGTTCTTCATTATGGCACTGATCCAATTTGTGACTATCGTGCTCTATGGATTTGATATCTAAGCGGTTTATCTTCTGCGTTACTTTGGCAAGAGACCTCATGCGGCTTGTAGATGTAGGTAAGAAAAACTCGCATTCTCTCTGCACCCTGAAAAACAAGCATTCTCTCTGCGGCCTGAGGACGTGATCAAAAAGACACACTCTCTCTGCGGCTTGTGGACATAAACAAGTAGACTCGTATTACCTCTCTCTGCGGCCCATGGACGTAATCAAGAATTCTTTCTACGGCCTGTGGATGTCTATGTGAAGATCTGTTGGGAGGTCAGTGAAAGACAAGTTTCGATCTACTGATATACTTCATTATTTTTGCTGATGAGATCCAGTGCTTTGTTGGAGAAAGGAACTCTTGCATTTGTCACCAGTTCACTGAGAGTATTCATGCTAAATTTTTGGAGCACCTTCTCACAAGATCTCTGACTCAAATCTGCAATCTTTCAAGCTTATTCACAGTATATACATCAGTTGTAAGGCTTCTCCTTTTGGCGAATCTTGGATCAAGTTCTGATCTAAGTATGGCATAAGTTCAAAGATCGAATCCTTCACAGATCCGTGGCCTCTTCTTGGTATTCATCACAAATTGCATTATTCGCCGAGATCTGGAATTGAGCCTTTGATCAAACCCTACCTAGGCTACTTGCAGAGGACATCACATAATCAAATTGCTGAGGTGTTTGTGGGCTAAACCCAGTGACCGAAACTTTTGAATGATCACAGAGGACGTGTTGAATGAGCTGATCCAAGGGACACACGGATCCAAATTGATCAAAGGTGTGTCACATAGTGATTGATCCGTGGGTTCTGTTCTTGCTGGAACAAATCACAGTCATCTGTGAAAAATCAATTGGAAGCATATCCAAAGACTCCTATCTGGAGACATATACTGGGCAACAAATTCATGGGTAAACTGATTCTTGAAAGTCATGCTCCTGTTATGTAAGGAGTATGCAGAGATCTGAATTGTTGTACTGGCAGGGTCTGCTTATTGCAAAGAGATCTCATTATCCGAGAGCACAGTGTTTACATTAATGATAACATATCCGTCTTGTTGCTTGAAAATTGACAATGAGTTGTATGGCTGAGGGCAGAAGGAATTGTCCTCCTGTCTAAGTGGTGTATTATTTAAGGAGTGTAAACTTAATTCTGAATGAATAATTGATGAATCAAATAGTGCTGTGGAGTTACATGTGCCGAAACTACATTTGATAGCTGAAATAGAACTTAGACAGAGGTTTTTGATGATACCAGAGATAGAGTTTATGATCAGCATATGTATAGTGCTGGTGTACACAACAGGGCTACAATGTGCAAGAAAATTATTGAAGCTACCTTGCTTGCTTATCATGCCATTGATGTAGCTGTGTATATACCACTGTATCCTCCTACTGGTGCTCATTATGTCAGGATTGTATAAACTTACAGCCAGTGTTAGTTTGTTTACATTGCTATTATTGCTATTTGAGCAGTTGTGTTCAGAGCTGATTTACTGAGGGTACAGAAAGGATCTGAATGGATGGTTGATATTTTGTGGGTGATGCTAAGGTAGAGATTTTAGTTGAGATCTTGTTGATATATGTTACTAATGTGAGAAAATGCCATTATTGTTTTTGAGGCAGCAGACCTGTGAAGGATGACGGTGGCATAAGCAGAAGTATCAAATCATTTCCAGGACTGTCTATAACAGTTGAAGGCCTCATTAAGTTCAGTTGTTTACAGTTGAAGATTTGAAGCAGCACTTGGAGAAGTCTTATTTATTGACAGTGAGGGTTTTCTCCTAGAAAGGCCAAGAGAAGAGTCATCTCCACAACAAGAGGACCATATCATTTTCAGATTGCAGGTAGTCAAGGTGATGGCATGTTGTGATCAGAAGCTAGATCAAAGTTTGTTGTTCCTCAGGCTGATTGTTCCTTGGGTTGTCGTTAAATATCATTTCTAAGTAGGCCATTATCCCTGGTACGGAATCCTAGACACACATGTCAGTTCTTGTTGCAGCAAAAGGGGCAGAATGACTAAGTTATAGTGCAACAGAATCTTTTGGGGCAAAGTGACTCAGTTGAAGTGCAACATGTTAATTTGGCAGCTCAGGGACAAATTCCCTCCTTTGGACAACCTTCTTCATCAAGAAAAGACCCCTCCTAGCCCTCGGAAGAATTTAATTTGGTTAAGGAAAAATGTATTTTTTAATATGAAAACCCACATGTGCACAAAAGGTCAGGTCGGCCCTAAATAGAAATTGGACACCCTGGGAAGCTTATAAGTACAAGTCAAGGGAACCTCATTTGGACATCATCGTTTAAGCATCTTCTTCTTCTCTCTTCTTTGGATTGTCTCTCACAAGTTTGCAGTTGGTTCGCGAACTTGGTTTGTATAGGTCTGAAATTGCAAGGTCTGATCTCGCACATGTGAAATAGGGTTTTTGGTCTATAGCTGTAGGTTTGGAACAGGAAAATCTCGGCTGTAGCCGCTCGCATACAGGGTGCTCCCTACGGCTGGAGCATTGCAGCAACACGCATTGTCACTAGCTTCGTGCGGCTGGGACTTAGGGTATTTTGACAGTTGACCACAGACTTTGACTATTGACTGTAGGCTTGGGAACTTTGATTCTGATCAGTATTGTTGCTGGCCTCATCTCTTGGATATTGTTTGGTTGGTTTTGTTGGATAGCCTTGTGATTGAATAATTGGATCATTGTACTCTCTACTGAAATTTTTATGACAATCTAATAAGAAGAATAATTTGAAAGGGTTATCAACTTATCCCCCTTGTGGGGTTTTTCCCTTGTCTTTGACCAAATCCTTGTCTCTGTTGTTATTGTCCTTGATTGTCTACCATCTATTGCATTTATTGTTCTATCTACAATTTCTCTTGATAATTGGAAGAATAAATTGTGTTGAAAGATTGCTAATTGAAGAAAAGAATTGGGCTAAAGTGATTGTAACAACATAGAACAACAAAAAATTAACATGGTATCAGAGCTAAGGTGAAGACAAGTCCAAGGAAACAAGAGAGAAAAACAATCATTCTTGAAAGAAGCTAAAGGATCCTATTTGATTTGGTCAAGATGTCTACCTCCTACTTCAAGGATAATGAGAAGCTTGGTGACTCATCTAACTTTGCTGCTTGGAAAATCAGTTTGGTGTGAAAATTTCACTACTGAAATTCTATTGTAGCAACTGGAATTAATTCGTCTAACTGTAAATTAATTTAGCAGTTTATTGCTATGGAAACAACGAATTAATCACACAGTAATCTTCATAAATAAAAATACCGCGGAAGATAAACTGGAAATTGAGAAAAATACTGCCACACACACAAAAATATAACACCATTATTTTTGGACAAAAGTTCCCTGAAAAACCCAATGTGGGAAAACCGGTGCAACAACTGAGGGTTTTTATTATTAAGTAGTGAGAAAATTCTGAGTACAATAAATATTGCCAAACTGGCAAATCTATCCCAGAGAAATACTGGCAAAAATATCTGAGGGAATTTTACCTTCTCTCCAAGCAATCTTTGACTCTGTTTGACCTTTGAAAAGCTAGTCGTCCAAGTGGTCTACGCAGGCCCTACATCACTCTAGCGTTGCTTGAAATAACTACCAATATAAATGCCTGCTACTGACTGGGAAAATGCTTCTCTAGCCCTCTAGAAAATCTTCTCGGCCTCTGGAACTGAAGACATCTTCCCCTTTAGCCAAATCGAACTGCTCACTTGAGGCTCTGCGCTACCTCTGCGTAGCCTCTTGGAGAAAATTTTCTACCACCTCTTTCTGACTCTCCGGAACTGAAAACTTACTCCGGACTCACTGTCTCCGCCCCTCTCTATCTCTGCATCCCCTCTCTAGCTCGAACTCTTCCGACATAATGCTACTGCTCTCTGGAAAATCGAATTGCCCAAGGAAATCGATCTCAAGTGTGTTCCTCCATCTACCCATCGACTTCTTATAACCTTCAATTGGGACTCCAATGGCCAAGATTAAAACTTACTCAATGGTAGATATCATTTCTTAGTTGATTTGTGTGAGTATCTAGAGAAATCTCACCTTCCTCAATTAATTTCTATTAATTAATCATTTTCCCTAAGTTAGACTTAGGAAAAATGTAATTATTTATTAATTGACATAATTAAGGCATTTCTAGGTGGATTTTCCTGAAACCTTTGTGGGTTTTGGAGACCTAGTGTTCCTTAGCCTCTCTGACAACAGTCTAGAACTCCATTCGATGCTCAAAAACTAACAATTGAAAGTTATATTAGATGACAATTATGTTTTGGAATATGTGCAAGGAAAGGTGCCTGAGCCTCCAACGAACGCTTCTGCTGCTATCAAGTCCAATTACAAGAAAGGTGATCTCAAAGCTAAGAAGATTATCATTGATGGTTTGCAAGATCATTTGCTTGTTTATGTTGGTAACTTGAAGGCATCTAAGGATATGTATGACAAGTTGGTCAAGATGTATGAGGTCAACAACTTGAATCACATCCTCTCTTTGAAAGATCAACTCAAAGAGATAAAGATGAACAAAGGATAATCTATACAATCCTATATCTTAACGGTATGCCATTTAAGGGATCAATTGCAAGTTGTAGGTGAGTAGGTATCTGATAGGGAGTTGGTATTGGTCACTCTTCGAGGTCTTCCTCCTGTTTGGGAAACCTTCATTACTACTCTAAGCAACAATAATGTATTCTTGACATTTGATGAGCTCGTTGGTAAATGTACTCAAGAGGAGATCAGGATGATTGACAGAGGGAGAATTCAAAAGCGTGAAGAAGGAGATCCCTTTGCATTTGTTACTCAAGACAAGAAGAAAAAGGGAGAAGGAAGACCATTTGGTTTAAGAAGGTCTCCTCCTGAATCAAAGGACTCTAATAGAAGATCAAGGGATATTGAATGCTACAACTGCCACAAGCATGGTCACTATGCCCAAGACTGTTTGAGAAAGATAAATGCTCCAAGATCCAACCGAAGCTACAACAACAACAGGTTCAATGATAGAAGAAGAAGCAATGATAGGAGAAGTGTTAAAGTTGGCAACTAGGGCCAAATTCCACATTGGGACAGCGCTTTTGATGGAGATGATGATTGCATTAAATTCCTTTTTGAGAGGACAAAAATTGATATAAAGATCATCCAATTTGGACAAGCAGAAGTGCGTTTTTGAATTTATGCCCACACATGGGCAAATTGTTTAGGTCGGCCACATCTTCATGTAGGTTCATGAAGCCTAATGGACATGACTCTTCACCCTCAACGACTTGTATAAATACAAGTGACCTCTCACCTCATTTGGCATCATCACAACTCATCATTTCTCTCTCCTCATCTGATTGGGTCGTACAAAATTGTAGGCAGCTCACTTTCTCTCACACGTGCAAATTTCAAGAGCCTCTTTTGATTGTGTTGACTTTTTTGTTTTCAGATGAAGTTTGACTAGCATTAACCGAGGTGTCTTTGACTAGTTTTGATTGTGATTTTGGAGGAATATTTTTGTTTGACCAGGCTGCATTTACTAGCATAGGAATCAAGATTTTTTGGGTTGTTTTACTTGCGTTGACCGTAGGCCAATTTCACTGTAGGGTTGACTTCAGGTTGACCAAATTTGACTGCAGTTCTATTGGCTGTTTTGGGCTGAATTTGACTAGCAAAGAAGGCGAAATTTAATTGGGTTTGACTGAACTCCAAGTGCACTGTTTGCTGTTGCGTTGACCACTGTTGACTTCCTAGTTAGGGTTGATTTGACTGCTGCTGACTAAGAGCAATATTGCAGATTTTACAAGGTTGTTTTGGACAGTGATTTGGCAAGTCAATTTTGACTTTGAATTTTGTATTATTGTACTCTCTCTACTGAATATTTGATATAATAAGAAGAATTGATCAAAGGGTTTTCCCCACATTGGGGTTTTTCCTTGGCATCCGCCAAATATGGTGTTCTCTTGTCTTGGCTTGTCTTATGCATTTTATTTTATGTTCTATCTATAGTTACTGTCAATGTGATTTATGGTTAATGTGTTTGCTACTATAATCTAATTTGGAAATTGTTATTGGGTTGCTTAAAGTACATTGAAGTAATTGTGCTAAGCATAAAACATACCATTGTTAACTAAATTTAACAAGAAGGAATGATGATAGAAGAAGAGGTGATGATAAAAGAAGTGTAGAGTTCCATAATTGTTTTGTTTTGACACCCTTTTTCCTCCATTTTCCTCTTTTTCATCATCACTATCAACTCAATAAAGGCAGTAAATCATAGATTTTGATAAGGTAAAAACTCTTACATGTCTTATTTTTCATATTCGTTAATGTTCCTTATTGTTATGTTAAAGATTGCATTAGCTACAGAATTAACATGATTCTGCAGCTATTTTATAAATCTGCAGCTACCTCCATGGTTTGCGGGGTTCTGGTGCACCAATGAAGCAACTAAGCACATGGGTAGTTGAGGATTGATCCCCTCATGGATCTCCTCCTATTCACTCGAGCCAATTCACCGAAGGAATCACATAGTGGTGTGGTCAAAGACACAGGTCAAACACGTAGCAACAAAAGTCCCAGTACATCACGTTTCTTCGATTTGCTTTCCAAATAGCAAATCGACGAAATTACGCTTTTCTGTTTAGTTTCAAATTTGAATAAGGATTGAACAACAGACCTGTAGGCATAGAAGTCTCAAACTGTTGAGCACACATTTCATATAAATATGTATCCTCTGTAAACGATAGCAAGGAGGAAGTAATAGTTAATTGCTAAAGAATTGTGAAACAAACCTTTGTTCTTGTATTAATTTGAAGTTACCTTTCTGTGATTCGATGCGTATGTGAGTGTGAATCATACCTACTGGATGCAGAGGGCCCCTGCAAATAGTCAAGTTTTTTAGTTTATTTCATTTCGTTGCTTTATGATTGTTTTCATTTAATTGCTTTCTGTTTATCATTGCATTCTATTTTAGTTTCCTTACTTTGTTGTTTTCATTATTTCGTATAACTTAGTTATCTCGTTTACCATTTCGTATTTTGTTTATGCTTACAGTCATTCAATAGTTTAGTTCTTCAATGCTTTTTGCTTCATTACAGTTAGTATTTTCATGCTTTTTAGAATTAGAACTTGTATCTACTCTGTAGTCTGCAATTAGAGATTTCTTTCATGCTCTTTAAGATCATAATTTGTATATATATTTTGTAGACAAGATTTTGTTTGAATTCCAATACTCTGTTTTATAGCAGCAAGGTGTTTATATAGATTCATAATTTTAGATGAATAACATAAGATATTCTAGGATGATACTCAAATAGATATGACCTGGTAGATTAATCTAACAATAGCTTAACTCATTTATTCTAACAGTAGCTTAACTTTCAAGTATTAATTTGACTCTAATAAAAATCTAGATAACAACGAAAATCTCAAAACAAACATAACCATCATCTTACTAAATGAAAGAATAGGATTTTAGCATATATAGTCCACCTGCACTTCATAAGTTTACCAACACCAGTGGATAATTTATGCTTTAAAGCTAAGAACATTAAATTGACCAAACATTTTGGCGCCGTTGTCGGGGAACTGTAAATAGAAGCCTTAAAAAAAGTCAAATAAAAACATGACATGCATAGGGAAAGAGACTCTAGAGGTAGGTTTGTAGGTTGAGGAAGAAGTTCAATTCCTACATCATCACTCACTCCACCACGACCTCGTAGTGCCACACCACCCACACAAACTCGAATTCCATACATAGCAGGCCAACATAGACTTCTTGAAGTCTTAAGATCCGAAATCCAATCTAAAGGTTCACCAACTTCATTAACAGAGGCTGTGATAGAAGTAGATCCTACATCTCCAACAACTGGAATAATTTTTCTATCTTCAACTGGAGAACAACTTCTAGCCCAAGAATTGGAAGTTCCTTCTGAAGAAGAAGAGGAAGAAACTTCAAACCATTGATAGAGGAACCAGAAGACCTAGAAGAAAAACTAGATAATCCTGTTGTAGAACTGGATCTCTTCTGAGGAATCCATCATGATTGAAGAAGGAGAAGGATAAGTACACAATGTCAATGGTGAACAACATAGGATTGGAGGAGGAGGAGGAGGAGGAGGAAACAGAGGAGGTGGAAGAGGGGGTGGTAGAGGTAGAAGAAGAGGAGATCCAAAACCTTTTGGGTTCCCTATCGTTGCTTTATGATTGTTTTCATTTAATTGCTTTCAATTTATCACTGCATTCTATTCTAGTTTCCTTATTTCGTTGTTTTCATTATTTCGTATAACTCAGTTATCTTGTTTACCATTTCGTATTTTGTTTATGCTTACAGTCATCCAATAGTTTAGTTCAATGCTTTTCGCTTCATTACAATTAGTATTTTCATGCTTTTTAGAATTAGAAATTGTATCTACTATGTAGTCTGCAATTAGAGATTTATTTCATGTTCTTTAAGATCAGAATTTCTATATATATTTTGTGGACAAACTTTTGTTTGAATTCCAATACTCTGTTTTTTAGCAACAAGGTGTTTATATAGATTCGTAATTTTAAATGAATAACATAAAATATTCTAGGATGATACTCAAATAGATATGACTTGGTAGATTAATCTAACAATAGCTTAACTCTCATTTATTCTAACAGTAGCTTAACTTTCAAGTATTTATTTGACTCTAATAAAAATCTAGATAACAATGAAAATCTCAAAATAATCATAACCATCATCTTACTAAACGAAAGAATAGGCTTCTAGCATATACAATGCACCTGCACTTCATAAGTTTACTAATTCCGGTCGATAATTTATGCTTGCAATTTAAGAACATTAAATTGACCAAACAAGAAGGTAAGATAATAGAAGGAGAGATACTCTTGATGATCAAGAAGGAAGTTATCGTCCTCAAAAGAAAGCAAGAAATTCCAGATATGAAATTAATGCAACTACTAGTAAATTTGAATATATTCTTATTTCCGCTCTTTCTAGTTCTTCTCCTCTGGATTCGTATGATAGGTGGTTGGTAGATAGTGGGGCTTCTAGACACTTCTGTGGATACAAGGAAGTTTAGTCCTCTTAAATCTGGATGAGGGAAATAGGTTTGAAGATCATTCTTGGGGATAACTCTACATATCTAGTAAAGGGATTTGGTTCTGTTAAATTTGATTTGTACTCTAGGAAATCCATCCTTCTTCATGATGTAATGTATGTTCCAGGACTAACGAAGAATCTGATATCTATTTTTGCTTTGGAAGACAAAGGGATGAAAGTAGCTTTCATAAAAGGTAAAGTCCTCACATGGTTTGGGGAATTCCGCATGAGGGATTCTTTCACATTGGGTTCTAGAGTTGAAGGACTCTATAGAGTTAATGGGAGAACTCTACTGGCAATGGTCCACGACCCTAATCGCCAAAGTGAGCTATGGCATTGCAGGTTCGCACATCTACATTATGATGCCCTACCAAAGTTGAAGAAGCTAGTCTCTTGAATACCTGATGTTCAAGCAAGTCATGATGGAGTATGTCTAGGGTGTGCTAGTGGAAAGAAGACAAGGAGACCATTCCCCTCTAGCAGGAATAAGACTAATGATATTCTTCAACTCATTCATTCTGACCTATGCGGACCCATGCCCATGCACTCTATTGGTGGACATCTCTACTACATTATCTTCATTGATGACTTCTCCAGGAAGACATGGATATACTATTTAAAGCACAAAGATGAGGCTTTTGATATGTTCAAGGACTTCAAGGCATTGATAGAAAATCAAACAAGGAAGAAGATCAACATCTTTTGATCCGACAATGGTGGAGAATGCATTTCAATTTCAAATGAGTTCATTGACTTTTGCAAGCAAGTTGGAATATAAAAGGAAGCCATTGTACTTTACAATCTCGAGCGAAATGGAGTAGCCGAAAGAAAGAACAGGTCCATCATAGAAGCTGCTTGAGCTATGCTCCATGATCAAAAGTTGTTGAAGTTCCTCTGGGGAGAAGCTACAAATACAACGATCTATGTACAAAACAGGGTTCCTCATCAAGCTTTGGATAACAAGACTCCCGAAGAAGTATTCACAGGTGTGAAGCCCGACATTGGACATCTCAGGATATTTGGTTGTCCTATATATTTCCATGTGCTGAAGGACAAGAGGAACAAGCTAGAAGTCACCGGAAAGAAAGTTATGTTTGTTGGTTATTGTGAGAATTCTAAAGCATTTAGAATATATATATATATATATATATATATATATATATATATATATATATGGCCAAAGGAAGATCGAGTTTAGCAGGGATGTGACATTTGATGAAGATGTTGCTCTTGGAAAAGCAAGAGACCTTCCTCCTCCTTTGAAGGATGATGATGATATGGACATATTAGAAGGTCCTTCTGTGCTGGAATTTGAGAGGGACATTGTTGACGATCCCATGGAGCACCCCTTGGATTCTCCTCCAAGTGACCCCCTTGCCAGGAAGAGACCATTATGGCTTCGTGATACTTTACAGGATGTTGAGAAATTTGTTCTTGCCAAAAAAACCTTTAGAGAAAGTAAAAAGTTGTGTTGATATCAAGGATATGTTGTAGCTATGAGCACTATGATCTAGGCTGAACCTTCCACATTTGAAGAAGCAGTAAAAGAATAGGTTTGGAAGGATGCTATGGCCAAAGAATACAAATCATTTATGAAGAATGATGTATGGGATTTTGTGCCAAGACCTAAGGGAAAGTCTATCATAACTTCAAAATGGCTATATAAGATCAAGCATGGAGCTGATGGAAGCATTGAGAAGTACAAAGCAAGGTTTGTGGCCCGAGGTTTCTCCCAAAAAGAGGGAGAAGACTATGATGATATAATTGATCTTGTTGCCCACTACACTACACTATTAGATTGATTGTTGCTCTTGCTACTAGCCAAGGATGGACTCTTCACCAGATGGACATAAAGACAACATTTCTTCATGGCGTACTACATGAAGAAGTATATGTTGAGCAACCTTAGGGATTTGAAGTAAAGGACAAGAAGAATCACGTTTGCAGGCTAAAGAAAGCATTATATTGTTTGAAGCAGTTCCCCGAGCCTAGTATGATAGAATTGACAGTTATGTGGTGAAGCTTGGATTCACAAGAAGCAATGTCAATCCGAACCTCTACTTTAAAGTGGTCCAAGGTATGCCTTTGATTTTAGTTTTATATCTTGACGATCTATTCTTGATAGGTAGTGAGCCTTTGGTGATCGAATCTAAGAGGGAGCTGGCCTCTGAGTTCGAGATGAAGGATCTTGGTATGATGCATTCTTTCCTGCGATTATAAGTTTGGCGGAGACTTGGGGAGATTTTCCTTTCTCAAGGAAAATATGTTGTGAGCTATTGGAGAGATTTGGAATGACTAAATGTAAGGCCCTAGCTACACCAATGGAGATCAATTTCAAAAAGTAATGTGGAGATGTTGTTGGACCTGACTTAGCAAACCCTTTTAAGTATTGACAGTTGATTGGGGCATTGATGTTCTTGGTGAACACCTGTCCGGATATATGCTTTGCAATGAACACTTCGATTCAATTCATGATTGAGCCCCTTCATTTACACTAGGTTGCTGCCAAACACATACTGAGATATTTGCATGGGACGATTAACTTTGGTCTGAGATAGTCTGCCAGTGATGTACAACTTCATGGATACATTGATGTTCACTGGGTTGGAAATGTTATTGATAGGAAAAGCACATCAGGGTGCTACTTTAGTTTGGGGTCCGCGGTGATATTTTGGATGAGTAGGAAACAAAAGTCCTTGGCTTTAAGTACGATCGAGGCAGAGTAC
Organism: Pinus tabuliformis; assembly: GCA_031772625.1. Taxonomy (NCBI): domain Eukaryota; kingdom Viridiplantae; phylum Streptophyta; class Pinopsida; order Pinales; family Pinaceae; genus Pinus; species Pinus tabuliformis. The sequence continues at coordinate 343,269,258 of CM062810.1, read as the reverse complement.
ATTGCTGCTAGCATGGTTAGCTGTGAGGCAGTTTGGTTGAGGAAGCTCTTTGGAGAGTTATTTGAGCAGGTTTTGGATACGACAGTCATATACTGCGACAACAAGAGTGGGATCCGATTGGCAGAGAATCTCGTATTTCATGACAAGTCCAAGCATATTGAGATTATATATCACTACATACGTGACATGGTGCAAAGAGCAGACATGAGACCCCATCATATTTTGATTGATGAGCAGATTGCAAATAATCTCACCAAGGCTTTGCCGAAAGAGAAGTTCTTGGTCTTCAGAGAGCAGCTTGGATTGATGGATGTGACCCTCCCGGGTAAGGGTCCCGATTGATCGAGGACACTGAGCTTATGCTCTATCCCCCTGTCTAAGCTCCCAGGGTGAGGAATTGAGCCTTAGAGCTCCTGGGGTTGACAAAACTCCTGTACTGCTGAGTGTTGGTTTGGGGTAGCATCGGATGTGCTCTAGCCACGAAAATTGGTGGAGAGGCTAAGGCACATGAGATCTCCAATACCTAGAAAGGGTTTGGGTAGATTCTAAACAGTTTGGGAGATATTAAAATAATTAATATTTTTAATGGAGTCCTTAAGTCTAAACTTAGGGAAAATAAAATATTAATGTGTATTAATATAAAACTGTGTTAGAAGGGTCCAAAAGTCATGGATCGAGCCAGAGTTAATCTTAGCCATTGATTAGGGACTTAATCTCGGTCGTTGATTTGTCAATGAGAAAAGTATATAAGGAGGCTTGAGGGTCACTTGGAGAACACACCAAGAGATCAAGATTTTGACTTTCTTGGGCCGGGTTTGCTGAGAAAGTTGAGAGAGTGATCAGAGTTACAGCTGAGGGGTAGTGAATACAAAAGCAGAGAGGCAGAGATAGCACTGGGAGGATCAGTGCAGTAGCCGGGGAGAGGGACGCGGAACCAGCCAAGGGTTCACATAGAGCTAGCCAGGGCTCACCTAGAGGCAGCGAGGAGCTGCGCAGTGCCTCAGAGGGCCAGTGTGAGTGACATAGAGTGCTAGAGGACTGACATAGTGCCTCCAAAGGTTGACGCAGGCCAAGCCAGAGTGACGCTGGGCTAATGCTTGGGCCAAAAAGAGCTGACGCAGGCCAAGCCAGAGTGACACTGGGCTAACGCTGGGTCAGAAAGAGCTGACGCAGTCCCTAGAGGCTGACACTGGGGTTTCGTGGGGCAAATTGGCACTGTGGAGCTGCCGAAGGGTTTATTCGGGGTTTCAACCAGAATATCTGCTTCCGAGTAGAGAGGTACTACTGCCGAGAGTTTTCTCTGTTGGGTGAGTCGGATTTGGCACCCAGATTGTATTCTGAAACTGCTTAATAAATCAAACCCTCAGATAGCTGCACTGGTTTTCCCGCATTAGGTTTTTTCGGGGACATTAATCCAAAAACAACGGTGTCACTTGTGTGCTTGTTTCTGTTTCCTTCAGTTGATGATTTGTAATGTGTTGAGCATGTACTTGTATTTATTTCTAGTGTTTACATGGTAAATAACTTGTTAATTAATAGAACAAGTAGGTAGGAATAAATCAGGAAAGTACATGAAGGGTTTCTAACGGTTAGACTTAGAAATTCCAACATGGTATCAGAGCGAGGTTGCAGATCACAGGAGAACTGAGGACATCAACCGAACAGAGCAGCAACAACAGAAAACAGCTGTCTCGAGTGGTAGAAGTTGTTCCTAGCAGAGAAGCAGCAAGGAAGGGGTGACGCAGTGCCTGTGTCATTAAGTTCGAGCCAAGAAGTGGCACTGCAAAGGCTGAGGGAAGCAAAGGCAAGTTCACACAGAGCCATGCAGAGGCCAGGAGCGCTGACACAGTTGGCTAAGGAGGCTGATTTGCCGGTACAGAGATTGCACAGAGTCTAGGAGCTCTAACCTTCAGTTTGCTGGGGTTTAGGAGGCTGTGGGTAAGTTGCAGAGTGGAGCTGGTGGGGTACTGTAGTCAGAACAGTACCTAACAGGGCAAGACCAAGGAGGAGGGAGTTGCTACCGAGGATTTCTAGCCAAGAAATCTGGATCAGTGGTGCAGCGGCACTAAGGATCAAAGTGGGGGCATCTCGACATTGGTAGAAGGGTTTCCAGGAGGGAAATTAAGGCTCAAAGGGAGTCACACTGATAACTTCTAGAAGGGAAGTAGAGGAGCAGCGAGATGGCAGTGAATGGGGTAAGAGACCAGGACAGACTGGACGGAGCCTCAAACTTCGTAGTCTGGAAGGCCAGAATCCTATCCGTTCTAGATAGGAATCGTGTCAAGCACTTCACCTTAAGGACGATAGCTATCCCAGTTGACCCAACTGATAATGACAAGTACAAGAAGGCAATGGCAAGGGCCAAGAGCATCATCCTTGGCGGGGTCAAGGACCATGTAGTACCACATATTGCCGAAAAGGAAATGACAAATTAGATGTGGGAGGCCCTAAAGAAATTGTACCAGCATACTTTTGTGTAGAGAAGGATGTTACTAGAAGATCAATTGTGATCATACCAGATGCAGAAGGGAGAACAGATCGACCGCTTCTTCGGTCGATTGAAGGAGATTCGGGTTTAGCTGACTTCCATAGGAGTCACGCCGGATCAAGAATTGATGGTGAGAACAACCATGAACGCAGTCTCAGAAGACTGGGAGGTGTTTGTCTGGAGCATACTGCGCAGGGCAACCCTTCCAAATAGGGAGGAAATGTGGGCGGCTCTTCGCCAAGAAGAGATCAGAAGGTTGAGCAAGGCGGGAAGCAGCGGCAAGGGGATCAGAATGAAGGAGGAGGAGGCGGATGTTGCCCTAACATCTGAGGGAAAGCAGGAGAAACGGAAGAAGAAGGACCTCTCCAAGGTCAAATGCTTCCACCGTGGGGAGCTGGGTCATTATGCGACCCAGTGTCCAAGGAAGAAAAGCAAGGGAGAGGTCTCCAAGATCAAGGCTGCGCCAGCAAGGGCAGAGAAGGAAGTGGAGACAGACGATCACTGTGCCATGAGTGCACACACACCACTTGAGCGGAAGTGGGGAGACATTGAGCTGTAGTCAGATGGACTACAGGTGATGAGGGGCAGGATCCTCGAGGTACCCAACCTCTTGGATTAGACCTTTCTACGGGAGCCCCGAAGAGGAGTAGCAGTACTGGCGGATGTTAGTAGAGATGGATGCGGATGGAGCGACAGAGGGAGCTATAGTGCAGGATTCCCAGGACAGCATGAGGCAGCAGTGCGAGAAGCACGGGAGTGTTGCACCAATGCAAGATGGCACAAAGAGGTGTGCAACGGTGCGAGATGCATGGAATAGTTGCAGCAGCGCAGAGGTCAGAGAGGGAGCACTTGTCAGCGACAAAGGGAGCTTCAACATCGTGGGTGTCTCTAGCCTGACGGAGATGTTAGAGTTGGGAGATCAATTATTTATTTCTCTATAATTGGGTTGCAGTGTAGCAGTTAGTAGTGATAGTGCTATGGGCAACACGATGCAACAGGATGAGAGGGAGTTGCAGTATGGATGCAGCGGTGGCAGTGGCAGGGTCATGGGTAACAGTGTAGGATGCAACAGTGCAGATGATGGGCAGCGGGCCTAGCATCAACACAGGGACCGATGCCAGATGATCAGGGTGATACTCAGTGAGGAGTATTGTTATGTTGGCATTATGATGCATGTGTTGTACTTGATGGCAAACAACTCATAGAAGATCAACTCACTTATATATATCTAGATGAATCTACGGAAGAGATATCAGATGACAATTCTCAGTATGACAAGTCCAAAGGGGGAGATTGTTGGCATTATGAGACAAGTGTTGTCCTTGATGGCAAATCACACAAATGATAAATTATAGTGCAGCAAATTTATTTGATAAATTATAGTGCAACAAAGTTTCCTTCATGTAGAGAAAAGTTCACGCACTTTTATGCAGAGAAAGTTTCACGCACTTTTATGCAGAGAAAAGTTTATTCCATGTAGAGAAAAGTTCACGCACTTTTATGCAGAGAAAAGTTTATTCCATGTAGAGAAAAGTTCACGCACTTTTATGCAGAGAAAAGTTTATTTCATGTAGAGAAAAAGTTCACGCACTTTCATGCAAGGAAAAGCGCGTATATGTTGGAGAACTTACCTTTGGTCCATGGTAGTTAAAAAGTTTATTTCATGTAGAGAAAAGTTCACGCACTTTTATGCGGAGAAAAGTTTATGCAAGGAAAAGCGCGTATATGTTGGAGAACTTACCTTTGGTCCATGGTAGTTAGTCCTTGGTATTTGAACCTATGGTTTTGGACCATGGTACCTCGTCAGAAGTGTTGATCTCACGCACTTTCATGCAAGGAAAAGCGTGTATATGTTGGAGAACTTACCTTTGGTCCATGGTAGTTAGTCCTTGGTATTTGAACCTATGGTTTTGGACCATGGTACCTCGTCAGAAGTGTTGATCCCAAGTATTGGTTCATGGTATTAGTTCGACAGTTTTTGATCCTATGGTTTTGGCCCGTGGTATTGCATCCAAAAGTGTTGATCTCACGCACTTTCATGGTTGGTTCATGGTATTAGTTCGACAGTTTTTGATCCTATGGTTTTGGCCCGTGGTATTGCATCCAAAAGTGTTGATCTCACGCACTTTCATGGTTGGTTCATGGTATTAGTCCAACAGTTTTTTGATCCTATGGTTTTGGACCGTGGTATTGAGAAAGGACTAAGGCTATAAAAGAGGAAGGAGATCATTTGACAAAGCATCATCTGAATTATCTGATTATTTGAAAAAGTGCTAGATCTGGAATACTGTGATTGGGTTATGGTGCAGATCTGGATCTGAGCTAAAGAGGGATCTCACCGGTTGATGGAGAACAAGATCTAAGGATAGATCAGGATCAAATGGTTTGAAATGAACTATCTCTATATATTTGATTATGCTTATTCTAGATTTGTATATTGAAAATGATCTGAACTGGGTATAACTTAAGTTTGAAATCACTGCAAGTCATGTTTGAATATTTATAGATCTTTACGTGGGTTGGCTTTGGTGTAAGCGCGTATATATGCAGGTTTGGTTCATTGTAGTAGCGTATACAATTTGAGCTATGATATTTGAAGTCACAGATGGTTCTGGTTGTTGATGGGTTCTGATGACAGTTTAAAGGTGTTAGTATTTTGCATATCCTGTTTGGTTGATTGTGTTTAGCTTCAATATTGATGGATGAGAACTAATATTGGATCAGGATCATAATGACTCATATTTATGTGATCTGATGGACTAGATCTGGGTGCTAACACATATATTATCCTTGTATATGTATTGATCTGGTGTTTGGGTGATTCAGAAGATTGATTGATTATGTGCTTCAATGATATTAATGGGTCCAGTATGAAAATTGGATGAAACGTGGCCTTTCAGATTATGTGTTGTGCTTCAGGAGTATCCAGTCTGAAAATGCATGAAACGTGGTACCTGGAGGAGAGAAGATTGTAGGCCGGCGCCTACGTACTAGTATCTTAGCTAGTACAAGAGCTAAGGGGGTGGTAGCTCCCTTCCAGGAGAGACTGGATAACGAGAGAGGGTTGTAGCTCTCTGCAGGTAGAAGCCTGCGTACTGGTATAAGACTGCACCAGTACATAAATATTGTAAAAGGATTTTCTTATTAAGAAGAAGATTGAGATGACTTGCAGCAGGTGGTTTTCTCCCACATTGGGTTTCCACCTTATATCATGGTGTTCATGTGTGTGACTTATGTGTGATGATCTGTTCTATTTTACTGCACCTGTTTACTGTTAATATGGTTGATAATGTTCTAATGCACTCATTAAGGATCAACTAACTGAATCATAAGAAATTGTGGAAGTAGCATATATGAATCTGAATATGGAAATGAAAAAGTTTTATTGATGTGATAATACTGATTCACCCCCCCCTCTCAGTATTATTTCCAACAATTGGTATCAGAGCCAGGTTCTTTGGTAGAAGCTTGATCGCTTGAAGGAGATCCGTGGAACAATGGGAAAGAAGCTTAAGAAGAAAGCTCATAAGAAGAAGAAGACATCTCAGAAGAACTATGACAGTGGGAGAATCGATTGGGGATTAGGTATAAGAAGCTCTTCAGATTCAGATTCAGATTCGGAATCATTTCAGAATGAAGATGAACTATCAGGTATGAATTTGCTATCCTCTGATGTTCCAGCTATCTATCCATTTGGAAAAGATGGAAGTGATAATGAAACAACTGAATGTGCTCTTATGGGTGAGGAAGAAGGATATCAAATAGAAGCAGAATTTAACACGCTGACAAACAAAATTAGTGAACAAGAAAGACTTTTGAACATAAAGAGTGGTGTCCTCAAAGAAGCTATTACTAGACAAAAGGCTCAACGAGAGTTATTCAAGGAGAAATATCAAAAGTTGCAGGTTGAAGCAACATCTCTAAGAAATGAAGTCAATGAAAAGAACACAACCATCAAGAAACTCAGAAATAGATCCAGTTACTATGAAAGTCTTGAAGCCACGATCTGCTCTCTAAAGGAAGATCTTGAAGAATCAAAGAAGCAGAATAAAGATCTAGTCCAAGATATTGAAAAACAGGGAAACGAAGTTATCAGCTTAAAATCTCAGCTAGAATGTGCCTTCAGAATTCGTCAAATGCAACAGGATCTGAATGAAGAACAAGAAAAGGAGATTCTTAAGCTAAAGCATCAGTTGGAAGAAGAAAGGAAAGCTGAAGAAGACATGAAGAAGCAATATCTAGAAAAAGAAGAACAACTTCAGGTTGAGGTAAATATCTTGAAAAGTAAATTAGAAGAAAAGGATAAGCTCTTACGTTTTCAAGATAGTACTAAAGTCTTGGATGATATTCTTAATAGTCAAAGATCTCTTGCTATCAAACTGGTCTTGGCTTTCATGAATCTGTTGAAGGTGAATCTAGTTCACAAGGTGAGGCAAGGAACTCTAAAGAGAAATCTAAAATGATCAACAAGGAGATAAGAGAGATGAAAGGTCAATCTCATCATCAACCAAGGAAAGAAATTCTTCAAAGAAAATCTTTGACTCCTCCTATGAATAATGTTGAATGTTATGTATGTCATAACCTTGGACATGTTGCAGTCAGATGTAGAAGAAGAAGGGTTCAAGATCATCAAACAAACAGATCATCTCAGTCAAGGTACTTTAATGGATATTGCTTTGCTTGCAATATGTTTGGTCACAAAGCTGCTGATTGCTACAAAAGGAATATGAAACATGTAAGATGTTATGCATGTAACAAGCTTGGACATATAGCAAAGGAATGTAGGAACAAAGCACGGACATCACACCAAAAGGAGAAAACATCATCACACTTGAAGATATGGAAGAAAAAGGAAGTTCAGTCAGAAAGTGGCGGCACAACACATTATACAGACATAACAGAGGGAGCCGGAAGTGTAAAACTTCAATCTCCTACGCAAGCTTGATAAAGGGAAGTTGCATATATACGCGAATTTGTTACTGCACAGTCGCGTATATGATTGTTTGAAGAAAGGCAGTAGGGACAGATTCAAGAAAAGGATCAGTTTTGCTCTAATTGATAATGGTTGCATTTTGCTAATGATGTGTGGATATGATGGTTAGAAGTATTTTGTTTCTAACTTGATAATGATGATGTATTGATACTTCTTGCTGATATGAATGATCAGATCTGACAGTAAACAAGATGGCACAGGTTTAGGGGGAGCATATGCTTTTAATGCATTGTTGGCATTATGGTTAATAGTCCTTGGTGATGATGCTTAAATGATTCATGTTGCTATGATATGGTTATGAGTTGTTCAGATGATTCTTGGGGTTACATAGTTGATATTTAGATCAGATTTGTGGTTGATCCTCTAATGGTGCTTACATGGTGATCTTCATAAGGATAAGGAGAAGTACATAGCTTGAATTCACATCTTCTTTACTTGATGATGAGTCACTCATATGCTGTTGTCGTCATATGCATAAAGATCATATATTACAGTTATGATGCAGGATTCCTATTGTTCTTGGCACATATATGGATGAGGATTGTTGGCTGGATACATGGATGATTATTCAAAGTTGCATTGTTGGAGACATGATGATGATGAGTTCTTACCTATATGACGATAGGTTGTTTTGTACATATGTTGATTGATATTCCCAATTGATGATACTTGGTCCATGCAGATCTGGATGGCTATGGTGTTTCTCACATATGATAGAATGATTTTGTATATACAGAATTCTGTTCAAAAGGATGAGTTGATACGGACATACCTTGATGATTCATGCACTAATACAAGTTGCTGGTGACAGATGCTATGGAGCAGATCATACAGTGTCGTTGCTGATGTTTATCATGATCTTATTTAGGTGTTTGGTCTTTGTTATAAATGTCATGTATATCATTCGAGGTCATATCAAGACTCATGATGTAATAGTGTGTCTCTATCTATTGTAGTCATTTGATGAAATATTTCAGCCATATCAAGGTCATGTAACGGCCTATGTTGGTTTCCCCACTATGCCTGGGATGAATGATGTAATGTACTTGGTTGTCATTTTCTGGTATATCCCCACTTGGTTGGGAGATGGATGTATGTATGAGTATTTGGTGCTAGGAAGGTCACGTATGATGTATAGAGTCATGTTCTTGTAGAACACCTTTTGCAGACCTTGCTTACAAACAGGGGGAGCATGAACATCACAATTCAGCAAGAGCAGAGCTTTCAGCATGTAGCATGGACAGATTGGTACACCTTGGCATATACAAAGGGGGAGCTCATTCAGAGATTTCAGCAGGTTCTCAGGGGGGGTATGGACAGCGGAATGTTTATCTAGGTAAGAGAATATCTTGGTTCGCCCTTTGCCCTTGATGTCAAAGGGGGAGAGTGATTTGGTGTTGTTGCCATCAAGTCCAAAGGGGGAGATTGTTGGCATTATGATGCATGTGTTGTACTTGATGGCAAACAACTCATAGAAGATCAACTCACTTATATATATCTAGATGAATCTACGGAAGAGATATCAGATGACTTCTCAGTATGACAAGTCTAAAGGGGGAGATTGTTGGCATTATGAGACAAGTGTTGTCCTTGATGGCAAATCACACAAATGATAAATTACAGTGCAGCAAATTTATTTGATAAATTATAGTGCAACAAAGTTTCCTTCATGTAGAGAAAAGTTCACGCACTTTTATGCAGAGAAAAGTTTATTCCATGTAGAGAAAAGTTCACGCACTTTTATGCAGAGAAAAGTTTATTCCATGTAGAGAAACGTTCACGCACTTTTATGCAGAGAAAAGTTTATTTCATGTAGAGAAAAGTTTATTTCATGTAGAGAAAAAGTTCATGCACTTTCATGCAAGGAAAAGCGCGTATATGTTGGAGAACTTACCTTTGGTCCATGGTAGTTAGTCCTTGGTATTTGAACCTATGGTTTTGGACCATGGTACCTCGTCAGAAGTGTTGATCTCACGCACTTTCATGCAAGGAAAAGCGTGTATATGTTGGAGAACTTACCTTTGGTCCATGGTAGTTAGTCCTTGGTATTTGAACCTATGGTTTTGGACCATGGTACCTCGTCAGAAGTGTTGATCCCAAGTATTGGTTCATGGTATTAGTTCGACAGTTTTTGATCCTATGGTTTTGGCCCGTGGTATTGCATCCAAAAGTGTTGATCTCACGCACTTTCATGGTTGGTTCATGGTATTAGTTCGACAGTTTTTGATCCTATGGTTTTGGCCCGTGGTATTGCATCCAAAAGTGTTGATCTCACGCACTTTCATGGTTGGTTCATGGTATTAGTCCAACAGTTTTTTGATCCTATGGTTTTGGACCGTGGTATTGAGAAAGGACTAAGGCTATAAAAGAGGAAGGAGATCATTTGACAAAGCATCATCTGAATTATCTGATTATCTGAAAAAGTGCTAGATCTGGAATACTGTGATTGGGTTATGGTGCAGATCTGGATCTGAGCTAAAGAGGGATCTCACCGGTTGATGGAGAACAAGATCTAAGGATAGATCGGGATCAAATGGTTTGAAATTAACTATCTCTATATATTTGATTATGCTTATTCTAGATCTGTATATTGAAAATGATCTGAACTGGGTATAACTTAAGTTTGAAATCGCTGCAAGTCATGTTTGAATATTTATAGATCTGTACGTGGGTTGGCTTTGGTGTAAGCGCGTATATATGCAGGTTTGGTTCATTGTAGTAGCGTATACAATTTGAGCTATGATATTTGAAGTCACAGATGGTTCTGGTTGTTGATGGGTTCTGATGACACTTTAAAGGTGTTAGTATTCTGCATATCCTGTTTGGTTGATTGTGTTTAGCTTCAGTATTGATGGATGAGAACTAATATTGGATTAGGATCATAATGACTCATATTTATGTGATCTGATGGACTAGATCTGGGTGCTAACACATATATTATCCTTGTATATGTATTGATCTGGTGTTTGGGTGATTCAGAAGATTGATTGATTATGTGCTTCAATGATATTAATGGGTCCAGTATGAAAATTGGATGAAACGTGGCCTTTCAGATTATGTGTTGTGCTTCAAGAATATCCAGTCTGAAAATGCATGAAACGTGGTACCTGGAGGAGAGAAGATTGTAGGCCGGCGCCTACGTACTAGTATCTTAGCTAGTACAAGAGCTAATGGGGTGGTAGCTCCCTTCCAGGAGAGACTGGAGAACGAGAGAGGGTTGTAGCTCTCTGCAGGTAGAAGCCTGCGTACTGGTATAAGACTGCACCAGTACATAAATATTGTAAAAGGATTTTCTTATTAAGAAGAAGATTGAGATGACTTGCAGCAGGTGGTTTTTTCCCACATTGGGTTTCCACCTTATATCATGGTGTTCATGTGTGTGACTTATGTGTGATGATCTGTTCTATTTTACTGCACCTGTTTACTGTTAATATGGTTGATAATGTTCTAATGCACTCATTAAGGATCAACTAACTGAATCATAAGAAGTTGTGGAAGTAGCATATATGAATCTGAATATGGAAATGAAAAAGTTTTATTGATGTGATAATACTGATTCACCTCCCCCTCTCAGTATTATTTCCAACATGTTAGAGCATAGTCCTCGCTAAGAGGGAGTGTTGATTTGGGGTAGCATCGGATGTGCTCTAGCCACAAAAATTGGTGGAGAGGCTAAGACACATGAGATTCCCAATACCTAGAAAGGGTTTGGGCAAATATTAAAATAATTAATATTTTTAATGGAGTCCCTAAGTCTAAACTTAGGGAAAATAAAATATTAATGTGGATTAATATAAAACTGTGTTAAAAGGGTCTAAAAGTCATGGATCAAGCCAGAGTTAATCTTAGCCATTGATTAGGGACTTAATCTCGGTCGTTGATTTGTCAACGAGAAAAGTATATAAGGAGGCTTGAGGGTCACTTGGAGAACACACAAAGAGATCAAGATTTCGACTTTCTGGGGCCGGGTTTGTTGAGAAAGTTGAGAGAGTGATCAGACTTGCAGTTGAGGGGTAGTGAATACAGAAGCAGAGAGGCAGAGATAGCACTGGGAGGATTAGCGCAATAGCTAGAGAGAGGGACACAGAACCAGGCAAGGGTTCACCCAGCAGCCAGGAGTTGCGTAGTGCCTCAGAGGGCCAGCGTGAGTGACACAGAGGGCCAAAGGAGTGACACAGTGCCTCCAGAGGCTAACACAGGCCAAGCCAGAGTGACGCTGGGCTAATGCTGGGCCAGAAAGAGCTGACGTAGTCCCTAGAGGCTGACGCTAGGGTTTCGTGGCGCAGATTGGCGCTGTGGAGCTGCCGGAGGGTTTATTCGGGATTTCAGCCAAAATATCTGCTTTCGAGTAGAGAGGTACTACTGCTGAGAGTTTCCTCTATTGGGTGAGTTGGATTTGGCACCCAGATTGTATTATGAAAGTGCTTAATAAATCAAATCCTCAGATAGCTGCACCGGTTTTCTCGCCTTGGGTTTTTCTGGGGACATTAGTCCAAAAACAATGGTGTCACTTGTGTGCTTATTTTTGTTTCCTTCAGTTGATGATCTGTAATGTGTTGAGCATGTACTTGTATTTATTTCCAATATTTTCATGGTAAATAACTTGTTAATTAATAGAACAAGTAGGTAGGAATAAATCAGTAAAGTACATGAAGGGTTTCTAATGGTTAGATTTAGAAATTCCAACGCTGAGTATACCCCAGTTGGCATCTGGTTTTTCCACCCATCTGGCCAGTGGGTGTTAGTTGTGTTGACCACACTTTTTTCAATAGTATGAGAAAGAAATATACAAGGAAGTCGAGAAAATTTTTCAAATATCAAAGTCATTAGTCAGCATGAATATATCATTGTAAACCCAATTTTTGCAAGGTCTATTGTAAATGATGCTAGTATGACCATTTAATTATGTAACAACACCTAGGTAAGCCTCTGATTTTGGCAAAGGATTTCATCCTAGGAAGTTTTTTAACCTCCCCAAATTATGTGTGTTTGTAAACATGCCTAATTGGCAGAGTTTTTTCTTCGAATTTAAACCCCAAGACTAGGTGGAATTCATTGACAAGGTCTTAGTTGAGTCCTAATGTTTATCGAGTGTGTTGTAAAATGTGGTTAGGAATAGTTTTATTGCATGGTCCCTCATAATCAGAACACCATGGCTAAATTATTTTATTATAAGCACACTTGGTTTCATACTAGATCATATTGTGTCACAAAATTGGGTAATGTCTTGAGGGTCTGGTCTAAATGTGTATTTCCCCTTCTAAGGGTTGAATTAATTGTAATATTTGATGTAAAAATATTTTAGTGCATGGTCCCTCACAATCAGAAACCATGGCTAAAATATTTGAGGGTGGAAAAATAATTAAATCCCCTCTAGAGTCAATTAATTAATTTGTCTATCAAAAATAAAATAAAATACTAAGCTAGAAAATTAATTAATTTTGAGTCAAAAAATAATTATAGCGAAATTAATCCCTCCAAGTGGAAAATAATAAAAAATTCATCAGTCAAAAGGAAGTCAATTTTTTGGAGGTCCTCCACCAATGGCTAAATGGATATTTTAAGAAAATTTGAGCCCTTGGACCTTAAGTCAAAGTCAAATTTTTGAGGGAATTAATCCAAAATATTAATTTTTGGATTAATAAAAAATGGTTTTTAAAAGGAAATTTGAATTTTTCCTCAAAAGTAAAAATTCGACGGTGGAGATTAAAAGAAGATCAAATTATTTTCGACAGTCGAGATTAATTTGACGAGGATCAAACCAACTAGCCGTTATTTTCCACTTGGAGGGGTTTTCTCTATATAAAGAAGCTATTGAACTTTTTATTTCCCATAGGATTTTTGAGTGAAATAATGTTCTGTTGATGTACTAAGCTGCTGCTCTTTTGGAATTATTTTTCTAATAATAGAAAGACTTTGGGGTTTCGGTTCGTGGTGTTCTTCTATCTGCTGATCTGTGGAATGTGCTAGTTTATGTGTTTATACTCTATATTGTTAATTGTCATTTCATTTGTCGATGATAAGAACATCCTATTGGTACAAGTTATCTTAGGTGATCTGATTCACTATATGATCTAACAGTGTATTTTAAGATTGAATAGAGATTTACAGGGACGCTAGCCCTTGGGCTCCAAGTTCACAAACTGTGGGGAAAGGCTGACCTTGTTTGAGCCATAGGCTTTCATTGTGACGAATTATTTTGTAGGAGGGTTTTGGCCAGTTATATTTTTCGAAATTATTCATCCATGAAATTTATTTAAAAAATTCTCAAAAATTCTATTTGATCCTGGGCTACAAAGATTTAATTTGCTAATGAGAGCTAATAATTTAATTTTGTAAATATTGTAAATATTTGTAAATTAAATCTAACCCTTGTATTTTAATTTTTAATTTTGTATAGTTAAAGGGGTTTTGGGGTTGTTTTTCTTATTCTTGTATATATTAGAGTTTTCGGAATTTTTCTTCTCATTTGTGTAAGTGAATTCTCAAGCTCACAAAGGAAATCTGAAGCTAACTAAAGGATCTATCCCTAAGGCTAGGGTTTGAAGGGTTTCTTCTTCCAAGCAAGACGTCTACCCTTCTTGAGCTGAATCATTGGGGTTTTGAGGTAGATCTAGGCCTAGGAAGGTAAGATGTAGCCTCTAGTCCTCCTCCAAAGCTCAACGCTCAGCAAGAAGGGAAGGGCTGGCCCAACAAGGCGAACTTTTGAATTATTTGTGGTAAATTTTTGGTTTTGGCTAATGTTTGTTGGTGTTTGCAGGGGTTTCATAAATTTTTTTAGGCCTCCAAGTCCTAGCCAAGCACTTTTCTAGCTTAGCTGAAGCCTCTTCCCTTTCATTCAGTGAGCCGCTGCCCTTATTTGGTTTCCTCCTAGAATCTGCAGGCTTGTTGAGACCCCTCTTTGCCTCACCGAGGCCTTTTTATCCCTTTTCCCTTGAGCCGCAGGCCCTTGGGGGATTGTTTCCGTCACCGTGTCCCTCCTTTCCCCTGTCGGTAGCTCTTGGAGGGTTTTCTCTTTTGCTGCAGGCCTCTACAAGGTCCTTATCCCCTAATCTAAGGCCTTGTAACCTAAGCCATTGCCCCTCTTCTAGCTCCTAACCCTCATCGCTCTCCTTTCTAGCCCTCATTTAGTCCTATCTTGGGTTAGAAATGATTTCTGGGAAATAACTTTTGTTTTGCAGGTGATTCAAAGTGTTTTTGCGGAGTTAACTCTGTGTTTGCAGGAAGGCATTTTCATTGGGAGTCTAGATACTCATCCACAAGGCCATTTGGTTTGCCTCTTCAACCCTCATTCCTCATCACTGTTTCATTTACAGCCTCTGAATACATTAGTTACAGTGGTATAATACACCAAATAGTGGCATAAAAACTAATTAACAGTCATCTAGTTTCATTAAAAAATCATTTGCATTCGTGGGTTTATTCATCGTTTGGCATCTCTTGTGAAATTCAGATGATTGTTATGCTAATTAGAGGTCTGATAATAAACATAACAGTGGTATAAAAGTAGTTAGCAGTCATCTTATCTCAGTGGGCATTCATTTCTCTGCATCTCTTGCTCCTTGGGTAAGTGTTTTCTTGTTGATTGGATTGTTTCTCTAGCTGCTGTAAGCATTGGTCTCTTTGCTGCCTCACATCACTGTTGCATCCATCTCTTTCATCCATTGTACTCTTGCATACGTAAGGTAATTCACTGTTTGCAATCTCATCTAATCGGCAAAGTAAGTGTGTAGTCATTAAGTCAATTTTCTTAACAAGAAGACAAGTGCTCTAAAGGGTAAGTGGTATACTTGGATCAAATTGACATTCTTCACATAAGCTTATCTTACTGCTGTCATAAGTCTGCTCTTGTTATGTTAATGTCATTGACATAAGCTAGAGGGTAATATTTTATAATTGCAAGTATCCCTACTTGTCATTGGTTGCATTGTCATTGAAAAACATTGATACATTGTGTTGTCTATAGGATAGCTAGCATTAAAGGAAAATTCTACTCAGCATTGTTGTCATATTGCTAAAGAAATGAACTATTGGATAATTGGTTATATTGCTTTTCATGATCATAAGTGGAATAAGAACTGTTGATTTTTTTTGGTAGCATTGTATGTGCTCTAGCCATGAAATTTGGTGGAGAGGCTTAAGGCACATGAGATCTCAAAGACCCAGAAATCGTTTGGATAAATTCCACCCGGATGAAGAGATATTAAAATAATTAATATTTTTAATGAGACCCTACGTCTAAACTTAGGGAAATTAAAATATTAATGTGTATTAATATAATATGGGTGAGAAAGTTCTAAATAACGAGGATCAAGCCAAATCTAATCTTAGTCGTTGATTAAGGAGTTAATCCCGGCCCTTTGAATCGTCAACAGGAAAAGTATAAGAGGAGGCATGAGGGTCAGTGGGACACACACCAAGTTGATCAGTCAATTCGATTTTTTTGGGTAGGGTTTGCTGAGAAATCGAGTTAGTAATCTGTTGCAGCGAGGGGTAGTTCAGTAGAAGGCCGAGAATACATAGCAGAGAGGCAGAGATAGTGCCGGAGAGACAACGCAAAGGCAACCTAGGCTGACGCAGAGGCTTGGAGGGCCAACACTGAGAGGACACAGAGGCTAGTAGAGCTGATGCTGGGCAGAAAGAGTTGCACTGTGGTGTTTTCGTGGGGCAGACGCAGAGCTGAGAGGTAGGCACAGAGCTATAGAGGGTGACGCAGTCCCTGGAGAGTGACGCAGTCCCTAGAGAGTGATGCAGTTCCAGAGAGAAGCTTGGAGCAGCTTTCACTGTCCAGCTGAGGAATAGTCGAAGTCACTGTGGGAATCATCATCCGGTTGCTGATCAATCGAAATATTTGTCTCCAGAGCAAGGTACTTCTGCCAAGGAAAATATCTGAGGGGTGAGCCATTTTTGGCACCCTAGTTGTGTTCAGAAAACTGCATA
Source organism: Pinus tabuliformis (assembly GCA_031772625.1). Classification (NCBI taxonomy): domain Eukaryota; kingdom Viridiplantae; phylum Streptophyta; class Pinopsida; order Pinales; family Pinaceae; genus Pinus; species Pinus tabuliformis. The sequence continues at coordinate 343,252,837 of CM062810.1, read as the reverse complement.
ATAATAAAACCCTCATATCTGCTGCACCAGTTTTCCCACATTGGGTTTTTCTGGGGACGATTGTCCAAAAATAATGATGTCCCTTGTCTTGTCTTAGTTATTTCAGTTGTTGATCTGTATATTTTGTGTTTACTTAGATATTTATGTCATTAATAACTTGTTAATGTAAAGAACAAGTAGGAGATAGTAAACCAAACATTGCAGTAGGGATTTATGATGTGTTAGATTCATAAATTTTCACATGGTATCAGAGGGATTGCAGATCACAGGAGGATTGAAGACACCAGCAGAAATCTGAAATTTGCAGCATTAGCAGCTGTCCTGAAAGACAACGTTGTTCTAGAGAAGAAGCAGCAAGAGAAGAGGTAATGCAGAGCTTGCGTCAGTGATATGAGCCAACGAAAGGGCCAGCGCAGAGGCAAAGTGAGGCAGAAGAGGCTCACGAAGAGCCACGTCATCTTGCTCAGCCAGGTAGGATTGACGCAGTTGGCTGAAGGAGCAAATTCAGCTTTTGCCGGGATTGCGTAGAGCCTGAAAGGCTTAGTTTCTTTAGTTGCCGGGGCTTGGGGAGCTATGGGCAGATTGTGATTTGAGGAGCTGGTGGGACGTTGTTTTTGTCAATACAGAACAGTGTCTAAGGAGATGAAACCAAGGTAAAGGAAATCACTACCTCGACGGATTTCTAGCCAAGGAATCTAGATCCGAGTTATAGTTGCAAGGAGGATTGGAGAGGAGTGGTTCGACAGCTGGCCAGAGGATTTCTAGGAGGGGAGTCGAGACTTAGAGGGAGTCCAAAAGAGGCGTTGAAATGGCAGTGAATGGACTGAGGGACAGGTTGGACGGAGCTTCCAACTTTGTCATTTGGAAGGCCAGGATCCTGGCAGTCCTGGATCAACATCGCATCAAGGACTTTGCCTTGAAAGTAGTGGCTATCCTAGTTGACCCAGTTGAGAATGACAGGTATGAGGAGGCAATGGCGAGGGTGAAGTGCATGATCCTACACGGGGTCAAAGATCATGTCATGCCACATATTGCTGAGAAGAACACAACAAAGGAGATGTGGGACACCTTGACCACCTTATACCAGGGCTCTTCCGTGTAGCAGAAGATGCTATTGGAGAATCAGATGCATAAGGGAGAATAGATAGATCCATTCCTTATTAGGTTGCAGGAGATTCGTGACCAACTTACTTCTGTGCGGTCTACACCGGATCCAAAATTTATGGTCAACACTGCCCTGAATGCAGTCTCTGAGGAGTGGGAGACATTTGTCCAAAGTATTTTGGGTAGGGCTACTCTTCCCGGTTGAGAGGAGATGTGGGCAGCTCTTCGATAGGAAGAGATCAGGGGGATGACCAAGGTGGGGAGTAGTGGTAAGGGAGTTTGAGTCAAGAAAGAGGAGGAGGAGGATGTGGCTCTAGCATTTGCGAGACAGCAAGGGAAGAGGAAGAAGAAGGATATCTCTAAGGTCAAGTGCTTCAATTGTGGGGATCTGGGTCATTATGCATCCCAGTGTCCTAAGAAGAAAGGCAAGGGAGAAGCTTCCGATTCAAAGGCAGCTCCAGCTAAGGCGGAGAAAGAGTTCGAGATTGATGACGATTGTGCCATGAGTGCTCATGCACCTCTAGAGAAGAGGTGGGAAGACATCGAGTTGTAGTCAAGAGGACTACATGCTAGGGGCAGGATCCTTGAGGTGCCCAAACTCTTGGATCACATCTGGTTACGGGAGCCCTTAACGACAGTAGCATGATGACAGGTGTTGGGTGGAGCAAAGTGTGGTGGAGTAGCAAGGCAGGGCTAGAGTGCAGAATTCTGTAGCAGCATAGTAGGGGTTGCAACAATGCGGAAGGCACAGAAGAGGTTGCAACAACGCAGTGGCAGTAGAGGGAGCACGGGTTAGCAGCAGAGGCAGCTTCAGCATCACAAGGCTTCTGGACTGACTGGGATGTCGGTATTTGGGGAAGTCAATTACCTACTTCTCAGTAACTGGGTTGCAATGCAGCAGTTAGCAGTGGAAGTGCTAGGGGCAACATGGGCAACATGTTGAGAGGGAGCTGCAGTACAGATGTAGCAGTGGCAGTGTCATGGGTAGCAATACAAGAAGCAACAGTGCAAGGGATGTGAGGCAGCAGGCCAAGCATCAACATAGGTATTGGTGCGGAGGATCAGTTTAATGTTTCTATGATGAAGCATTACTAGTGCACATTCCTCACTAAGAGGGAGTGTTGATTTTTTTTAGGTACTGGTGTGGAGGATCAGTTTAATGTTTCTATGATGAAGCATTACTAGTGCACATTCCTCACTAAGAGGGAGTGTTGATTTTTTTTGGTAGCATTAGATGTGATCTAGCCATGAAAATTGGTGGAGACACTAAGGCACATGAGATCTCCAAGACCCAGAAATCGTTTGGAGAAATTCCACCTAGATGGAGAGATTTTAAAATAATTAATATTTTTAATGAGACCTTAAGTCTAAACTTAAGAAAATTAAAATATTAATGTGTATTAATATAATATGGGTGAGAAAGTTCTAAATAATGAGGATCAAGCCAAACCTAATCTTAGTCGTTGATTAAGGACTTAATCTCGGTCGTTGAATCGTCAACAAGAAAAGTATAAGAGGAGGCTTGAGGGTCAGTTGGACACACACCAAGTTGATGATTTTCTGAGGCAGGGTTTGCTGAGAATCAAGTTAGTGATCTGTTGCAGCGAGGGGCAGTTTGGCAGAAGGCTGAGAATACATAGCAGAGAGGCAAAGATAGTGCCGGAGAGACAGCGCAGAGGCAGCTTGGGCTCACGTAGAGGCTTGGAGGGTCAGTGATAAGGACGTAGGAGGCTGAGAAGCTGATGCAGAGTTGATGCTAGGTAAAAAGCGCTGCGTTGTGGTGTTTTTGTGGGGCAGACTGAGAGCTGAGAGGCAGACACAGAGCTGTAGAGGGTGATGCAGTTCCAGAGAGAAGCTTGGAGCAGCTTTTGCTATCCAGCTCAGGAACAGTTGAAGTCACTATGGGAATCATCATCCGGTTGCTGATCAATCGGAATATCTGTCTCCGGAGCAAGGTACTTCTGCCAAGGAAAATCTTTGAGGGGTGAGCCATTTTTGGCACCCTAGTTGTATTCAAAAAACTGCATAATAATAAAAACCTCATATCTGCTGCACTGATTTTCCCGCATTGGGTTTTCCCGGGGACGATTGTCCAAAAATAACGGTGTCCCTTGTGTTTTCTCAGTTATTTCAGTTGTTGATCTGTATATTTTGTGAAGGTTGCAATTGTGTTTACTTTAATATTTATGTCATTAAATAACTTGTTAATGTAAAGAACAAGTAGGAGATAGTAAACTGGACATTGCAGTAGGGGTTTCTGATGTGTTAGATTCAGAAATTCACAAGCACTTCTTGTGGATTTACTTAGGTGTTCTAACTTGTTGTTTCTTCCAAGTGATGCTTCGCATCCAAGTTTATAATCTCGCTAATCAAGTCACTCTTAAAGCACTTAATTGATCATCATAGTTGTGATCAGAGTAATCTTGAGATCATCTAAAGAATTGCTAAAGAATTGCGGTTCCCTCTTTTTTCTCTAATTAGCATGTTGGCATTGTCATTTCATGAGAAATTCATCACCGTCGTAATCTTGGATAATCTAAGTAATCTCAACAAGTTGTTAATTGTGTTGAAAGATTATCATTGTCTGTTAAAATTGACAACCAGGGCAAAACTTCATGTGGGTCATCTTATTCATGGCTGATAATATTTTTATTAGATTCCTCTCGTCGAGAGGTGTAGGATTGATATAGAGACCGTCCGATTCCGATAAGTATTCATGGAGATATGAATTTATTTTGATTATGGAATTATCATCAAGCCGACCTACAACTCATGTAGGCTCAGAAGCCCAACAGTCGCATCTATTCAAACACCAACATTGTGTATAAATATAAGACGACTTTTCCTCATTTGCACTCACTCTTCTCATCACATCTCTCTCTCTCTATTGCGCAGAAATGAGTCTCTTCTCTACTGCACAGAAATGGGTCTCTCTATCACACATGTGAAGCCAGAAGCTGTTGAACCTGACGCTGCAACTACAGATCCAAATATTGACCTGCGTGGCCTAAAAGATCTCATCTTTGGAACTGCGCTATAGGTCCATCTGGATCTCCTTTGAAAGCCGCAACTTTTGGTGGTGGAATGAAGTCAATCCGACGAACGGTTTGCAAGATATCAACTGCCCTAGTTTGAAGCGGGAAACTGCTAAAACTGAAGCTGCAACTGCAGAAGTAAAGATTGACCTGCATGGCCTAGAATATCTCCTCATCTGAACTGCGATGTAGGTCCATCTGGATCTCCTTTGAAAGCCGCAACTTTTGGTGGTGGAATGAAGTCAATCTGACGAATAGTTTGCAAGATATCGACTGCCCTAGTTTGAAGCCGGAAACTGCTGAAACTGAAGCTGCAACTGCAAAAGTAAAGATTGACCTGCGTGGCCTAGAAGATCTCCTCATTTGAATTGCGCTATAGGTTCATCTGAACCTCCTCTCGAAGCCGCAACTTTTGGTGGTGGAATGAAGTCAATCCGACGGTCGGTTTGTGAGATATCGTCTGCCCTAGTTTGATGATGAAGCCGTTAATGCTGACGCTGCTGATCTAGGGTTTGCTACTGCTGATATGAATCAGATTTATTGTACTATTTCTCTCTGCTGAATTATTGAAGATAAAAGAAGATTTGATCAAAGGGTTTCCCCACACATTGTGGGGTTTGTCCTTGGCTAGCCGCCACATCTTGTGTCTCTTGTCTTGGCTTGTTTTCTGTCGATCGTTTCATGTTCTATCTGCACTTTACTTTATGTATATGTGATTGCTAATATGTGGAATATAATAAGAAAAAGAAGTAAACTGTTATAAACATAGAACATACCATAACTTAACATGGTATCAGAGCTAAGGTGAAGACAAAGCCCAAGCAAGAGCAAGAACAATCACCGAAGAGAAGATTGGCAAGGCTATCCTAAAAGAACTATGGAGTCCTCAACACTCTGCCGAAGGCAAGCTTCGTAAGAAAGATGACTATCACGAATGGAAGATGTCTGTCGATCTAACCCTAGAAGATCCAGGAGTGTTGGACCATGTAAGAGGCAATATTGTTGAGCCTCCATCAAATGCATCCGCTGCTGCATGGAACAAATGGAAAACTGAAGAAGTCAAAATAGAAGATCATTTGGGACTCTATCAACAAGCACTTGGTGGCCTACATCTCTGAATTGGACACCTCCAAGGAAATCTACGATAGACTGGGAAATGGCACTCATGACTCTTGGAGGATTACCATTTGAATGGTACGTGTTCAGGACTACTCTTCTGAACTATAATGTAATTCATGGTTTCGAGGAATTAATGGCTAGATGCATTCAAGAAGAAACAAGGGAAGAAGAGCAAGAAATGCCCATGCCTAAAGGTCCTCCTGCTGCCTCTTCTTCTTATGCTAAGAAAAGAAATAATTCCAGGACTAAATCAAAAGGAAAGGCTGGACCTAAGGGTGGAAGAGAAGGACGATGTTACATTTGCGATAAAGCAAGTCACTATGCAAGGGAGTGCCTTGATAGAAAGGACTCACACCAGGATGATGATAAAAATCCCTTTGATGGCAAATCAAAGGAATGACAAATTCAACAGCGAAGGTAAGAGGGGAGGTGGGGATCAAGGAAGAGGACAACCATTCAAGAAGGCTAGAAAGTCCAAGATGTATTAAATGCACTTGACCTCAAAAAGAACCTAGTGTCCATCTCGACAATGGAAGACAAAGGCTACAAGGTAACCTTCAGCAATGGCAAGGTATGTATATGGAAAAGTAATGTTAAAGATACCTTTACTCTTGGGTTTAGTGTTGATTCATTATATCAGGTCGATGGAAGTCCGCTAGGTGTCATGTCTTGTGACACAACTCTTCAGTCCGAACTTTGGCATCGACGGTTTTCCCACCTTCATTACAAAGCTCTACCCGATGTAAGATAGATGGTAACAGGGATGCCCGAATTCCAAGTAGAGAAAGAAGGTGTATGTCCGGGATGTGTCGAAGGAAAGCTCAAAAGGGGACCATTCCCCTCTAGCCAAAGCAAGACCTCCGATATATTACAGTTGGTTCACTCAGGCATATCTGAGGCTGACATTAAGAGGGAGAATACTACACCACATACTCCTGAGCTGAATGGTGTGGCGGGAAGGAAGAATTGCACGATTGTGGAAGCTGTCCGGGCCATGCTACATGATCAAAGACTTCCGAAGTTTCTATGGACTGAAACTACAAACACTGTCGTATAGCATTGGGTTCCAAGACTCCTGAAGAAAAGTTCACTGGTAAGAAACCTGATGTTTCTCATTTTAGAATTTTTGGAAGCCCTGTATATTTTCATGTGCCGAAAGAGAAGAAATAAATTGGGTGCATCTGGAAAGAAGGGAATTTTCGTGGGCTATGGTGAAAATACTAAAGGCTATAGAATCTATGTAGCCGGTCAAAGGGAAGTCGTAATTAGTCATGATGTCACCTTTGACGAAGATATGGCTCTTAGCAAGGTGAACAATCTTCCGACTTTGAGGAGATCTCAAGAAGCCGACACCAGGGAACCGAAAGAAAAGGATGATGAATCAATGCCTGATGTAGAAAAACCCATGGATCCGATTGATCCTCCTCCACATGAGCCTTCCTCTTCTAGGAAGAGGCCTTCATGGCTTAGGGGGCTACTTGATGATGTTGAAGGACATGTTGCACCCTGAGGAACCTTTCGTGAAAGTAAGAAACCTAATAAGTATCAGGGATACCTGACCATCATGAGCACGATCATACAAAATAAGCCTTCATCATTCTTAGACGCCGTCAAGCATCAAGTATGGAAGGATGCTATGATCGAAGAATATGAGTCTATCATGAAGAATGATGTCTGGGAAGTAGTTCCCAAACCCCAGGGCAAGACAGTTGTTACTTCCAAATGGCTTTACAAGATAAAGCATGCAGCAGATGGAAGTATGGAAAAGTATAAGGCTCGTTTTGTTGCTCGTGGTTTCTCCCAAAAGGATGGTATAGACTATGATGTGATATTTGCACCTGTTGCCAGATATACGACCATCAGCTCGATCATAGCCTTTGTTGCTTCACAAAGATGGAACCTACATCAGATGGATGTCAAGACTGTGTTCTTACACGGCTCGATCAAAGAAAAGGTCTATATGGAGCAACCCGAAGGATTTGAAATTTATGATAAAAAATCTCATGTATGCAGGTTGAAGAAGGCTCTCTATGGGCTGAAGCAAGCACCCCGAGCATGGTATGAGAGGATCGACAGCTACTTGATGAAGTTGGGATTCACTAGGAGTGAAGCCGATCCTAACCTTTACTTTAAGGTTGAAGATGACAAGCCTCTCATACTGGTGCTGTATGTGGATGACCTCTTTCTAACAGGTGCAGACCCTCTCATTCACAAATGTAAGAGGGAGTTGGCTTCTGAATTTGAAATGAAGGACCAAGGACTTGAAGTATGGTAGAAGCTAAGGGAAATTTTCCTATCTCAAGGAAAATATGTGGTAAAGAAATTGGAAAGTTTTGGTATGATGGACTGCAAGCCTGTGACTACCTCGAGGATCTTAACTTTTAGAAGTTATATGGTAGTGATGTCGGACCAGATTTGGGAAATGCCTCTGAGTTTCAAAAACTCATTCACGTTGATGTTCTTGGTGAACCTCCGTTCGAACATATGTTTTGCAGTTAGCACTATGAGCTCATATTTGGTTGAGCCTCACTACATTGATGCCAAGAATCTTCTAAGATATCTTCATGGCACAATTACTAATGGATTGAGATACACTACCGGAAATATGAAGTTGCATGATTATTCGAATGTTGATTTGGCAGGTAGTGTGGAGTATCACTGGAGAACTTTTTAGTGCTGTTTCTCTTTGGATTCTGCTTCGATATAATGGATGAGCAGGAAGCAGAAGTCAGTCGACATAAGCACCAACGAGACCGGATACATATCTACGAGTATGATCTCGTATGAAGCTGCCTGGTTGGGGAAGCTTCAGTGAGTTGTTTGAACACATACCATTGTGATTCTCTGTAACAACCAGAGGTGGGATTCGATTATTAAGGAATCCCGTATTCGTCGATTGCTCCAGCAGATAGACATCATCTGGGATATGGTAAGTCAATGAGCAAGGAGGCTCCATCGCATTAAGATGATGTACAGGTCGGTACACCTTCTCAAAGCCCCGAGAAAAGATCTAATCTGTGATTTTCCCAAACGACTTGGAGTCGTCAAGAAACCCTTGTACAAGGGTCCTGCAGGTTGCATACATTGAGCTCTGGGAGCTCTGAGGGCTTGTGGTTCTTACTGGAGCAACATACGACCACAGGTTGACTCACTCTCCCCTGGTGGTGCGCACTAGAACAAGATGACTCGCTCTCTTGTGGGACAAGATGATTCACTCTCTTGTGGAACAGGATGATTCGCTCTCCTGTGTAGCAGGATTGATGTGTTCTCATGTGAGGCCTAGATTGATGTGTTCTCCATGGCAATTGTAGCAGGATTGATGTGTTCTGTGAGGCTTGGATTGATGTGTTATCCATGGCGGCTTGGATTGATGTGTTCTCCATGGCGATTGTAGCAAGATTGATGTGTTCTCTTGTGAGGACAGGATTGATTAGTTCTCCTGTCGAGGCATCCTACCCATGCAGTTTGGGACTCATGGGAAGTACCTCTCATCTGATCAATGAGCAGGGAAATGAAGTTAGGGACCATAGTAGTACCGATGGATGCATCGTTGTATCTACCGTACTCCCTACGCTAGGATGACCTCCATTGATCTGGGATCAATGATACTGGTCTGGGACCAGTGGCAGGAGTTGTACCATACTATGACGCTGACTTCGGGTCGGTTGAGACTGGTCTGGGACCAGTGGTACATACTCCGAGACTGACTTTGTGTCAGTGCAGTACTGGTCTGGGACCAGTGAGAGTGGTACATACTATGACGTTGACTTCGGGTCGGTTGAGACTAGTCTGGGACCAGTGGTACACTCTCTGAGACTGCGATACTGGTCTGGGACCAATGGTAGGAGTTGTACCATACTATGACACTGACTTCGGGTCGATTGAGATTGGTCTGGGACCAGTGCTACATACTCCGAGACTGACTTCGTGTCAGTGCAGTGTTGGTCTGGGACCAATGCTACATACTCCGAGACTGACTTCGTGTCAGTGCAGTGTTGGTCTGGGACTAGTGAGAGTGGTACATACTATGATGTTGACTTCGGGTTGGTTGAGACTGGTCTGGGACTAGTGGTACACTCTCTGAGACTGCGATACTGGTCTGGGACCAGTGGTAGGAGTGGTACTTACTATGAAGCTGACTTCGGGTTGGCTGAGACTGGTCTGGGACCAATGGTACGCACTCTGAGACTGACTTTGAGTCAGTGGAAGATGATACTGGTCTAGGACCAGTGGAGTTGTACTCACTATGACGCTGACTTCGGGTTGGTTGAGACTGGTCTGGGACCAGTGGTACATACTCTAAGACTGACTTTGAGTCAGTATGATACATCCTCGATCATTTCTTCTTCTTCATAATTCGGACAAAAGCAGAGCAGAATAGAACAATGCAAGAGCAGAGCAGAATAGAGCAAAACAGTACCGATCAGTACAGGGCAGAACAAGACAAAGCAGAACAGGCATAATAGAGCAGAGCAGGGCAAGGGTCAGGCTGTACAGGGCAGTGCATTTGATGGATGAATAGTAACGACCGATAGACAGATTGCAGATGATGTTTTCCCTGGTTGAGAGGGAGTGTTAAAATTGAAAACCAGGGCAAAACTTCATGTGGGTCATCTTATTCATGGCTGATAATATTTTTATTAGATTCCTCTCGTCGAGAGGTGTAGGATTGATATAAAGATCATCCGATTCCGATAAGTATTCATGGAGATATGAATTTATTTTGATTATGGAATTATTATCAAGCTGACCTACAACTCATGTAGGCTTAGAAGCCCAACAGTTGCATCTATTCAAACACCAACATTGTGTATAAATATAAGAGGACTTTTCCTCATTTGCACTCACTCTTCTCATCACATCTTTCTCTTTCTACTGCGCAGAAATGAGTCTCTTCTCTACTGCACAGAAATGGGTCTCTCTCTCACACATGTGAAGCCGGAAGCTGTTGAACCTGAAGCTGCAACTGCAGTCCAAAGATTGACCTGCGTGGCGTAAAAGATCTCCTCTTTGGAACTGCGTTGTAGGTCCATCTGAATCTCCTCTGAACGCTGCAACTTTTGGTGGTGGAATGAAGTCAATTCGACGAACGGTTTGCAAGATATCGACTGCCCTAGTTTGAAGCCGGAAACTGCTGAAACTGACGCTGCAACTGCAGAAGTAAAGATTGACTTGCATGGCCTAGAAGATCTCCTCATCTGAACTGTGATGTAGGTCCATCTGGATCTCCTCTGAAAGCTGCAACTTTTGGTGGTGGAATGAAGTCAATCTGACGAACAGTTTGCAAGATATCGACTGCCCTAGTTTGAAGCCGGAAACTGCTGAAACTGAAGCTGCAACTGCAAAAGTAAAGATTGACCTGCGTGGCCTAGAAGATCTCCTCATCTGAATTGCGCTATAGGTTCATCTGAACCTCCTCTGGAAGCCGCAACTTTTGGTGGTGGAATGAAGTCAATCTGACGGTCGATTTGTGAGATATCGTCTGCCCTAGTTTGATGCTGACGCTGCTAATCTAGGGTTTACTACTGTTGATATGAATCAGATTTATTGTACTATTTCTCTCTGCTGAATTATTGAAGATAAAATAAGATTTGATCAAAGGGTTTCCCCACACATTGTGGGGTTTGTCCCTGGCTAGCCGCCACATCTTGTGTCTCTTGTCTTGACTTTCTTTCTGTCGATCATTTAATGTTCTATCTGCACTTTACTTTATGTACATGTGATTGCTAATCTGTGGAATATAATAAGAAAAAGAAGTAAACTGTTATAAGCATAGAACATACCATAACTTAACATTGTCTGATATTGCTAAGAAACATTGGACTTGCATAGCCATTGTTATTTCATGAGCAATTGTCTATTGTGACATTCGTAATCTTGATAAGCTTGGTTGAAAGATGATAGGACCACCTTTCTCCTCTAGCTTGCGAAATCTAGACACTCTCTTGTGGTTAACATGGTGACCCTGCAGTCGTCAGAGCCACAGTCTCGGCAGCACCAGAGGCACCGGGTGGTTAGAATTCCAGGGAAGGTATCGTTAATATAGCCTTTGTTATCTTTCCCTGGGCTTCTCTTCACAACCTAGACTAGAGACTAGTTTCAAAACAGCTAAGGGGAAGGATTCATTTAGATAGACATCTAACTTAAAATTTATCAAGATCCTGCATTTCACCTAGTTTTAGGTATCACATTTTAGATAGGATAGTGAGCATCCTAAGCAACAATTGTTCATTCAGTGACTTGGTAACCGATCTATAATAATCAAGTAATTTTGACTCCTAAGGCATTGGTCTCTCAAGTAATTTAATTTAATTGTGCTAATAACTGAACTTGCTAATCATAATTAACCAAGTTGCTAGGCCATTCAGTTGTGTCTCCCGGACTTGTCAATTGTCGATAGGTCATTCATCCTCACATCTTCATAGGGACTACCCCCCATAGGCTGTTGTTGGTAGACAACTAGAACGGAGAGGGCATGGATCAGAGTGATAGCCCTTGCCTTGAGTCGTTGTCGCATTCACCTGTACAATTTGAGTGACAATACGCTGCTTGAGTTAGGTGTGATCCTTACCATTTATGGTAAGTGGCATCTTGCTCAACCTAGAGATGCAAGTGTTCTACCACTTGACTCTTTAGGGTCATGTTGGGAAGATCAACAGATAATAGGATAGACGTGATCCTTACCTGTCATGGTAAGTGGTATCCCTCCTATTAGCACCATGCAGTAGGATAGGCGTGATTCTTACCTTACAAGGTAAGTGACATCCATCCTATTGTCTGTGGATTCCGGGTGGTAGCATTGGCTCCTCGATGACAAGGTTCCTGAGTAGTAGCATTAGCTCTCCGCTGGTAGTTTTCTTAGGTAGTAGCATTAGCTCCCTGCTGGAAGATGATTCTGAGTGTTAGCATAAGCTCCCCAATGATGATGGATAGAGGGTGGTAGCTTGAGCTCCCCTCCGATGTCAAATTCTTCTTCTGTTAGATTCAAGAGTGTTCAGCATATGAACATAGATGACTTGATTTGATATTTGAGATGGGACACATGTTGCAGTCGATAATTTCTCCCTAACTGAGAGCGAGTGTTAATTTGGTAGCCTAGGGACAAATTCCCTCCTTTGGACAACCTTCTTCATAAAGAAAGACCCCTCCTAGCCCTTGGAAGAATTAATTTGGTTAAGGAAAAATGTGTTTTTTAATATGAAAACCCACATGTGCACAAAAGGTCAGGTCGACCCTAAAGAGAAATTGGACACCCTTGGAAGCCTATAAATACAAGTCAAGTGAACCTCATTTGGACATCATCATCAAGCATCTTCTTCTTCTCTCTTCTTTGGATTGGCTCGCACAGGTCTGAAGTTGGTTCACGAAATTGTAGGGTTTGAGATCGCACGTGTGAAGTAGGGTTCCTGGTTTGTAGCTGCGGGGTTGGAACAAGAAAATCTCGGTTTTAGCCGCTCACATGCAAGGTGCTCCCTGCGACTGGAGTGTTGCAGCCACACCCATGGTCACTAGCTCTGTGCGGCTGGGACCTAGGGTATTTTGACAGTTGACAACAGACTTTGACTGTTCACTGCAGGCTTGGGAACTTTGATTCTGATCAGTTTTGTTGTTGGGCTCATCGCTTGGATATTGTTTGGTTGGTTTTGCTGGATAGTCTTGTGATTGAAGAACTGGATCATTATACTTTCTCTTTGTTGAACATTTTATGACAATCTAATAACAAGAAGAATTTGAAAGGGTTTTCACCCTTTTGGGGTTTTTCCCTGGTCTTTGACCAAATCCTTGTGTTTTTTGTTATTGTTCTTGATTGTCTATTGTCTATTGCATTTACCATTTTATCTACAATTGCTAATTGAAGAAAAGAAGTAGGCTGAAGTGATTGTAACAGCATAGAACAACAAAAATTAACACAAGAGAGTGTTGAGGGAGTTGAAGTGCAGTAGTTGTGTAGTAACAATGGTCAGTGGTAGCAGTGAAGTGCAACAACAATGGCAGTAGGAGTGGCAGTGGATAGTGGTAGTAATGAAGTATATTATTGATTGATTGTAAGGGAGACTAAGGAATCCTATAAACTTGCGTCTGCAAACATCTTCAGACTTGGGAGTAGTTACTTCCTTCCAACCTTGTTGGTAAAACCCTTGGGAGTTTTTTACTTCCTTTCAGTTGATTGCTGGTAAACTCGTATGTTCTTCCATACATAATGAAGTTCTTTGTTGAGTGAAATCTTCTGTGTACTGATCATATGATGTGATGATGTTTTATGTTTTTGTTTTTTATGCTCTGAATGTTTAAAGGAATCTAACCAATTGTGTAAAAATAGTCAAATATTGATTCAACCCCCTCTTAGTATTTCCAACAGACCTATGCTAAAGTGCCTATCCGATACTACTATCATTAACACTCCCTCTAGCGAGAAAGGCACTTACTAAAGAGCCACCTAGAACTTGTTTTCCTCCAGTTCTAGCACAGTGTCCCATGCATTATTCTTCACCATGGATTTCCCCCAAACCCCCTAGTTTGGTGCCTCCTCAATGATGTTAGTTATTAATAACCATGTAGTTTGGAAAACTCTTCGAATGCCTAGTCTACCTAAATGTGCTCCGAGGACTCTCCACATGCTCTTGAGCATCGCTCAATGTTTGCTCAGACCACCTGGGTATCTTGACAAAACTAGAAGGAACTACTGCTTCCTCCCCACTTGAAGGTTGACTCCCTAAACTGGAAGTCTCTGCTTGTTACTCTCCCTTTGAAGCTTCCTTCTCCTTGTCCTCTGTCAGTATTGTCCTCGAACTTAACATCTCTTCTCACAACTATCTTCCTTTGCGCTGCTATGAAGATCATGTTAGCTTTTGAGGTCTCACTGTATCCAAAAAATATCCCTTCTTTCCTAAAGGCTCCAGCTTTGCCCTCTTCCCCATAGGCACATGGATGTATACTAGACAACCAAATATCCTCAAGTTTCCTATCTCTAGCTTCACTCCTGTGAAAGCTTCCTTAGGAGTCTTGGCCCCCAATATTCTATGAGTACACTTCTTTTGCACATATATTGTAGTGTTACACGCCTCTGCCCAAAGAAACATAGGTAGATGTTGGTCATGTATTGTAGCCTTGGCAGAACTGATGATGGATCGATAATTTCTCTTTGTAACCCCATTTTGCTAAGGGTTGTACAAGATTGTCATCTTCCTCTTGATCCCTACCTACTTGCAAAAATCATTGAATTCATTAGAGCTATACTCAACCCTATTGTCCGAGCTCAAGACCTTGATCTTCTTGCCTTTATGGTTCTCCACTCGGGCCTTGAACTCTTGGAATCAACGAAAGACCTCATCCTTAGTCTTCATGAAGAAGATCCAGGTTTTTCTAGAATAGTCATCAATGAACGTGACATAATATAGCACTGGTGCCAGTGACATTGGTCCACACATGCATCTGAATGAATTTGATCCAAGATCCCCTTGGACCTACTCTCGCTGCTTGGAAAAACATCCTCGACATCCTTGCCAAGTGCAGACCCTCTGCACATGCCTTGCTGCATAGTATTGAAATATTTGAAACCAGTGACAATCTCCCTTAGGAGCGGCGATGTCGTGTAGTGTAGGTGTCCCAACCTCCTGTGCCACAACTCGTGCAAGTTGTCACTATCATGTATCAAATTCTGAATAGATTTTCCCTTCAACTTGTATAAGTTGCCCTCTCTAACCCCATTAGCCATTGTTGTGCTTGGGCTAGTATACTCTGGACAAATGAGCACCTGCCCATTCTTGAACACGACCTCATTTCCTTTGTCCTCCATCTCTGAGTCTGAGAGCAAGTTCTTTTTCAGTTCTGGTACAAATAGCATGTCCTTGGCTTACAACGTTCCTTTTGACTTGAGTTGGAACTTAATGGTTCCCTCTCCCTTCATTACATACTTGGCATCATTACCAACCTCCACATGAACCCTTAAATATTTCTTGATCAGACTATTGAATAACTCTCATGCTTTTGCCATATGGCATGATGCACTATTGTCCAAGTACCAAGCACTCCTAGTGATGGTGCTAGTAGATAGACAAGGGACTGATGGGACGTCCTTCTCGAACTTTGTTGTAAACCCATTAAGCTATACCTCTGTTGATGCTATTGTTTGCTACAACTTCCCCTTTCCCTTCTTTTTCTTTGGACATTGTCATGAATAGTGCTCATTCTTATGGAAAATGGAACACTTGAGCTTGTTGAAGTCCTCCTTCCTTGGTTGTGATTCCTCACCGTTACCCTCGAAGCCCTTCCTTTCCTCTTCTTTGCTATACTAACCAAGGCCAGGTTCTCCTCTCCATCAGACATCTCCTTTCTTGTTGGCCTTAGACTCCTCTCGAGCCTCTTCCTGGATGCAATCATCCTAAAGCCTCTCCCAATTGGGAAGCTTCGCCCAAGCATAGACTCCCTTGACAAATGGTTCCCATGACTTAGTGGACCCATACAGTGCACATTGACGATCTTTGTCTCATCCACCATCTCCCCAATGGCTACATGTTTATCCCATATCTATGCGATCCTCATGAATTAGTTGGCAAGACTATCAAACCTTGATTTCTAGATGTATTTGAGCTTGTTCCTCAAGATCCTCTGCATGTTCATGTTATGATTATCACTCTTGAATAGGTCCACTAGAGCCTTAAACATCTCTTTGGCCGACTACTTCTTTGCCAAGTGTAAGATCAATTGATCCTTTATAACATCCATGATCACTCTCTGGGATCTAATGTCCTTTTCATGAGTTTCCTTGAGTGCTACATTTGTAAAAAAAAGAACGAACCTTTTATGTAATCTCATAAGGGTCATGCTCCTTTAAAAGCAACATCACCCTCGCCTTCTAGGACAGGAAGTTAGATGCTCCATCCAATCGGTCTTCAAATGTGAGACTAGCTATTTCCATTCCTAGATCTGGTAAAATATGTTGTGTGCTAAGTCCTTTTAGCACCCACAAGATTAAAAAAATATTGTTGGTTTATAGATCTACCAGGATCTCTTTACAGATGTGGTAGATCTGTTGTGAATCTTTGTGGATCTGTGTTTTGGTCCTTTAAAACACCCACAACACTCCCTCTGAAGAATGGCCTCCACCAAATCATTGTTGGTTGATCTATGCAAAACCAAGAAACTGGCCTCCCTCTTAGAGTGTAAGTTTTGATACCATGTTAAGTTTTATAAATCCTAGCTACTGGCAATTTAGTACCTAGTAAATTCCCCTGTTGTAAATTAATTTACTGCAGATCTACTATATAAAAGCATTGTTGGTGCTTTTAACAAGTAAATAAAATATAAAATGCAAAAGCAAAACACCAATCTCATACACGTGCACACAAACAAATTTTTCCCTTCAAATTTGTTGTTTCATTAATAAATTTTCTTTAGCATACAGGAGCTCTCTCATTGGAAGAATGGCCCTCTAAGGAAAAATACAAATAGTAAAACCTAGAATATTTCCAGTTGATCAAACCCACAAAATTTGTCCTTTGATCTTTTTAAATGTTGGATCCTTCTGTGAAATTTCTAAAATAGAAATCCTATTGCACTGATTAATATGTTTTTTTCTACTTATTACCTCATAAATAAGTTATCTACTTTATTCTTACGGCAAATATCGAACAATTGTCCCTGGAAAAACCCTGTTGACCACTACGTATCAATGACCCCAAGCAGTACACCCCCTTTTTTGCGAAAGGGATAGCACTTGATCAATGTGTCCGTGTCGTCCAGCTATCATCATCAACTTGACTTCCAAGATGTTATGTAAACCCTTTCTGCATGTGTATAATGTAAATAATCTCAGCAGATCCATGTCATGTATGTAACGACCTAGGTAAACCTACTTTTCTAGTGACGATCTCCATTCTGGGAGGTTTTTTGTCTCATCGATCCATTCTCGGATGGTCAACAGAGTTTTCCTCTAGTCTTACCCCAAAGCTGGAATGGATTTTGTCGCTAGGATCTTAGGTGAGTCCTGGTGTTCTTGAACGAGTCTATGTAAAATTAATTTGGGAATAATTCTAACTATTTGGTTAGGTTATTTTATTACAAATTGCTTGGTCTGCTGGATTATATTTGTGTTGCAGAAATGGGTAGTTTGTGAGGGTCTATTACAAATGGGTTTTCCCCCTTATGATGTAAAAAATATGAAAATCATGATGTGAAGTGTCTTGAGGGTTGGAAAAATAATTTATCCCCTCATAGGTTAAATCGATTAAATTTTCTGGCAAAAATTAATTAAAATCCTAAGCTAGAAATTTAATTAATTCGAGGTCCTAGGTAAATTTAAATTCTCTAAATGCAAAATTCGTTGGTCCTTGAAAATTAAATTTTAAAAAGTCCCGAGACTAAGATAAATTAACTATTTTGATAAATTTTAAACTTTTGATCCCTGGGGTTAAGTCAAAGTCAATTTTTTGGGGAAAGTTAATTAAAATGCATTTAATGAAAAATATTCGAATTTCCCCAAATATTTAAATATTTCAACGGATGAGATTAAAAGAAATTTTAATCTTCATCAATGGTCGAGATTTCTTTGACGACGATTACTCGAACTAGCCGTTGGAGGATTTATCTTTAAATAGGAAGTCATTTGTTAGTTGATCTATCCAACTTTTGAGTCGTGTGCTTAACAAGAAGCTCTTGTGTAATCTTTTTCTGGATAATAAAGAAAGACTTTGCGGTTAAGTTCTGTTGGTGTTACTTTTCATGGGAATACTGTAAAATGCGTTCTTTTCATGGATAATTTTTTCTAAAGCCATTGATGATATCTTTTGAAGAGTGATTTGAGTACATGTATCTTGCTCAGTCGCTGGGGTTTGAATAATAATCTAAATTTTGAACGTAATAGCAGGTATCTCTATTTGTCTGAGTTTTATTATTATTTTCTCGCTCTATTTTTAATGGTTGGATCGAGTTTTGCAGGGAAATCTTGATTTTAGATCCTCGGGCGTTAGGGGAAGTTTTCAGTTGGACCAGCCAACTCCCTGTGTTTTCTGAAGAAGCCAGTGAAATTAATCCCGGGCTTATCATAAGTTTTTTTCTTTATTGATGCACGAGGGTTTCAAGTTAGTGCCTTTAAAATTTAAAAATCTTTTAATTTATGTGTAGCATAATGGTAGATTTGGCTGATTAGAGCCTGTAGTTTGTAAATTTTGTAATTATTTTTCTAACATGGATTTTTCTAGGTTTTAGTTTTTATCATTGTATATATCGCTTGGTTGTTTTCTTGATTTCGTGCAGCTACAGATTTGAGGAAGAAATTTGTGTAGAGTCTACATTTAGGCCCTGCAGGGTAAGATCTGGATTTTTGGGGTTTATGAACATAATTTTCTAGGGATATTATTCAATTTTTTTGCAGTCCAAGGGTTTAAAATTTATTGGATCTGGAAATTTTCACAAAGGGTTTTGAGTTAGCATCTCCTTTAAAATTTAAAAATTTATTTTTTGTGTGGAAAATTGATAGATCTGGCTATTAAGAGCCTTAAATTATCAGATCTGAGAGTGGAGTTGGACTCATATGCCTCAGATCTGATAGATCTACCATTTTTGTGCATAGATTTGTAATTTTTTTTGGTTTTCTAACTTGGGTTTCTGGGGTTTTATTTATTTTTGTATATCTGGGTTCTGGTTTTTTTTTTTCATTTTTATGACTTTGTGTTTTGATTTTGTTATATTCATTTTTTATTTCATTCAAAAAATATTTACAAAACATTAAAAATCTAAAAAATTAAAAAATTTCAAACTTTTTTTTTGGTGACTTTGATTGCTAATGAAATAAATCAAAAGCAGAGCTTGAGCACTCACATTTAAATTTGTTTAATTTTTATGTGGCCTATGGCCCATAAAAATTTAAATTTAATGAAGTACTTTTGATTTTTTTTTTATTTGTTTGGTAACATTATAAAGTTTATTTGTCACATTAAACTTTGCTTCATAAGCTTAGTGCATTAAACTTACCTAAGGGATAATTAAATTCTAATTTAAAGTTCCTTGGTGTCTTTTGTGTTAAGTGTAAAATTTTAAATTTTGTGGTAGTGATTTCTCTGTTGTCAAGTGCGATTAATGTTTTAAAATCATTGACTATAGGAGAAAGACAATTACTTCTAGATCCGGGTTATTGAAGAAAATCATTTTTTCTAGAATCATTGCTTAGCAGTTAATTTTCATAATTCTTCATGAGATTTAATTGCTAGAATATATTGCAGTTTTGGGCGTTTACATTTAATCGTTCATGATCGTCATCTTCGCCACATTTATAAATTGCTCTCGGTAACTTGTTTTTATTTAATCTATGGTTAATTGAATATAAAAGCACTGGTCTATAATCATTTATATCTTGTGGTTGTGTCTTGGTCGTATTAGTGTTTGATTTATTTATCTCAGTTAACCAGGACTCATTTACATTCGTCAAGTTGTCCATTTTTAAAGTCTCCTAGAGCTTGTGTTTTACAGGCTATCTTCATTCATTCACCCCAGGGACTACCCCCCTTGACTTGTCTAGGAGAGAGTCTAAATGGAGTGGGTAAGGATTAGAGTGACAACCCTTACTTTGAGCATTGTCGCAGTGCCTAGATAGTTTGTGCGACAACAAACCCAATGCAGGAAAACCAGTGCAACAGATGAGTGTTTTATTATTCTTCAACAAAAATCAACATGTACAAATTACGCCCAACAATATAGAACAAGGTTTTCCGAGAAATATTTACAGACGTTCCTGAACAAGTATCTAACCTGAGAGAGAGGTTCCTCCACCCTCT
Source organism: Pinus tabuliformis (assembly GCA_031772625.1). NCBI lineage: Eukaryota > Viridiplantae > Streptophyta > Pinopsida > Pinales > Pinaceae > Pinus > Pinus tabuliformis. Next base: position 343,232,808 of record CM062810.1, on the reverse strand, counting down.
GCGTCTCTCTAGCTTGCCCAGTGTCACTTTCCCTGGCCTCTGGACTAGCTTGTGCAATGCTTGCGTCACTCAAGTTAGCGTTGTCTCTCCCATCGTCAATTTGCCTAGCGTTGTCCCTTCTATTGCTCTGCGTCTTCGTCCTTGTCTCCTAGATTGATGTTGAACCCTCTCTGTCTCTTCTCCACCTGCAACTCTCCCTCTGAATTGTGCAATCTTCCAAAGGATCATCGTTTTTAGGAATTTCTGTTTTCTCTTCTTTCTTAAGCGTTTCCCACCATAGTCTAGCATTCCTTGTCAGGTTCCATGTGATTAATATAACCACATATTTCCATGAAGCTTTAGTGTCTTCTTTTCTCTGAGAAGCCCATGCATTAATCTGTTGCAGAAGGATTAATGTCTGATACCTGTTTAAACAATCAAAATTGATGAAGAAAGTATTGTTTTGATTTTCAAATTTTGTTTGAATAGGCATATCATCTCTGGCTTCTGTAGAGGCAAGATGTTGAGTCCAAGAATGGAAAAGACTCTTTTTATGATGAGAACTAACACCACCTTTTGATGTCTTTGCAGCTTTATTAGAAAAGCTGAAGGAACATGTTCTTTTCTGCTTAGTTGTGGAGGATCCACACTCATCTCCTGACTGGCTAGCCATCTTTATTTCTCGTGTAAAATTCTGAAATCTTCTTTTTCAAAAGATTTAGTTTTTCTCGTGCCAACTCAGTATCTTTTGCTAAGGATTCAAACTGACTTTCATCCTTTTCAACAAATTTAAGAGAGAGGATTTAAGAGAGAGGCTAGATGAGGATTGAGAAGCTTTTGACAATGTGAATTTAGGGCCTTCTTCTTCTATCTCAGAATATCTAGGGGGAGATCTTGATCTACTCATAGCAGTTTCAAAACTTGTGACGACTCTGCTTATTACACCTAATTGATCATTAATTTCCCTCAGCTGGTTTTCATAAGTATTCTAGTGAGCATACATTATATCTACGCTTTGATGGATATTTCTGACATGTTCTTTTACTTCTACAATATCTCTTGCCAGATCATCTATGTTTTGGGCCACACATATGGACATGTAGTTAGCATAATTTTGCATCTTTAAGTATTCTACTGGTTCAGGCTCTGTGGCTGATCTATAATGCAGAAATTGCAAATCACTCTGAATAGTACCATTTCTGAATTTAGGAGTACTATTATTGGGCTCTAGTCTTCTTTCTGGCAATTTTGCCTTTTCACCTGTCTTTTCTCTAAGTAGATTGGACATTTTCTGATCTCGGACAGGGAACATGATACATTCAGGGCAGTCTAAATGTTGACCTTGGTGTGATGTAGAAGTGATAGTTTGATATTTCTCTTTTGAATTTTCTCTCTTTTTCATGACAATATACACTGTCTGGTAATTGGCGATGATTATGACTACTTGAAGATATTGACAATATTGGTGGTATTTGTACAGAATGATTGTGTAGCAGGATCTATCAAAAGTATGCAACATGGGTAGTCCTTGGATGAGGAATTAAATTTTCCATCCAACGAGTACTCCTGCTCGAAATTTGAGTCAAAACTTAGGGAAATAAGTTGAAAATATGAGTTGAAAAAATAGTTTTATTATTTTATTATTTTTTAATCTTTTTTCTTTTTTACTCCAAAAATGGTGAATCATCCCCCATGGTTAACATCATCGTCTTGAAACCTATTGGTTCTTATAAAGTTTATTTTGGTTGTACATTTTTCTTAGGAGGCCCATTTTAGACCTCAAAATTCCCCTAATGCGTCCACCATTAGTGTCATGGCTAATATTTCTATTTCCTTGAATTTTGGCTTTTCTGCATCACTTGACTCATTAGTAGGCTTCTTTATTTTTCCTTTGACTAAATCCAATACTTTATTTTTTTTTAGGATGAGGTCTATACTCTTCTTTGATCTATCAAAAGTATGCAACATGTGTAGTCCTTGGATGAGGAATTAAATTTTCCATCCAACGAGTACTCCTGCTCGAAATTTGAGTAAAAACTTAGGGAAATAAGTTGAAAATATTAGTTGAAAAGGTAGTTTTATTATTTTATTATTTTTTAATCTCTTTTCTTTTTTACTCCAAAAATGGTGAATCATCCCGCATGGTTGACATCATCGTCTTGAAACCTATTGGTTCTTATAAAGTTTATTTTGGTTGCACATTTTTCTTAGGAGGCCCATTTTAGACCTCAAAATTCCCCTAATGCATCCACCATTAGTGTCATGGCTAATATTTCTATTTCCTTGAATTTTGGCTTTTCTGCATCACTTGATTCATTAGTAGGCTTCTTTATTTTTCCTTTGACTAAATCCAATACTTTATTCTTTTTTAAGATGAGGTCTATCCTCTTCTTTCATGCCCTGTTAAGAAACTGGATTCGTCCAAAACCCTTGGTGTGTCTCGAATCCCACAAATTGGACAAGATTAGCTGGGACACGTGTCCCCTAAAGAAGTGTGTCACGTAGCTCGTAAAGCCCGATTTGGGCTAACTTGGCACTCATTCTTGAATGTGTCTTCTACAATGAGTGTGTGGGAGCTTGTAGTAAAGGGTTCGGGAACATTTTGGAGGTGATTCAAGCAACAAGTGCATTTTGCTTCTATTTTTTTGCATCTTTATTACAGCGATTTGCATGTGCATTTTTTTTAGAAGTTTGTGCATTTTTTCCTTATTTTTTTGCAGCATTCATGTCTCAATCAAGGGTAGCAGGGAAGGGGCAAAGGAAGGGGAAGAATGTCCCCATTGGTGATGCCCTTCCTGTTCCAATTTCATTAGGGTCTACAAGTGTTCCCTCTATTGGAAGTGGGGCTGCAATAGCAGCTTCAAATGTTGAGGGCAGAATGAATTTAGAAAGACACCAGGGTCAAGAAAACAAATATCCCTTGTGGAAGTATGTCACAAGAGATCAAGGGCTAGGCAATAAGTTGAAGGGATGAGGCAATGTTGTTTTTAAATGTAACTATTGCAAAAATCATTTCAAGAGAACTTATTACCATGTGAAAGGTCATTTGTTGGCTTTACCAAGCTGTGGGATTGGAGCATGTACACAGGTGTCTTTAGCTAAGAGGAAAGAAATGGAAAAAGAGGTCAATGTTGGTTTGGCAAGGGCCGCTACATCATCTAAAAAAAACCAGAATGATGATCCTCTTCCATTTTTGAGCACAAATAACAACAAATTTCCATTTGAGAGTTTTGGTGGGGGTGTGGGTCAAGCAGCAAAAGGAAAGGTAGTAGCACTTGGTCTAATAGACAAGATTTTTTAGAAAGAGAAACAAGAAGAGCTTGATCTCATCATTGCATTCTTCTTCTATTAGAACTTCATATCCTTTAACGTTGCATGCTCACCTTTATTTCTTGAGATGTGCCGAGCTCTAAGTCAAGGGGCTCCATCAGGGTATGTGTCTCCTAGGTCAGAGAAGCTTAGAACCACATTGTTGACTAAGGCGAAGAAAGAGGTGGACAAAATGCTTGAGCCTATTAAATCAGCATGGCCAACGTCTGGGCTTAGTATTTTTTTTATGGATGGACAGATCCAGGACGCCACCCACTCATCAACTTCATGGTGTCTTCCTTGAATGGACATGTTTTCTTGAAATCATTGGATGCACTTGGACAATACAAGGATGCACAATATATTGGTGAGTTGTTCATTAAAGTTATTGAAGATGTAGGTGTTGATTCTTGCGTGCAAATCATTATAGATAATGCACCTATTTGCAAGGTTGTTGGCATGATTGTGGAAGCTAAATATCCACAAGTATTTTGGAAACCTTGCATTTTCCATTCCTTGAATTTAACACTTAAATCTATTGCTTCTGAATTGGAAGTGTTATTAATGATGCACAACATATCTGCAACTTTGTACAAAATCATACAAATGCCCTCACAATCTACAAGGAATACACCCATCTATCATTGTTGAAGATTGCAAATACACAGTTTACCTCTTCATTCATCATGTTGAAGAGGTTGAGGGAGGTCAAGGCCACTCTTGGGGCCATGGTTATTTCAGAGTTTTGGTCTTTTTGGAGAAAGACAAATCAAGCTGCCTCAAAAAGAGTCAAGGACACAATGTTAGATGATGCTTGGTGGGAGAGGGTAGATCTCACTATTAAGATCATGGACCCTATCATTGCTTTGCTACGATTTGCAGATACAAACCAACCCATCCTAGGAGAGGTTTATGAGGGATGGGATTCCATGATTGAGTCCGTGAGGACCATTATTTTACAGAGTGAGTGCCCTGAGTATGAGACATCATTAGAGGCCTTCTTCACCACCATACAGGATATTCTTGTCAGCAAATGGGACAAGAATTGCACACCTTTGCATTGTTTGGCTCACTCATTGAACCCAAAATACTATAGCCATGAGTGGTTGAATGGTGGACCTTCCCGCAGATTCCCTCCTCACATGGATGGTGAAATTTCATAGGGGAGGAAGGATGCATTGAGGCAGATTTTTCAGGATAGAGCATCCCTTGATGAGGTGGAGGATGCCTTTACAGAGTTTTCCACTAGCACTGGTTGATTTGCAGGATATGATGTGATTAGAGACAAGGGGGCTAAGAAGCCCTATTCTTGGTGGGCAACTCATGGGGCAACAAGCCCTCCTCTACAGCAGTTATCCATGAGGTTCCTCTCTCAGGTGACTTCATCCTCTTGTTGCGAGAGGAATTGGAGCACATATGGGAATTTGTATAGTGTCAAGAAGAGCAGGCTTGAGCAGTCCTGGGCAGAGACAATGGTGTATGTGCACACCAACCTTCGTCTCATTTACAGGCAGAGGGATGAGTGGTTGAAGGGAAAGACAAAGATGTGGGATGTCTTTACTGATGGTATGGGTTTGGACAACAGTGTTGAGTTAGCATTGGCCAACTTGGATCTTAATGACCTAGTGCTAGAGCCTGTCACTTTTGATGATGGTTATATTGTTAAGGGGTCATCCTCCACACTAGCAGATGCAAAGATGACATTGGATATAGGGGAGGAGGATGCAACAAAGGAGAGCGGTGTGGACCATGAGAGTGATGTTGATTTTGATGATGATAATTGATAACTCATGAGCTACCTATTGTGTCTTGTGCCCCATGTCAGGTGACTTAGATGCCTTGTAGTTGGATGCTCCTTTTAATTTGTTTTCCCCCTTCATTGAGTTAGACATTGTCCTTGAAGATGGTAGACTTGAATTCTTATATGATCCTTATTCAAATTTCTTAAAACTCCTTATTCTCCTTTCAAAAGATCTTTGCGCTGCCTTTTTCCCTTCTGCGCCTTATCTTTGATGCCATGTTAGAAAATCAGAAAGGCAATTTTTTTTCTTTATATTGATAATTACTTGTGATATTCTTATGTTTTCTTATGTTCCTCTCTTATCTTTAGTTCATCAAGCGATTACCAAAACAATAGCACAAAGATCATAGAAACCAAAAGTAGGCGGACAACGAGGGTAAAACCCCTATCTAGGGGAAAACCCAGTCAACAACTCTTCCTTAATAATGATATAATCCAAGACTTCTTGACCTAGACACATACCTCCTCCACACCAAGTTAGTCTTTTCTTCCTTTTGTAGATGATCACCCTTTCAGCAACAACTTCAACCTAGTAGCAGCAACTTCAACCCAATAGTTAACCCAACAAAACTTCAACCCAGCAGTTATCTCAGCGAAACTTCGACCCAACAGAGTCTTCGTCCTTCCAGCAAATAGCTCAGTAAAGCCACACGAGTGAGAGATATGACCCAAAAATTTTGATCTTGTCCTTTCCAGCAATTCTCCTTCTCCTCTTGGAATTTCGCACTTTTTCTGCCTCCTCCTCTTGGATATCGAACTTGTGTGAGAGAGTGTCCAAATGAATTCAAGCTGCTTCAGTATAGACCCTTTTGGTGAGGTCGAATTACCCTGTTTGAAGCCAACTTGGTCTCCTTGAGGCCAACTTGGTGTGGAGGTGACAAATACCTTATTTGACTCAATAATAAATCTTTTTAAATAATCCAAAAGCCCAAGAAGTGTCTCTTTAGATGGAAAATGACTCTAATGACTCAGAATAAATCCTACAAGTCCTCAATGAGGACTTTGACCTAAAACATGATGACCCAATCATGAAACTCATGCTTTAATAAGTCATATTAATAATAACAATAAATTAATTTTCTTTCTTTTGATAAATACATTTCATTATGACTCAAATACAATTTATGAAGACTGAACCTAGCTACATTCTTCAACAGGCAAGTGGTGCTATGGCATGTTGGAACCTGTGCAGGAGGTTGGAGCGTCCATCCAGTAGCAGTAGGTAAACAGGGTGTTGGAGCATCCTTCAGGTCAAAGTCTGTAAACCTAGGCGTTGTAGTGTCCATCTAGTAGCAGTTGGTAAACAGGGTGTTGGAGCATCCTTCAGGTCGAAGCCTGTAAACCTGGGCATTGGAGCGTCCTTCCAGTAACAGTTGGTAAACAGGGTGTTGGAGCATTCGTTAGTTTGTAGCCTGTAAACCAGGGGGTTGTTGTCTCCCTTAGTTGTAGCTAAAAATGATGGAAGTTGGAACTTCCTACTCATGTGCTTATTGAAGACAAATATTAAGAAGCATTTAGTGGTTTTTCTCCTGGAAGGGTTTCCACCTAAAATCTTTGGTGTCTACTGTCTTGATTTTGTGCATTATTGAATGGTGTTAATGATTGTTTATGTTTAACTAATGTTAATAATGTTTAATGCTCTGAAAAGTTAAAAATACTAATTGAAGTAAGAAACACTGATTCACCCCCTCTCAGTATTTCTAACAAATTGTTCACCAAATCACTCGAGCTAAATCCTTTGATGGTGCGACAAACATTAAAAACTACAAAATAAATCCATTTTTTTCAAATTTTTAAACACAAAAACCAACAACATCACCAAATAAACACAGTGGCACACAAATATGGAAAAAACATGAATATATATGATGTAGTGGATACCAAATGATAAATCAAAGTTAAAACATCAACTCTCAATACTAAGAATAGAAAGTCGCACGAAATGAAGACATCATCCTGAAGAGCACAATATATACTGTATGTCAACAAAATTGTGTGTGCACACATGCATGGAAAACTCTGCTAAAAAGATATACTAATGTCACATAAGCATGCTGATCATTAACAGCGGATTTGCATGGGCAAATTCACTGCTAACATGACCATTGCTTTGTGACGACTTTTCATGTTCTGAAAAATTGCATGTACAATGCAGACCAAGCACTCCGCAATGTGATGATTGTTCAATTAAACACTCTGCTAATTTGCAATATTCCACCAAGCTTGAAATAAAGATATCATCCTGAAGAGCACAGAATATGGTGCATCCCAAAATTATGTGTGCATTCCTACATGGAAAACTCAAATAAAAATAGCAGTGAAGTCCCATGCAAAACCCTCAATAATATATCCTTGCTATCTGAAGATGTTTTGAAAATAGAACTTGATGTTGAACTTAAATATATACTCATGTCACATGAATGTGTTGATCATTAATAGTGGATTTGCATGGGAAATTCACTGTTAACATTACCATTGCTTGGTGATGGCTTTCCCTGTTCTGAAAAAATGTGTGTACAATGCAAAGCAAGCACTCCTCCCATGTGATGAATGTTCAATTAAAGACTAAGCACATTTGCAATATTCAACCAAATATTATGGATGCAGGAACAGATACGGGGACACCTCAAACACTTTTTTTCTTCTGTGTAGTTCATTGCACCAGAGATTGATGCTAGCTACATCAATGGAAAACCCACTCGTGTGTAGGTGAACCAATTATCTTTCATCTAGAGATTACTCCCAAGAAGTGAGCATGTCAATCTCAGTGGGATTGGAACCCGAGTGGAGAGGATAATAGTTACTCCTCCCAACCACCCGAGCTATACCCACTTGATGACACCTCCTGGACACTTATTGAGAGAACCTGCAAATTCATTGTTAACATGACCATCACTTTGTGATGGTTTTCCCTGTTCTAAATAAATGCATGTACAATGCAAAGCAAGCACTCCTCCCATGTGATGAATGTTCAATTAAACACTAAGCTAATTTGCAATATTTCGTCAAAATTTGTGGATGCAGGAACAGATATGGGGACACCTCTCAGACACTTGTGGAGAGAATGTGCAAATCCATTGTTAACATGACCATTGCTTTGTGATGGCTCTTCCTGTTTTGAAAAAATGCATGTACGATGTAGAGAAGCACTCCCCTCATTTGACAAAAGTTCAATTAAACACTGAGCTAATTTGCAATATTTCACCAAGTTTTGTAGATGCAGGAACGGATAGAGGGACACATCCTAGACACTTATGGGGAGAACCCTCCCAAATTTTGGGGAATGTCACAAGGGATGTTGGTGTCTCTAAGATAGATGACTTGCCCCAATTTTTAAATATATAAAAATTAATAATTTTCAATAATTAAGAGAAAATTTATAAAATAAGTGCAGCAACATGTAACGAACAAAGTTCGTATACTTAGAGGAATGTTCTGATACCAATGTAACGAACAAGGTTCATTATAGCAAGTTAAACACTCCAAAAGACTTGGAATATGTAGATCTCCATTGAAGATACAAGAATATATATTAAAATGTATAAATGAGAATGATGTTACAAATGAGAGTGAGGGTTTGCTTATATACCCTAGGCAGGTGTCCCTTTATGAATGGTCATGTCCTTTAGGGACATACCTCTTCATTAACTAATTACTAATTAATCATTATTTATGATGTGTTATTATTATTTATATTTACATTATTTATATCTATATTTTATTCATAACATTGCCTTCCTCCTCAAAAAGCTTTGTCCTCAAAGCTTGCTGATGAAAAGGCTTGATCTCTTTTTCTGTTTCGAATGTCTTCTTGTCTCGAAATTGTCATCTTCGTTGATACAAGTTGATATGATCCTTGGAGTGATAAATAAAATTGCTGCACAGAGGAAGTATCTGACCATCCTAAATTAATCTTCTGTGGAATCTTTCGATTAGTGGAAATTTGTGATGAGTTGTTATCATTGGACTGAGTTGTGCGTACTTCAGTATCCCCTTCTGAACATAAGTTTGTTGTTTATGCTCTGAGTGAGACGAATTCATAGATTGGTTGAGATGTATATTTTTGTGATTTGGATGTAGATAAGGAGTTTGTTTGGTTTGTCCTTCCTTTATCATGTGTGTCGCAAGATTCTACTTTACTTCAGGTTCTGATGTCGTCGAGTTGGTTACATAATTTTCACTTGGGTTTTTCATCGTTTGAACTGCAACTTCTGAATATGTTTTTCTTTCAACTGGGTTGTCATCTTATTGAGTTCTGATATTGACTAGCTCGATATACATTCCTTTTTCTTCAACTTGGATGGTTATGTCTAAAGACTTCGATACATCTTTCATGTTTAGTTTTTCTAGTTTGTTTTTCAAGGTTTTTTTGTCATTTTTAAGTTTTTTAATTTGCATCAATAATTTCTCGTTGTGGTCCTTGAGACGTGTAACTTCTTCATTTTGTCAGTAGCAATTTTGTCAACTTCCCTTTGCATATTTTGTATCACCTTTTCACTTTCTTGAGAAATTATTTTTGAGATATCTCGTATATCTTTTGGTGTTACTGAATTCAACTTCACTGTAACATTCTGTAGTGTTATTTTTTTCTTTTTGTAAGAAAATGTCAAAAACTTATTTTTCGTATTTAGGATGAAAGACCCTAGAGTGTGCATCCAGGGTGAACCCAAAATAATGTCACCTTGAGTGTTCCATAGGGTTTGAACTGAAAATTGCAATATAAATGTATAATCCCCAATGTTTAACTGTAAGTTGGTTATGTCGTATTTTTTGTTGCCAAAATAGTCTAATTTTTCGTTTTTATTTGATTCGGGAATCACTAATTGGTTTGCGATTTTAGGTTTTATATAATTTTTATCTTCGGCAAGTGAAATAGCAATAGTAACATCTTTTCCTGCAATAGACCCTTTAATTCTAAATAGCACTGAAGCATAATTATGTGAGGTTTCTGAAAATCTTCCTTCATTTCAAGATTAGAATCCGTTCTTTTTTCTTCAATGGTTGACTCCATTTGTTTTGTTGAGATGGACTTAGGGTTTTAAAGGTAACCCTTTCTAATCTTTACAGTAAAATATTACTCCTCTTTTTCTTTTTCTTTTTTAAATAACCTTTCGAAACTTATTATTCCTTCAAAACCCCTTTTTATATAATAAAATTTTTTAGAAAAGAAAATATATATATATATATATATATATATATATATATATATAGTTATTTTCTCTTTTTCTTTTTGATATATAATTACTTTGTAATTTTGTGGAAATTTTAATTCCTTTTGAAAGAGGGCTTGAATGAAGGGACGATTGTACGGACACGTCTGTACAAATTGTGGCACACTGATTTTGTAATGGCAGTGTGATGTGCTAAATATGTGATAAACAGGATGCGTGGTAGATAAATATGGCCTTTAGGTTGGAGTCAATTAAAATAATGTTGTCACCCACGATTTTAGCGTTGTCACCCACTTTTTATTTTGGTGTTACTAATCAACGACTCTACTATCCAAAGGCATATTTTACCCACATAACAATTTGCCTGACCAAATGTAGGCGTCACAATAGCCCTCTTCTACAATTCAGCTCTGTAAAATGACGACTGTGTACAAGCGGTGGTTTAGACGGCCTTCGCCGCTGGCTATGGTCGAGACAAGGGCAGATGGCAGCGAAGCGGCTTCAAACAAGGTTGGGGCTCCGGTGGCGGCAACATGGACAGGCGGAGGAGGGATGGGCTCCAGCGATGGCTATGGGCGGTGGCAGCTGTGTTGGCGGCAACAGTTGTTTGCAATGGAAAGTGACGGTAAGTAGGAGTGGTGGTGTCGGTGATCCTGGTGCAGGCAGAACCACACTAACGTGGTCGTGTTGATGGAAGTTCTGTCGGTGGGTGGTGTCAAGCAGTTGCAGTTGCTTCGATTAGTAGGGCGGCGACGACTGTTTTGACAAACGACAACGTTTTTTTCTTTTAGTTTTTATTTATGTAAGGTTTTTTTTTTTTACAACTTCTACTTTTTTGGTTTCTAAACTTTTTTTTATATATTTTTTGATTTCCGATTTTTTTTTGTAATTGTATTTTATTTTTATTTTTTTAATAATATTTTATATATATTTTTTGGCTCCTTAAATCTTGACTTTTTTGTATAATTATTTTGATTTTTTTTAAATATATATTTTCTCTTCTTTTTTTCTCCTTAATAGCCAAGGGCATGACGAAAATGGAGAAACTCCAACTTGAGAAGTGAAACGCTCCAGTTGCGATGACAACAAGGTTGATGAAGGCTTGATGGCCAAAGGTCGGTTCAGACTAGCTCCGTGCAGCGGGTGAGCTGCCAGAAGATCGAACAACTCTAATACCAATGTAATGAACAAAGTTCGTATGCCCAGAGGAATGCTCTAATACCAATGTAACGAACAAGGTTCGAGTTAAAACACTCCAAGAGACTTGGAATATGTAGATCTCTATTGGAGATACAAGAATATATATTAAAATGTATGAATGAGAATGATGTTACAAATGAAAGTGAGGGCTTGCTTATATACCCTAGGCAGGGGTTCCTTTGTGAACGGTCATGTCTTTTAGGGACATACCTCTTCATTAACTAATTACTAATTAATCATTATTTATGATAGTGTTATTATTATTTATATTTTCATATTTTATATCTATATTTTATTCATAACACAACATCCATGATCCAATTAGCAATTATATGGTGTGTGTCTCTATCTTGTTATGAATAGCACAATTCAAAAACAGCAAATGTGCATTGGGAAATTCACTTGTCAATTCATAACTAAATTTAATTGCTCTCATAACAAAACAAAGTTGGTACCAAGTGCCGTGAATAAGTTTTTGCCCTTTGCCATTGGACCTTACAGAGATTTAAATCACACTGAGAAATTTAATCTGGAAAATAACATTTACGGGATAAAAAGCAATTACAAATCTAACAATCTTATAAGTGTACAAGCTTAAGCACATTATTTCCATGAGATAAAAATTAAACAGGTAGAAAGTGGAAGCAGTGCCCTAATAGTAGTAATAATACCTGTGGATGTCATGGACCTGCCCCCAATAAGTAAACAGTTTTTTTCTGTTTTAAGATGTTTTCAAGCACAGCCCGGGTATTTGGGGATGTCTCCCTAAAGACTGGTGTGTCCCATTCAGCAGGGAGCATCTTCAATGGTGATCCCGTGCTCAGAGAGTGTGAGGAGTGTGGGCGACGTGTCCCCAATCCCAATGGATGCACCTCCTTGGAACATTGCTAATTTTGTGTATCTGAATTTGGTCCAAAGTTAATTGTTGCTAATATACATAAACTGAAATTATATGTATTCTGTGACTTATTTGATCAGTGAATTTCCAACAAGAGTGTCAGAGACACACCTTTGGGTCTGCTTAATTAGAGATATTCATATGCTTTTTCAAATATCGTAATATGCATCACAATTGATTTCGAGACTGTTTATTTTGACACCCTCTAAGAAGAAAAATTATCTAGCAACCATGTCTCATACTTTAAATTTCCAAGCACCTTGGGTTCTTTTCAGAGTGTGTATGTTTTCTTGACCTTAAAATAAACTCATTCTTCCCCATCTCTCTGAATTTAGATTGTCTACTTATCCTAAATGTTAATCACAGTAAGTGATGTGATATTTAAATTTCTAAATTGATGGAGACATAGTGACTAAACTTTGATTTATTCAATCATATGGAGTTTTTACTCTTTTGTTTTTCTCTGGGAAATTGTGACCCTCCATTGGATTCATTTCTGACCTACATGCTAATTTCTCTTGTGCAGTTTCCACTGCTTTCAAAGTGTGGTAGATTACAAACACTAGCAGCTGAAGCCCGCCAGTCAAATAAGGACAAGTTGGAACTTCATGATTTTCCTTGGGGTGTCGAGGCTTTTGAGATCTGTGCCAAGTTCTGCTATGGAATGTCAATCACTCTAAGTGCATTGAACATAGTGGCAATTCGATGTGCTGCTGAGTATCTTGAAATGACTGAGGACGTAGAAAAGGGAAATCTGATAGTCAAATTAGATGTCTTTCTGAATTCATGCATTTTTCACTGCTGGAAGGATTCTATCACCACATTGAAAACTACTAAGGCATTTATGCCTTGGTCTGAAGATCTCAAGATTGTCAGCCGATGCATTGATGCAATTTCTTCCAAGGCAGTGGTAAGGCCATCAAAGGTGGATTGGTCATATACTAGAAACCTTCAGGAAAAAGAGAAAGGAACATCCCAGATTTCTGCAAACCCAACATGTGATGGAATTCAGAACCGGAAACATGATCCCGTTCCTAAAGATTGGTGGGTTGAAGACATTGCTGAGCTGGAAATTGATGTTTACTGGAGAGTAATGGTAGCTATTAAGTCCACTGGCAAGATATCTCACAAGGTTATTGGAGAAGCACTACGAGTGTATGCTTTTCGCTGGTTGCCAGGCATGTCAAAAGAGCAGGTTTTAACAGAGTCAAGCAGAGGAATCACTCATAGCTATTCCTCTGACTATGTTGACATTGCTACTAAACATGGACATCTGTTGGAGACTATTGTAAGTTTGCTACCACAAGAGAAGGGTTCAACCTCATGTAGTTGCTTGCTGAAATTGCTCAGGGCAGCGACCATACTAGGTGCCTCACCTTCTTCAAAGATGGAACTTGCTAGACGAGTTGGACTGCAGTTGGAGGAAGCCTCCTTGAATGACCTCCTTATTCCATCTCTCTCTTATTCTAATGAAACTCTATATGATGTGGACCTTGTACAGACAATCTTAGAACACTTTATGACACAGAATCAGAGCCCTCCTACCAGCCCCTGCACAACACAAGCATACGAGAAAAGGCGAACGCGATCTGCTGAAAATCTTGATTTTGTTGAGAGCAGGAGATCAACAGCTGCAACACACAGTGCAAAGTTGAAGGTGGCAAAACTCGTGGATGCATATTTGATAGAGATAGCTCGAGATGCAAATCTACCCATTTCAAAATTTGTAGCTCTTGCAGAGGCTATACCAGATTTTGCACGTCCTGTACATGATGACTTGTACAGAGCAATTGATATATACCTCCAGGTACCTTGATAAATTTTTATATTTCTTCAATTTGAAAGTTGGAGGTCCAGCTCCTTTTATAGTATCATAGCAATGTTATTACACATTAATTTGTGCTTGACTTCCATTCTTGCCAATCATTGTGGTGAACGAATTCTGTAGGAACATCCTGGATTGATTAAATCTGAGAGGAAAAGGATTTGCCGTCCTCTGGATTGCAAGAAGCTGTCGATCGAGGCTTGCATGCATGCTGCTCAAAATGAACGCCTACCACTACGTGTTGTAGTTCAGGTGCTTTTCTTTGAGCAGGTAAGAGCTGCCATGGCAGGGGGTCTTGGAGTAAATGAATTACCAAACAATATTAAAGCCTTGATATCAGCTCCAGAAGGTGATTCTCATGATGTAGCACAATCAAGCTCATATGATGATGGATGGGACACACTGCAGCAAAATGTCAATTCCCTGAAAGGGGATCTAGCAAAGATGAAAATGCAGCTGACAGAGGCAGACAAAGAACGGCATGATCTACGGCAAGAAATTGCAAAAAGCTCAAAGTCAAAGGGTCTTCGTGCTTTCCCCTCTAAGCCAAGAAAGATTTTCGGTAAACTATGGTCAAGTAACAAGAGTAGTGTTGGTGAAAAGCTTTGAGAATACGGTACCATTGAAGACTTTCCAGCTTTCGCAAACTTGTGTGTGCTGCTGGTTGTTGTGACGTGTGAATGAGATATGTAACTGGACGTTTCTTCCATGCTCACATGTTGTCACATGTCTAATGTTTTTGAGATGTGAGCAAGAGGAAAGACGGAGAGATCTCAATAAGATTAAAAATCCATCACGTGTTTACAACTACCACAAATGCTCCTAGGCATAAGTGAGCAGGTTTTGGTCATGCACTGGCTCTCTGATGTTATTCAGAAAATGATCAGATGCAATGCTCTGCGAAACATCAAGCCAGTAATGTATTTTGAGTGGAATTATATCAAGAGAGATTGG
The DNA here is from genome assembly GCA_031772625.1 of Pinus tabuliformis. Taxonomy (NCBI): domain Eukaryota; kingdom Viridiplantae; phylum Streptophyta; class Pinopsida; order Pinales; family Pinaceae; genus Pinus; species Pinus tabuliformis. The sequence continues at coordinate 343,217,671 of CM062810.1, read as the reverse complement.
TAACATTAAGAGTTATCTAACATTCATAGCCTTTATTGAGTAGGAATGGTTCGTGGCATATTGGAACATAACTTGTCATAAAGTCCGTATTGTTGTACTGGTTGTGCACTCAGTCCCCTATATTACCGAGTGACCACAGGAAATGCTGTGTTGAGAACTTGGTAACTTTCAAAAATTTCTAAAACGTTTGATTTTGAGTGGAAATGATACTGGCCAGTCGAAGAAATATGGCAGAAAATGTTTTCTCTGTGCACCAAGTGTCTGTTCTTGCCGGCAAAGTGAGCAGAGAAAGTGAGACATTAGATTTGAAGCAGAAAGAATTGATCCGCTTGCTGACAGTCACTTTGGAGGTTTCGTTCAATTTCCTGGCCATTTTAGCCACTGGCCCAAGGCAGAAGGTGGAATAATTGCAGCTACAAATATATATAAGAGTATTCATTTGAATGTGAGCGGTTGTCACCTTATTACGACAGCTCAAGAAAATTTTGACTGTAATGTACTAATAAAAATGTGAATATTAGTATAATTTAGGTGCTACTTACAAAGTGCAATGGCAATGATATCAGCAATAATATCCATTAATTGTATTTAATTGTTTTATGAAATATACTGACCAAACTTGTGTGTATTTATAGAACGTATTTTCTGCTTACAACTAAATATGGTATGAGTAATTTGTTCATGAGAAGTCGGGCACATCTTATATTTTGTATTTATTGCCTAATATGAAGATTTTTCAGCGTTGCTACATTCAACGTTAATTCTTCAAACTCTTTGCCTAGAAGTACCAACTTTATCATGATATTTTGCCCGTCTTTATCATGCTCTATCCATATCATTCATTGTTGCAAAAAGAAGGAAAATCAAAATTCAAAGTTGTGAAATCAAAGTCGAACTTACATAGTCAAAGGTTGCAGAATTACACATCAGTTGTGGAATTATTACATTATTAACTCAACAACAAAGTTATTTGAGGTATATCTCTATGTTTCTCATAATTATGCTACCATATTATCATTACAGTTACACAAATAAACCTACCAATGCTATAACCATTCCTCAACTTCTACCCAACTATTACATATTTCTGTAGACTTCACATTCAGTGGCCTCTCTATCCTAGTGCCCAACTCGACCATTATTTTAGTTTGTGGGGATGGTTGCATGGGGTATTTGCCAACCTTCACGCTGGACAGATTAATTTGAAAATTCTGATTAGCCATCTCATTGTTGAACTCACACTTCAGTACCAACCCCCCGTAAATTCGTCAACCTGCATGCCAACTTGTGTTGCCAAAAGTTAAAAGGAAAAAATGTAATTAAAGAGAAGTGGTTGATTATGGGTGAAAATTGCAAGTAATAATGATGTATCGTGCCTTTATCACTCTATTTAATGTTGAATTATTTGGATTAATGCCCAATTATCAAAATTAGATGCCAATCATTATGGAAACGATGTGCAAGTAATGAAAATTACTAATGAGCTATTATCGAAAGTAAAGATTTGTCAACTTTACAACAAATTTAAAACAGATTTGGCATGAATGGGCAATCGATGTGAAATTTTTCGCTTATAATAGCACTACAGAGGCCCGTTGTATTAGCCAAATGTAGTAGGGAAGATAATATTAAGCAGTAGGTAACGTAGTTTGCAAATTGTAGGTCATTGCAGAAGTTATAATCAATCGCAAAGTTCGTTAGCAACCATGGGTTAGCAACCATGGGAGGAGCACTAAATAGGCAATAACTTGCAGATACAGATTTCATCTGCAATAACCCAGAAGTGCATCACATACTCCAGCAACTGGAATGGATGGCATTCTTTAATAGACTTGATGGTCTAATACAATGATGTTATTGCTAGTTTGTCACTAGCTATGTAGAATGCCACGAGAGTTTGAGGTTTAATGGCGGACGTTACATAAAAAGCAATTGTGGAGGTATTCCGCAATAGGAAAGCAGTTGTTCAAAAGTAAAATAGACTCCTGCAATGCCAACGAAAGCTTCCTACATGCTAGTGAAAGGAAATGAATAAAAAGAAAAAATGCTACCAAATCCATGACACTAGGTAGCTCTGCATGTTATGGGGTACATCACTTATGAAGAAGGCACAACATAGTGCCATCCTACCATGTTAAGCTGGTGAAACATTTGAGACACCAAAGAATTGTCAACAGTCAATATTACTTAATGAAGTCACTCCAGAGGATGGATACAGATGTCCAATCATGAAGAGAAGCAGTTGTAGGGCACCATGGATTGATTAAATCACGGGTTGTGGGTGCCTTGCAAAGAAAACAACCATATTTCACATGGGACGTGTTCGTCAACAATCCTGAAGCAACTACAGCATCAACGCCACTTATTGAAGAACCACCACATGCTTCAAAACCAACAGAAGAGTCCTTGGATACTATAGAGCTTGCATCGATTGCTACAAAGGTCGTTGAGCCCAATAGTAGCAGAATACAAAGGAGCAGGAAAATATCTCCTTTGCTCACTTAGAAACGAAAATTAAAAAATAAAAATAAAAAAATGGTAGGGTTAAAAAGGAAAATCCCTTGGCCCAAGTTGAGAAGTCAATTGACATTCCTGTCTCCTCAACAAAAGGAACCTGCCACCCTCGCCAAGGGTTCCAATCGTTGAAGAAAAATAATATCGTAGAAGAAACCAGTCATAGAAGAAAAGACCTGTCATAGAAGAAACCAGTAGCCATGTCGTTGAGTAGATGCTAAGGAGGATGATGATTTCACCGCCCACTATGGCTACAAATTTAGTAGAAGTTTTCATGAATTGCTCAGGGAAAAGCAACCAACTGGAAGCCAGAAGCAAAGTCAGGAGGTGAGGATGTCATTTTGTCCTCAAGCATCACTAGGAATTGCTAAGAAGCTAGAACAGAGATTTGGTTTAAACTCAATGGAGTTTAATGAAAATTTAGAAATCCTCATCAATGAAAATATCAAGCTAAAAAAAGAGTTGCTAAAACAAGTGCAAGAAATGATAAAGAAGGATAAGGAGATTGTGAGATTAGCAGATGTATGTGAAAAATTCACCAAGCATGTTGATAAAATATCAGCATGTATAGCACTTGCTAGGGCTATGATTTAAATTTTATACATGAATGAACAGTGTTACAAATTTAGATTTTAATGTTGTGTATCTCAAATGAAGACAGATTTTCAAAACTCTTGGAATTTTTTGTGACCTATATTTTGATGTTACTGTGAAGGGAGAAATCTTCTCTGTGAACTTTACTTGAACAATTACATGTTGCAGCAGAGGATGCGCTGGTCACAAAACCCCTGTTGGAAAAGTAACTAAGTTCGGTCTTCTTAATTGTCTTTGTACTTGTGTCATTATGTATATCTTATGTAACAAGCAAAAGAAGAAAGAAAAATTATTATTTTCAAGCCTGGGTTTCATGCTTCTTTTGATTGGTCAACTAAGTTAAGAATGTTCTTCATGCTTTTAGGGTTTCTCATGTCATACAAATAATTGTCATGAGTCAAGAGAGTTTATATTAATTGTATAAGACCCATTTGGGCAAGTTGTAACATGTAAAATAATTTATTTTTGAGTCTAGAAATTCAAAAAGACCTCCAAGACCAAGTCGACCCAAGTGAAGAACAAGTTGGCCTAGAAGAGGCATATTCGACCACATGTGAAGGGTAACATAAAGGAGATGAATTTGATTCATTTGAAGACACTTCTGTAGTTCGATCTCAAGCAAGAAAAAGGAAGACAGGGAGAGCAAAAATCTAGAAGACAAGAAGGAAGACCAAGCGAAGAAGGAGATCTGATTTCTACTTATTTCTAACCACATGTGTGAAGATCTTAGGGTTTTTGTAGTTGTAGGACCGAGAATTACAGGGCGAAGTTATAGATCTGAAATGAGGGCCGAAATCTTGTTTAGAGCAATGTTTTAAGACTCCGACTCCGACTCCGACTCGGTCGAGGATCGACTCCGACTCCGACTCGGTCGAGGATCGACTCCGACTCCGACTCCGAAACAGTAATGACTCGGCCGGCTCGATTTCAATGACTCGGTCGTTGTAAAAAATACATTAAATATTTTTTTTTTTATAAAAAACATAATTTTAAAGATTTTAAACATAATTTTAGAGATTTTCATTCATGTTTCCAAACACACCTACAACTGGAGTCCTTGTTGGCTGTGAGACTGAGGATGGTGGATTGGGATCTGCATTCAACTGAACAACATGTTCAAGTTCAATTGATGTCTCGATATCTAAATCTAAATCAAGATCCTCATCAAGATCAAACTCTGTTGGACGACTCTCCACTACCCAATCTCATGTTGGATCAATGTCTTCCAACACAATGGGATCTGAATCAGGTCTTTTGTTCAACAAATGGTTTCATCTGAGCCGGAGGTTGTATTGGACATAAACTAGATCATTTAACCGTTTTTGATCCAAACGGTTTCTCTTCTTTGTGTTACTTGGGAGCAAGAGTGAAAATGGGAGCAGGAGCGACATTTTCAGAAGCTCCTGGTTTGGGAGCGAATCCCAAAGGAGTTCGACAACCAATGTCACTAACATCAAGGTACATAGAGGGATTGGTGCTCTTGATTAAATAAGAGTTCCATACCCTAATACATGACAAAATTCAATGGAAACATTGCAATCCTCCAATCCTGAAAAACTGATAAGTCTGCTGGATTTTGAATGAAATCTAAAATTCTACTTTCTCCATATGAAATCTAATGAGGCCGAAACCACTCTCAAACATCCTGACTCATTTCATGGTAATGTTAAAAATTTAAGTAAAATGATGAAAATGAAGATTAAGGGGAATGTCACTTTTATTTTAAGAATTTAACATTACCATGAAATTTGAATAGCATATCAATAGTAGAGAGCATTTGAGTGTGTTAAATAGGGTTTGGGAGGGGGAATGGACCCCAAATGACATTTAGCAAATTCATATAACACCTTGGAGTCCAAACCAATCAGAAATCACCTTAAAAATCCATTAAAAAATATTAAATTGTTGTTTAACGTGTTTTGGGCCGGCTTTTTGTGACTCGGCCGAGTCATAACAGAAACGGCCGAGTTGGCCGAGTCAGCCATGACTCGGCCAAACGTACCGTTTCAAAGGCCGAGTCATGGCTGAGGGTATCGGCTCGGATCAACTCGGCCGTTTCGGTATCGAAACGGCCGTTTTTTAAAACAATGGAACTTTAGAGTAGACTTTGAAGGAGTTGACTCTTGATGACTTTGGAAGACCTTATCTTGTTTTGAAGGAGATCATTTGCAGGGTTGACTTGGTGCTTGGAGGAAGTTTGACTTTAGTCTTTGGTTCTCTAAGGTTTCATTTTGATCTGATTATATAGGAAGAGGATTGTTTGGGTTTTCCCCAGTTGTGGGGTTTTGCCCTGGCGTGGAGCTTATATCTTGTGTTCTTTGTATTTTGTGATCTTCATGTTTTTTATAATTGTTTGATGAAGAAGTAAAACAAAATAATGAAATGGCAACTAATATCGCAAGTGATTCTTAAGTAAGGAGATTCAACATTAAACTACAACTACCTTGATTTTCCAACATGGTTTTAGAGCTAAGGTGAAAAAAAGGCAGTTTGAAGATCGCTCATGTTGGCATAATTGACACCTCTGCAACAAGTACATTCATCAAAGACTCTTTGTTTTGACTTCCAATTTTCTATGAGAGACGAAGTAAGGTAGACAAGTCTTCCTCTGCAATATTATTTGAATTTTGTTCAAGGAAGAAGGAAGTATATGAGATTTGTAAGTCTACTTTTGTTCTACAGTAAGTTGAATGTTAAGGATTAGAATTTTAGTAATACAAGTATTATGAGTAAGATCAAAATCCTAAAGCATTAAAGACAGTTAGAAGATATGTAAGGTTTGCAAACAAGGTCTACAAAGTCACTACAAATAATGTAAGCATGACAATATGATCGAAGTACCCTTCATCGAAATTAAAGTGAGATATGACAGAAAGCCATATACTTAAAAGAGTGACAGTGATCTGAAGTCATCATAAGATCTGAAGTAATATGATACAAGCTACAAAGTTGTTCAAACATGATCCAGACTTATACAAGAATGCAATCAAATGCAAACATAAACATAAACACAGAGATGTAGTATAAATAAATCTTCATTCCATTAATATCAAAGAATTGAAAGATGCTTACAAATAGAATGGAAATAAATTAGCTCGGGCGATGGTAGCTTATCTCTAAGAAGAGATGTGGCAGTTACATGCCTCTGAATTGTGTTACAATGAGGCTTAAGGACCTTTTTATTATTGAACAACAAAGGGAAACCCTAAACAACCAAAACCCTAACCCTAGGAGATGGAACACCAAGAGTTTGTGGGCCTCGTTGGGGTTAGTTGGGCAGCCAACTTCCCGGGGTCGTAACTTGGTCATATGATCTTTGTTTGGTGTGTACAATGCTTCATTAGAAATATATCTTTGACTACTACATAATTTACACTGTGGACCTCAAAAAAACATCGTTTAGGGGGTCAAAATAACTTTGAAATTTCATGACCCGAAAAACTGCTAAAAATAGTAAATGTTGCTATAATCAAGGAAACTGATGAAATCGACTGGAGGTCTACGTGGAATAGGTGGGTGGCCACCAATATCCACTTGGCTCAGTGTTCCCCCCTTCGTAAGCAATGGTCCCCATTGCGTGCAGAGCCTCCATGAGGTGAGGAAATTTTTGTTGAAACTTGTCCCTGGTGAGCCACTTGCCCTGGTGAAGGAATTGGTGTGCTTTGACAACTCGATATAGTTGGATCCTCTGATGGTGAGTGTTCTTGATTTGTGTGTCCATTATCCTATTAGTTGTGGCATATTCGATACATCTTGGGTTGAGCTCTGTTGCTGTCAGCTGCTTAGCAATGTCAGATGTGTCCAACAATGGAGGAAAGTATGGTTGCAGTTGGTACACATTGAATACTGGGTGTAGGGAAAGGAACGATGGAATGCTAAGCTCGAAGGCATTGTCTCCTACAACCTTAGTGATGGTGTAAGGCCCATATCAGAGTGGATGAAGATTGCAGTGGGGCCCAGCGAGCCGCTCCTTCTGCAAATGTAACTAAACTTTGTCGCCCACCTGGAACTTGTGTGGAAGTCGATGCTGATCATGGCGTTGTTTGTACTTAGAATTCTACCTTTCCAATATGCCATGGACATGTTGGCAAATGTGATAAATGTGCTTAATGAAGTTGTTAGCCTTGTCATCTTCGGACTGGACATGAGCCAAATTTGCCTGAGGAGATGCAAATGGTATGGTAACATCAATAGGACATAGTGGCTGAAATCTCAATCCCACTTGAAAGGGGCTATGGCTAGTTGAGTTCTGGAGAGCCATGTTGTATTTGTGTTGGACATAGGGGAGGTTGTCATCCCGTGTGTGTGGGTGCTCAAGTTGTACATTTGCAAGTTGTGCACGATCATCCTGTTGACGACCTCTGTTTGGCCATCAGTTTGGGGGTGAAAGGTCGTGGACTTAGTGAGCTTGGTATCCAACAATGACCAGAGACTTTACCAGAATGCGCTTAGGAACCGATTGTCCTGATCTGAGATAAGGGACTATGGGATCCCAAAGTGTACCCATACTCGATCAAAAAAGAGTTTGGTAGTGGCTTCCACTGTGATACTCTTCTTGCAGGTCGCTAGAATGGCCATCTTAGAGAATCTATTGATGACCACGAAAACATGGTTGTCACCATGTCTGGTAGAAGGAAGCCCTGGCATATAATCCATGGAGATGGATTCCAGGATCGGTTAGGAGTAGGTAGAGGAGTATATAAGTCTTGCTTCTTGATTGTAGGTTTGTCAATGGTGTAGGCAGTGGACGATCTGATGTACTTCCCAACATCTTTTCGAAGGTTCAGCTAATAAAAATACTTTTGCAGCACTGCCACTGTCTTCTGTATCCCAAAATGTTTGGCGACCTGACTGTACTACGCCTCCCAAATCATCTTGGCATGCTCGCTTGAAGGAACACCGCAGTGTCCTAGGTGGAATAAAAGTGTCTTTGAGGTGAAAGTTTGGAGCTTGCTTACCTTCCAGGAGCATCTGGTATGTGGTGTCGAATTCTGGATCACTCTTGTAAAGATGTGGCCATCCCAAAGTCTTGTGTCCACAAGAGTCGAGCACAATGATCAATGCCATAACCAGTGGTCGGTTGAGGCAGTCTACAACATTATTGGTGTTTTCCTTCTTGTACTTAATGTTCAAATGGAATTGTTGTAGATATGTGGACCATTTCTGATGGCAATTGTTTTGCAACTTTCTTTGTGTTTGTATGAACTGCAAGTATCGGTGGTCTATGTGGATGACCATTTCCTTCCCTAGAATGTAATGCTTTCATTGTCGGTAGACTTACACAATGGAACATATATCCTTGTAAATAGGTGGGATGCTTTCGAACTATATCTGAAAGCGCATCTTACTGCGATAAGCCACTGGATGCCCCTGTTAGGTAAGGACTGCACTAATAGCATAGTTGGAGGCATATGACTCAATTTCAAATGGTTGTCGCAGGTCTAGTAATGCGAGCACTGGTGTGGAGAAAAGGCGATGCTTCAAGTCAACAAATGCCTTCTGTTGGGATTCATACCAAAATAACTTTGCTTTCGCTCCGCCCTTGGTGACTTGACTCAAAGGCCAAGTGATATGCGAGAATCCCAACACGAACCTGCGATAGAAATTGGCAAGACCCAAAAATTTGCGGAGGTCTTTTAGAGTGATTGGGGCTAGCCAATCCCGAATAACTTGTATCTTGGATGGGTCCACATGCACACTCCGCTCATCAATGATGTAACCCAGATATTGAACCTGGGCCATGCCAAAAGTGCATTTCTCCAAATTGGCACACAATTTGTGTTGTTGTGGGGTCTGGAGGACTTGTCGAATATGGTGTATGTGCTCTTCCCAACTTTGGCCGAAGATCAAGATGTCATCTAGGTACACTAACACGAATGAGTTGGTGAAGGGCTGCAAGATGTCATCCACATTAGAGGGATTTCGAGGTCTAAAATGGACTTCCTAAGAAAAATGTACAACCAAAATAAACTTTGTAAGAACCAATAGGATTCAAGATGATGATCTCAACCAATGGGGATGATTCACCATTTTTAGAGTAAAAAAGTAAAAAGATTATAAAATAATAAAATAATAAAACTACTTGTTCAACTCATATTTTCAACTTAATTCCCTAATGTTTTACTCAAATTTCAAGCGAGAGTACTCGTTGGATGCAAAATTTAATTCTTCATCCAAAGAGTATCCATGTTGCATACTTTCGATGGACCTTGCTACACGAAAAATGAGAAATACATGAAAAAACGTGATTGCAATCGTAACGAGTGTTCTCTCTCGAAATTTGAGTAAATCCATAGGGAGATAAGTTGAAAATACGAGTTGAAAAATTAGTTTTTTCTTTTTTCCCTCCAAAATTTGATGATATAATCTAATCTTATTTTATTATTTCCACTATTATTTTATAATTTCCTTAGGAGGCCCATTTTAGACCTCAAAATTCCCATAATGTCAGCGACATGAAGGTTGTGAGGGCATTTGTCAACCTGAAAGGCATGACCAGCCATTCGAAAAGGCCTTCCTTGGATTTGAAGGTAGTCTTCCACACATCGGAGGGTTCAATTGGTCCCTGGTGATAAACGAACTTCATGTCAATCTTGCTGAAATATTTCCCCCCTTAAGTTGGTCCAAAAGGTCATCAATCTGTGGGATTAGATACCTTTTCCAGATAATGATCTTATTTAGCGCCTGATAGTCAATACAGAGTTGATCTTATTCAGTGCACGATAGTCAATACAAAGCCTCCATGTCCTGTCCTTCTTATGTACCAACACGATTGGGCTCCCACAAGGTGATGAACTTGGCCTGATGTGCCCTTTCTACGATAGCTCATGAATATGCCTCTTGATTTCATCGTTCTCTAGAACAGAGTGTTGGCAGATTGGTCCATTGGGTATCGACGTGTCAGGGGTCAAATCGATGGAGTGTTTGACCTGATAGTGTAGGGGTACCCCTGTGGGTGAGGTGAAGATGTCTCTGTACTCCTCCATGACCTTGTCCATCTAATGTTGCCGTGTGGAGGAGCCATGTCTGGAGACTGTGGATGTGGCCACAATCTTCCTCTTGTTCTGAGCGCGAATCATAAGGAGGACAAATTTCCTAGTTTGGGAAATGATCTTATTGCATTGTTTAGCAGAGATCAAAGAAAGGGCGGTAGGTAGCACTACCTCTGGTATCTTGTATAATTTCTGATCCAAAGTAATAATAACATAACGAGGTCTAGATTCATATACTGAATGATGCTTCCATAGGTATGGTTAACCTAATAAAACATCACAGACTTTCAGAGGGGAAACATTGCACAATACCTCATCTTTATAGGGCTTGATGCTATAAGGCGAGTGACACTACTGAAAAACACGGAGATCTTGCCCTTGGTGGAGCCACCCGATGGTGTATGGTTCTGGGTGTGACGTTGTTGGTAGCTTCAACCTCTTAAGGACCTCAGCTGAGATTAGGTTCTTCTAGCTCCCGCTATCAATGATGAACTGCACTGACGAACCCTTTACCCACATCTGCGAGTGGAAGAGGCGCTCCCCCTCCTCTGGATCCTCAGGTTCCACCTTTTGGAGCTTGGTGGTGGCTATCGTCACAGTGGGTTAAACGTCAATGATTTGATTTCCCTTGTTGGTTCTCTTGTCGGGTTTTGGCTCAAAGTCAGAGCACGCATCCGTCTTTGAGTTTTTTAGCTTAGCCACCAGTGTCTGCTTCACGCGACATTCGTTCGTGTTGTGAGTGGGAGTTTCATGGAACTCACACCACTTGTTGGTGTCCTTCTTCGCCTTTCCATTATTCTTGGTTTGCTTCTTCGAGGAATTTTCCATGGGAGTTGCGTCTTGACACTGCCCTTTGCTTTGCGGCTTGGGGGCATATTTGCTCTGCTTTGGGTTTGCAGATCCAAAATATCGCTTCTTCTGCTTGAATTTCTACACAATATTTGCAAAATATAGTATGTTGCACCAAGCAAGGAGATGTCCAAGAACTCCATTTCCTCCTGAATGTATTTGTGCAAGCAACTACGATACTTAAGCACTAGATGTTTATAAGAATCTTTGATACCCAACTTTGTGCGCAGGGTATTGAAAAGATTCGTCAACTCATGCACATCTTGATCCCTTTGCTGCCGCAACATAGTCCATTGTATGTACTTATCCTCATAGCTCCCCACAAGGTAATATTGTTCCTTGATGACGTCTCAGAAAGAATTCCAAGTGGGTGCGGCTGAAAAAAGTGAGGGTTCTCTCTCATCCCTCTGTTTACAGTAGGTTTCCCACAAGTCCTTGACATAGGGGGCGGATTTGAGGAGTGAAAAAGTAATATTTTCCCAATTGGAAAAATCATGAACCAAAAAATATCCTTCCAACAGATTTAACCATCTATCTATGACGTTTGCATCTACTTGGCCTTCAAATATGGGAACGACTGAAAAAAGTGAGGGTTCTCTCTCATCCCTCTGTTTACAGTAGGTTTCCCACAAGTCCTTGACATGGGGGGCAGATTTGAGGAGTGAAAAAGTAATCTTTTCCCAATTGGAAAAATCATGAACCAAAAAATATCCTTCCAATAGATTTAACCATCTATCTACGACATTTGCATCTACCTGGCCTTCAAATATGGGAATGTCAAAGTTGACTTGTACCTTGAAGGGAGTGGAAACTACAGAGTGGTTGTCAGATGAAGATGTGTCACCTGTGGGCATCCACCATAGGATCTGGGCAAAGTTATTCATCATCGCGTTCCTTTATCACTCGAGGGCTTCTTCGAGCAATACTTTGAAAGGATCTCCTGCTCCCTTGTCTTTTTTTTCTTCCGCCATGGGAGGCCGTTGGGGTTTATGAAGTTGGTCTTGCAAAGGTTCAACTAGTTCGAGCCCTAACTCCTTATACCCCTACCTCGTTGGGGACATGCAAATAAAAATAGAGAAAGAGAAGACCGCTCTGATACAACTAATCTAGACTTATACATGAATGCAACAGAATAAAAGCATAAACATAAACAAAGAGACGCAGCCAAAATAAATCTTCAATCCATTAATATTAAAGAATTGGAAGATGCTTACATACAAAATGGAAATAAACTAGCTCGGGCGATGGTAGCTTATCTCTGAGAAGAGATGTGGCAGCTACATGCCTCTGAATTGTGTTACGATGAGGTTCAAGGGCATTTTTATTATTGAACAACAAAGGGAAACCCTAAACAACCAAAACCCTAACCCTAGGAGATGGAATGCCAAGAGTTTATGGGCCCCGTTGAGGTTAGTTGGGCAAACAACTTCCCGGGGTAGTAACTTGGTCATATGATCTTTGTTTGGCGCGTACGATACCTCGTTAGAAAGATCGTTCTGAATACTACAGGATTTGTGGCAAGCCCCTACCTATGGCTATGGGTCAGTTGTAGACCTAAAAAAAAATGTCGTTTAGGGGGTCAAAACAGCTTCGAAAGTTCAGGACCTAGAAAACTACTAAAAATAGTAAATGCTACTTGTTACTACTCAAACTAGCAGGGGGTCCTAGAGGGGCACTTACTAGGTCAAGAGGAACGATGAAGCTAAAGCCCACTGTCACCACAGCTAAAGCTTCCTACTCTTTATGGAGTTTCACCGATGGGAGGAGACCCGATATATAGAGAATCACTTATAAAGGATAGATCAACTAAGATGGATGTGAAGTGATCTCGATAACCCTTTCCTAGGAGAGACTCAAGAGTAGGACTTACTTGCTTCTTAAGCAAGGTACAAGATTCTTTAGGATAGGGGAGTAGGGATTTGAGGGCTTGGCTTAAGGAATGTGACTTGTAAAGGAGCTTCCTAAACCTTGAAACCCTTTTTGGAACTTGGTTTCCCAAGTGGCTTTTGAAGAGTTGAGTTTGATAAGATATGGGACCACACGGGACGAAGTGGACCCAAGTTAGGTCAAGGGGATATGATTTAGCAACCAATGATATGCTTGACCTAATTAGGGAGGGGAAAGGGATCAAGGAATTAATTTTCAATGAAAGGCAATGCAAGGATCACAATGAGGTTTCTATCCTAAGGGAAACCAAGGACAATAATTGGTCTTCGAGCTAGGTCTTGCGGTATCTCAAGATCCCACCATCAAAATCTCATGAAAGTTGGAGGGCTTCTTGAGGACACACTAGCACATTTGTGGACCAAAAATTGAAGAATTTGGATGGATAAATTGTGAGATATTTGATGCCCTAGGTGACCAATGGGGCTATACCTAGAAAGAAGAAGAGAAGGTGAAGAAAAATAAGTTTTAGGGTGATCACCTATGGTAGACTAGTGCCTAATCCTTGGAGAGATTGGAGTCAAGAATGATTATGAATTCGGATTTGATTTTCTTAGTCAATGAGGCCTTAAAGGCAGCTTCACTTAGCATTAGTGCAAAAGAGAGCTTCAAAGACTTTATACTTTGTTTTGCAAAATAGATGGCTTATCAAGATAAATGTCAACCATGAAATATCCCTAGGAACATTCACTCATCATACATGAAGCATCACTATCTGGAAACAAAATTTCCACAACTTTGCAATAATAGATGCCCTAGAATAGCGAAATCCCAACAACAATGTATGTGACAAAAATAGAGCAAAGAATAGCATGAAAATTGCACTTACATGTATTAGAGTATATCTAACCATCAAAAAATTGCCAGACAAGAAGCTCCAAGACGAGAAAATGATCCAAACATCAAAATTCATTCCATGCTCCAAAATTTCGTCCACCAAGAAGGATAGTGAAGTTATCTAAAGAGATACAAGTCCAAACAAGTGATGATGATAAAATGAATTCATATCACTTGTATTTATACACTTCTAATGAGTTTGATTTAGCTAATTAGGCCTACATTAGCCCCTACAATAAAATAATGTGCAAATAACTAAAGTTTGGTGGCAAGCCCACCAAACTAGCTCATAAACAAAAGAATAAGGCTCTCAAGAGGTTGAATAATGAATAATGCATGGCATTGGGCCCTGAAGGAAGCCTAATGGAGTCCATATGTGCTATAATGTGTATTTTAACTCCCAAAAGGAATGAAAAAGGGGTTGGCCCCTTGTAATAACCTATGGTGCTCCAAATGACATGTGGGGGCACACAATGTTGATTTCTGGTAGCACCGGATGTGATCTAAGTCTCAAAATTTATAGGGAGGATTAGACACATAAATTCTCCAATACCTAGGAATCATTTTGTGAAATTCCACCCGAAGACACTCTTATTAAAATAATTAATTATTTTTAATGGGACCCTAAGTCTAAACTTAGGAACTTAAAAAAAATAATGGTTATTAATACAAACTATGGGTGTAACTTCTAGAAAAAGACGAGGATCAAGCCAAAATGACCTAAGCCATTGATTAGAAGTTAATATGGGTCATTGGTTGTCCAACAGAAAGATATAAGAAGAGGCTTGAGAGGCACTTGGAGAACACACATCGAGTGAAGATCAGAAGATTGATTTTATGAAGCAGAGCAACTGCCAGAAAAAATTTCGAAGTGATATTTTGTTGAGAGGGGTAGGGATAGTATCTAGTGAGGATTATTTTCCTGGGCCAGAGAGTACAAGGCAGAGAGGATAGAATGGTGTCCAGAGAGAGGCTGACGCTATCCCACGCAACACTGACATAGTGGCAGCGCAGAGCCTTGAGGGAGATCGAATTTCCGCTAAGGAAATCAAGTTTTAGAAGCCGCGAGTTGGGATGTGAGATTGGAAGGCTAGAAACCGAAGTTCCTGGGCAACAAAGGATCCGAAGGAGGAGGAGTGTAGTCCCCCGCAGAGGTGACGCATAGACTACGTAGGGTTGATGTAGTTCTACGTAGAAGCTAATGTAGAAGGGGCACAGAGCCTCTTTCTAGTGAGATCAGGGTCAGATTCTTCTAGTGACAGGGTGAGAGCATCTCACTACTTGTTTTGTCCAGTTTCTCTCTATATAGGATAGCTAGTTGGGCATCCAACGAATTGTACTCATAATTACTACTGCATAATAATAAAACCCTCAGTTGTTGCATCGGTTTTCCTACATTAGGTTTTTCCGGGGACATTTGTTCAAAAATAATTGTGTAGATGTGTGTGTGTGTGTTGTATCTCTTTCCTGTTCAGTTTCTTATTTCCGCTTATAATTTAAATGGTGTATACTATAGTGTATTAGTTTCGCTATTTACTGTAGGAAACAATAAGTAACTTGATTCAGAATTAACAAGTAGGAGAAACTTAATTAGTTGTTGTAGTAGAAATTTGGGCCTCCAAATTTTCACATGCAAGTGTCCTCATGGGTCTCCAAACAAATATAAGACGCCTGTAGATCACCTATGAGAGCTAGGATTATGGTATAGGTGATACCACCTCATCGTGTGAGTCCTGGATCATCTGCCAAGTGTATGGTGCAACTTTGGGGCCAACTGGGCATGATGGATTAAGTGCATCTTCCTCGTCCAATGAGTGAACCACGAGCAATCTCTAAATGGTTGTGGGGATCCATGGAGTTTTGTCTGTTGTTGTGGGTGCTCATGGCTCTCTACACACACCCTACATGTGCCAATGTAGCCCTATGGACTCACAACCCCGTATAAGGAGACCAAACCCAAATGGAAACCACCCGCAATCCTACATAAGATCTAATGCATTCGTGTGCCTTCCAGCACACCAAGTCATTAAAGAAATCAAGTAAAAGAGTTTATAAAACATGGATAACAAGTAAGCACTTCATAATGGCATGCTCTTCCATAGTGGGCTTTGGCATGTGCTAATGTATCCTGACTCCAAATAGGGTTAACTAGGCATCCTATTAGGTGGTTTCGACCTCTAAAGGAGGCGGTATGTTCGCGGTACATCCTTCAAATGGTGGTGGCATGTGGCATAATGATGGAATGGAGTAGGGAATGAAAGGGGGCAACCTGGATCACCTGCCATGGTACAAGGGTAGCTTAGAAAAGGGAAGCCCGCACTTGGGTAAATAATGTGTAGGAGAGAGCAATCGTGGTGCATGATTTACCCCAACATTGATTTTTCCACCCTTCTTCGTATGTCTTTTTCATTTTTATGATTTTATTTGGTTAACTACTCAGGGCTCTAGGTAATGAGAGCATGATGCGTAAAGTATAGCAATGGATACCGCCTTATAAGGTGGGGCAGTTCATCGCCCACCAAGGGTTGGGACAATCATGGGTTCTTGAATAATAAAGGAGGCTCATCAAGGGCCATGTAGGAACCAAAGTGATGACCATGGAATGGGGTAGTGTTCATGTCATGGCTTTTGCCCATGTGCTAAATGCTTTGGTCTCGACCATCTTTTGAATTTTGTGGTACAATTTCCTATTGAATGTGGTCAATTATTCTTTTTCTTTTTATTTCATCTGCATGAACCTCTAGCCATCATTCCAAGCCTGACCCAAGATGTGGGGTAAGGGAAGGGAGTGGCTGACCCTATGTGGACCTAGTGGAGGAATGTGGACCCAGGTGGGAGGAGAGATGATTGGGGGTGTAGTGCACGGAAGGGGAGTAATATACGTGAATTGGGGAGCGATACCATGCAACCAAAATTAGGGTTTCCCATGTAGTACCATCCCTAAAACCAATAGGTCAGTAAAAGAGATCCCACGGGACTAGGGTGCAAGGTTAGCATCCCAAAAGAGACCTAGGGGACAAGAGCACAAGAGCACAGAGCTAGACCACTCTTTCCGCCAAATACCCCCATTAATCCATGCCCAAAGTTTCCATGATAAATAAACTAGAATACTCAATTACCAAGTTTGGGAGGCCCACCTTCAAACATACGATCATGACAGAGGGGCGAGGGACCACATGGTTGGCTCAAGTGGCGGAAATGGCACATCGAGCTAGTTGTTGACTGCGAGGGGATATTGGTTTCCGGCTGAGGACCATCATGGAAAAAAAAATCTCCTAGGGATATTCGTACAAAATGGTGGGTGACACTGCTATAATCAAGGAAACTGATGAAACCGATTGGAGGTCTAGGTGGAATAGGCGGGTGACCACCAATATCAAAGTGGATGAAAACAAGGCATAACTCGACTATAGTACGAGCTACACCATTAATGATACACTCTTTAAGACTATCAAGAAGATATTTTTCAAGAAGGATCAAGTTCTCAAAGAGTAAGTTGGGTTTTGTAATCTAGTCATACTTGTGGAGGAGTTGTTCTTGATCAAGGAACCTCGTAGAAATATAATCCTTATGGAGGTCAAGTAGGCCTAGTAGGGCTACAAGAATAAGACAAACACAAGTGCATCTCATCAAGTGAAAGAACAATCTGAGGCAACCAAATTCTACAGGAGCAATCTGAAGTGGAGAAAAGGTCAAGTTTGGGTATCTTTCTTGTGATCTGAATTGCCAAGGCCAGAAGAATACTAGCCAAGACTACAAGGAGAAATTTGGGCATGGTTTTGGTATATATCTCTTTGAAATATAGGGTTGCGGAAGTATGTTACCTCAAGAGAAAGGTTGAACTCTGTTATAATAGCTTGTAGAGGGTTGAAAGCCCTGTTTTGGAGGGTTGAAGGATAAGAGACATTGTTGAAGGGAAGACGCAGTTGTTGAGAGACTAGCACAGTGATATGAGAGAAGGTTATGCCAATATTTAGGAGGTTGAATAGTCTGAATTAAGGTAGATTAGGAACCCTAAGAATAAGGCAAATTACCTCAAGTTTTGTGCACAAATCCATGGAGAATTCAAGTTAGTCGATGACGTCTTGAATAGGCATGTGTTTATCTCTTTGTGATTGATGAATGCTAGGTGTTGTAGTCGAGTTTGGATAGAATTTGTTTAGCATCTTAAAGACTGTTAGGAGAGGTTGGGGTTTGGAGATTCAAGGACTGATATTTGAAGGACATTTGGCCAAAGTCTAGAGGGCTAGTTCTGAACAAAAGAATGAGGATTCTCACAATCAAGAAGGAATGAAAATTTTGTGTATTTTCAAGTTGAAAGGAGGACCTATTTTGGAGGATGAGTTGTCTCATAGGATTTCAAAAACAAGGTCACATCTCTCTGTGGCAACTACATAGGAAGAAGGTCCTTTGGTGAGGAATTTTTGTTATGTTTTCCAGGTACAAGAAAGCCCTAGACAGGGTTGAATGTCGCATTCTCAAGATTCTTTTAGAGGGTAAACTTGAAGGAGCTCTATGTACAGTGAGTGCAAGAATTGGCTCACTATTATGTCGGCAGATCTATGAAAACCCTAAGGAAAGTGAAGCAGTGGATATTCACTATCAAGTGGGTTGTGCTTGAAAGACCTTATGATAGTAATCTTGGGGAATCTAAGTCACTATTGAAAGGTAATTTGATTGGTGCCCTAAGGATTGTGAATTTGAAGCAACAATAGGACAGTTATGTTGGCATTATGATTCTGGTATGGCTTTGTGTTACAGGTGTTGTACTTGATGGCAACTCTCTTAAGTGGCAATGCTCTGTTCAGGCTCTCAAAATGTTGGAAATTAAGAAGTACGCAGGTACACAGTACAAAAGGCACAGACCCGCAGGAATATCATAGATAAAGTGCGTACATACCTGCAGGTACACCATGTAAAAGGTGCGGACCCCAGTTTCACTCACTTCAAGGCAGAGAAGCGCGCTCATGTGGGGTTTCTTATGTTTGGCCCGTGGTATTTAGCTCGCCGTTCTTGATTCTATGGTTTTGGCCCGTGGTATTGTTTTATATTATTATTATTATTATTGAGCCCCATGTTTTGGTTATCTATGGTATTGATCCATGATTTTAGGAAGAGCTTGCCTATATAAAGCAAAGGAGATCACTTGGCCAAGGCATCTTTTGCAAATTGAATATCTTAAGATTTGAAATATTGGGTTATTGGTTTAAAAGCTTGATCTATATAAAAGTGAGGTTGGAAGTGAATCTATGAAGCGTGATCTCTCGGGCGCATGATCAGATCTGGGCATCTGACTATCTATGGCACACTGGTGGACTGCCAATTCGGCCCTAATCAGAGGTACGCAGGTGATTAACGGTGCAAGTGTGTGGGTACGCAGAGCAGAAGAAGGCGCAGTGCGTGGGTACGCAGCGCGACAGAGGTTCAGGTGCGTAGGCACAGTGAAAGTACGCGACACTTCAGAAGCCGCAGGTGCGTAAGTACGCAGCGCGATAGCATCTGTGGGTGCGTGGCTACAGTAGAAGTACGCGGCGCGATAGCATCTGTGGGTGCGTGGCTACAGTAGCAGTACGCGACGTGATTAAAGAAACAGTGCGTGAGTACGCGGTGCAACAGAAGGCTCTCTGCGGGTATACGCAGGGGAGCAGAAGGTGAAGTGCGTAGCAACGCATGCCAGATAAAGAAAAATTGCGTACCTGTCTTAAGGCCTTTATTTGACTGACTTTTCTCTGCTGATAAGGTGTTCTGGGTTTAGTTTACTATTACTATTGATCTGGTTACTGTAGTTGACTGGGTGATTTACTTGTACTTTATGATCATTTGATGTTCATGGATCCAGTTTGAAAATTTATGAAAAGTGGTCCTTGAAAGAAAAAGAAGTAGGGGGTTGTAGCTCCCTTCCAGGAGAAACTGGAAAACGAGAGAGAGTTGTAGCTCTCTGCAGGTTGCAGCCTGCGTACTGGTAAAGGACTGCACCAGTACAAAATCATTGTAAAAGGAGTTTCTAATTAAAAGAAGATAGAGACATATTGCAGCAGGTGGTTTTACCCACATTGGGT
The DNA here is from genome assembly GCA_031772625.1 of Pinus tabuliformis. Taxonomy (NCBI): domain Eukaryota; kingdom Viridiplantae; phylum Streptophyta; class Pinopsida; order Pinales; family Pinaceae; genus Pinus; species Pinus tabuliformis. The sequence goes on along the minus strand of CM062810.1, from coordinate 343,197,882 downwards.
TTCCACCTTACATCTGGTGTTCTTTGGTGTGACTATCTGTTTTTCTTGTTCATGCTCATTGTTTTATGGTACTGACATACAAGAATAATTCAAAGTATAAATAAGGAAGATTTATTAAAAAGAACTAGATAATACTGATTCACCCCCCCCCCCCCCCCCTCAGTATTATTTCCAACAATTGGTATCAGAGCAGGTCCTTCAGAGAAGCTTGATCGCTTGAAGGAAGATCATTCATCATGAGCAATTACGAGAGGGAAGCATCAATCAGGCCACCAATTTTTTATGGGACAAACTTCAATTATTGGAAGGTAAGAGTTACTGCCTATCTTCAATCTCTTGGTACTGTTAGCACTTGAAATTTCACCTCAGGCTGAAAAGGCAAATCTCAAAGCTACATCAAACCATTCAGCCTCGTAGCTAGCCCTATGGGGCAGGAGAAGGCTCTCTCCGGTCAATCTCGGTAAATTTTTCAATAGGAAGAGATGACCAATCAAGGTAACACTGATATTAGGCTAGTAAACTGATTTGAAGGTTGATTTGGGGTTTTTGGTGGCAAATTGAGGAGCTGCAATTTAGGGTGCGGGGATTGGACACAGTTTCTGCAGGGGGGTCTTTGGGGCAAGGTAGGAACCTGTATTGATGTCTTTAGCTGAAGTGGATGATTAGGAAGAAAGAAAAGAAGGCTAAAGAGAGCAAACAATGGATTTGAATTCTCTTCAGACAGCAGAAAACATAGAAATTAAACAAATTTAAAAGTAGAGCATGGCAAGCATGAATTCTGACTTTATCACTTCATTTGTTTAATATGCAGCAGTATGGAAAGGAAATGAATCACATAACAAAGCTTACAATAACATGAAGAAACACACCATCAACACACGAGTCCACAAGAATCCCAAAGATGACTGCAAAACCCTGGTCTTCCTTAGCCAAAAATTGCAGAGATACAGTGAAAATACACAATGATAGCTTCTCCCTCAAGAGTCCAACCATGAAAATGAGCAAGAAAGTACATAATATAGATGATCTAACCTCTTTCCCTGCCTCCATGGGTCGAGCTCACTATCTTAAAAGCTGTTTGAACAACTTCTAAACTAAGCACTACAAAATAGGCAGTCAAAACAACTTGCCTCTATAAACTTGGAAACCAGTTCATACAATCAATTTTTACCCTTTACATGAGAGAAACCTCTAGAAGAGTAAAACAAGAGTAAAAGTATCCAAAAAGTGCCACAAGTACAGTCAAGAGGACTACCATCGACCTCAGAAAGTCAAACTGGAGCTAAACTGCAATTTCTGGGCTGAACTGGTCAAATCTGGCACAAATTCCTCAACGGGTCGCGCACATCATCCTCAACAGGTCGCGCACTTTGGAGCCCTGTTTGGAGGCCTTCCTGGTGTCAGAATGAGGTGCAGGATAGCTCGTTGGAAAGGTCTCTGAGTCTACTTTCCAACCCAACCGGAATTTTTGGATTTGGAGGTCATTTTCCTAGTCAAAAGTCAATTCTCCCAAGACTACTTCTGCAGCTCAAAAAAGGGGCAGAAAGTCAAAATTTGGCTGTATTTTGACCTTTTGGAGGCCCAAAACTCCATGAAAACTCAAATCCATCCATAGGCATGTGTAACTTTGCATGACAAATCTAGCAATGCTGAGTTTTCGCAAAACGGAGCTACGATGACAAAGGGTCTCACCGGGGGTGAGACCCGTTGAGAAGCCAAAACCTGTAAATTTCCCAAAAATGCCAAAAATGAGCCAAAACTTCCAAAAATTTTTGTGCTTGGTGCTGTGAAGAGGCTAGTGGGTGTCATGATCCTTGAGGGATGCCTCAGCCAAGATACGGAGTGGGTTGGTCTTCTTCTTCCGCCTAAGAGCCTCGGACAACCTCCTTTGGAACATTTTCATCTTGGCCTTGCAAACATGCATCCTCGCCCAATAGTGATTCTTCATGTTCCTTAGCAGCTTTTTCTCTTGGTTGGCCTTAGCCAACAGCCTCTCCAAGTGGGCATTCTCCTGAATGAGCAGTGACTCTCGGTCAGCAGGCAATGGATCACCGGGCCTCCTACGGTTTAGGACTCGGTCACTACGAATCCTCCAAAGCTCATCAAGCGCCTTCTCCTCCTCCAGCTGTGTGTTCCGCTGCTCTAGATAGGTGATGGTCCATTGGGCACCCTCCAGTCTCCGCTGCAAAACATCATTCTCGGCCCTGAGCTGCTGAATGATCTCCTTTGCCTCTTGGCTAGGAGAACTGACCTCGAGATCAATCATCGGATCCTCATGAACCATGGGCTCTTTGCCCCTCTGCAATACCTATGCTGGTGAAGAAAGCAAGGCCCCTTCCACCTGGTGTGGAGATAACACTCGCTGATCTGAAGATGAAGGCGAGACCCCTTCCACATGCTGTGGAGATAGTACTCGCCTAGCTGCTGCAAACAAGGCCCTTGGGCCTTTCTGATAGGTGACCAAAGGAGTGGAGCTGACATGTCGGGTGATGGGAACATCAAGCTGCTGAGATGGTCCTTCCTCCTCATAAATGGCCTCCTGATGTGGCTGAGGTGGCACTGTGAAAAACTCACGGGAGATGAACTCCTCCCATGAGATGCCCTGCTGAGTCAACTGATGAGAGACTATAAGCTGGATCAAACCATAGTGACAAAGGCTCCTGTACTGCTGAGCCGGGGTCTTCCTCTGCAACATGGGCACCATCCTCTGAATGTTATGAAACAGGAAGACCGGGAGGTTCATCATCCTCACTCGGGTGAAATGCATCAACAGGCGAATGTGATATGAATACACCTGTGAAAATCTGCCCTCACATGTAAAATAATGCATAATAAGTCTCATGAGGGGAGCATACTCGCTCCAGAGAAATCTGAATGGGAAAACACCTGTCAACAGTCTCACAAATGAAGGCCGGACATAAGGCTCAAAGTGAACAAAATCAAGTAATCTGCGCTTAGGCCACACCTCACTCACATTTGGTATCCCTGTAGCCTCTGAGATCACCTCGGGTGTCAATATGAAATTCACCCCTGCAAGAGTGACATGTCCATCATGGAGGTGTAAGACAAACAAGCGGGCCAATTCTCTATGATGCTGAATTTGAGAGATCCTCTCACAAAACTGATAGCATGACATATACCAGAAACAATTCACTGCCAAAGGAAAAGCCTGTAATTCTACCAAAGAAGTAGGCTCCTCCCGCTTATGATGGCCTCCCTTACCCCCTCTACGAGGCCTCCTCTGTTCCTCAATCTTTGTAGATGATGAATGGTCATCACTTTGCTCATAAGTTTCGGTATTTGACATGGTTTTGGAGCAAAGTGGACAAACTGAAGGACAAATTGAACTGCTGCCTCTGCCTGCAAAAGTACTGAACTCTATGCTGTTTCAAGGGGAAAAAACATGAGGGGAATGTTAGGGGAGGGAACTTCTTAACAAGGAATGGGAATATATGAAAATAACAGGGAATTTCAAGGGAAACTTTACAAATTGTCATGCATATAGGAACACATTTTAACATTGGGAAATCATTTGCAAAGAACATCTCATATGGGACAAAAAAACATGTATGATAGTGAACATGGAAGGGGCATACATGTATCAATAGGGACATAGGGACACCATACACCAAATTTACTTATAGGAGTTCATGTGTGTCATAAGGCAGATTTTGTTTTTAAAAGGAGTACATGTACATTGTTTTAACATAGAGGGAAGGTTTTCATGTACAAGGGGATGTCAAGGGTATGTAGGGGTTATGTACATGACTCTAAATACACAGCAACATTTTATTTTCACATGACTCTTTTCTTTATTTACAAATGTATCTTTTCTTTTTGTTCTATTTTTGCATGTGTATGGTAGAGGGAATTAGGGTTTTGTGTGCTTGTGAGAGGGGTAGGGTTTATAGTTTAGGGATGGGGAAAAAGTCTACATTTTATGTACAAATAATATGGGACAGAGATGAAAGCATGACTGTGAATGAAAGGGAAAAAGAGGGAAAGGACCAAATGGGACAAAATCACTTGAAACAGTCACAAAACCCTAGCATTTTACAAACATTAACAAGCAACCATATAAGTCTTTTCATTTGCTTGATGTGAGGTTAGAATCATAGCATACAAGTTTATTTTCACCACCAATATCAACAACCATGCATTAAGAGCCTACCTCGACCGATTGAGCAAAGTTGAAGGGAGTTGAAGGAATTTGGTTGAAGTTTGATTGCAGACAGCTGAACGGGTCGCGCAGGCTCCCCAACGGGTCGCGCACAGCCCAACGGGTCGCGCCCGTATTAAATTTACACTGCTGGAGTGCCCTGGACGGGTCGCGCACCGCCCAACAGGTCGCACACAGGCTTGAACGGGTCGCGCACCTGCTAACTGCTCGAAATCACTGTGTTTTTGCCTCTTTCGCCTATCACTCTCTCACAATCTCTCTTGCAAGCTTGAAATGCACAATGAGAGTGAAAGGAGGGAATATTACCTTTTATAATCTTCATTTGAAAAAATTTCATCCATAAACCCACTTTATAAAGTCTATTTTGACACTTTTTAAAACACTGATTTTCTTGGTTTCCTTTATCCTGAAGTTGACTTTTTGAGTGCTTTGACCTGATTCTTTTTGCAGGTAGATCATCTGAAGGACTGTGGCAAGGGGACCAGGGTTGTTGCTGCCTTTTGAAGACTTTTTGGAAATTTATTCTTTTTACAAAATTTATCATGACCTTGGCTTTAAAAACAGAGTTTTTAAATCCAAGTTTAAAAATGAACTGTACATAATGAGAATATCAAAGAAACATGTTACCATCCTCCCTCTGGCTTGCTGGGTGTTAGCGCTTGAGATTTCACCCTAGGCTGAGGAAGGTAAACCTTCAAGGCAACATCAAACCATTTCACCTCGTAGCTAGCCCTACGGGGTATGAGAAGGCTCTCTCCGGTCAAACTCGGTAGATCTTTCAATAGGATGAGCTGACCCAATTAGGAACACTGATATTAGGCTAGTAAACTGATAAGGGGGGTTGATTTAAAGTTTTTGGTGTTTTTGGTGGCAATTGGAGGGAGTGCGATTCAGGGTGCGGGGATTGAGCTCAGTTTTTGCAGGTGGGTCTTTGGGGCAAGGTAGGAGTTTGTGCTGATGCCTTTAGCTGAGATGGATGATCAAAGAAGAAAGAAGAGAAGCTAAAGAGGGCAAACAATGACTTTGAATCCTCTCTAGACAGTGGAAAACATAAACATTAAACAAATTTGAAAGTTGAGCATGGCAAGCATGAATTCAAACTTTATCACTTCATTTGTTTAATAAGCTGCAGTAAAGAAAGAGATGGAACACATAAACACACTTACAATTACAATAAGAGAACACACCATCAACACAATAGTCCACAAGAATCCCAATGATGTCTGCAAAACCCTGGTCTTCCCTTTCCTCAAATTGCAGAGATACAAGTAAAATATACAATAGGAGCTTCTCCCTCAAGAGTCCAACCATGAAAATGAGCAAGAGAAGGCATAATATAGATGATCTAACTCCTTTCCCCACCTCTAGGGGTCGAGCTCAGCTTCCTAGGAGCTGTTTCAACTAATTCTAAACTGAGCACTAGATAATAGGCAGTCAAAACAACTTGCCTCTAAAACTTAGGAAACCTATCCATGCATTAAATATTTACCATTTACATCAAAGAATCTTCTAGAAGTGTCAAAGGAGAGTAAATGTATCCAAGTGCTATGAAAATTACACAAAAATCCATCATTTACATGCCTCAAAAGTCAACCAAAGTAAAAACAGTGTTTTGCTGGTCGAACTGGTCAAAACAGTGAAATTTCCCTTAGTGGTCGCGCCCCTCACTTTGACTGGTCGCGCGCATTAATAGCTCTGTTTGAGGGCCTTCCCAGTGTCCAAATCAGGTGCAAGATAGCTCATTGGAAAGGTCTATGAGTCTACTTTCCAACCCCACTAGAATTTCTGAATTTGGAGTTGATTTGACCCCTCAAAAGTCATTTCTCCCAAGGCAGCTTTCTGCAACTCAAAATAGGGGCAGAAAGTCAAAAATTGTATGTATTTTGAGCTTTTGGAAACCCAAATCTCCATAAAATCTGAAACCCATCCATAGGCAAGTGTATTTTTGCATGAAAATTCCAAAAATGTAGAGTTTTCCCCGTTCTGAGCTTTCCCCATGACTGGTCGCGCGCGGGGTGAGACCAGTCAAATGGCCAAAACCTGTAAAATTCCCAAAAATGCCAAAAATGTCTCAAAACTCTCAAAATTTCTTGGGTTTGCTGCTAGGAGGAGGCTAATGAGTATCATGGTGAGTGAGAGAGGCCTCAACCAAGATACGAAGCGGGTTGGTCTTCTTCTTCCTCCTGCGGGCCTCGGACAACTTCCTTTGGAGTATCTTCATCTTTGCCTTGCAAACATGCATCCTTCCTCTCTTTTATGATGACCACCTTTGCCACCCTTACGAGGCCTCTGCTGTACCTCGATCTCTGTGGAAGAAGACCGGTCATCACCTTGCTCATAGGTTTCAGTGGTTGACATGGTGCTTTTGAGCAAAGTGAAGCAAATAGATAGAGTAAACTGCTGCCCTTGCCTGCAAAAATGCTGAGAAGTATGCTGATTTCAAGGGGAAAAAATCATAAGGGAAATGTTAGGGGAGGGATTTTTAATAAGGAATGGGAAAATATGTAAAAACAGGGATTTTTAAGGGATAATTCACAAAATGTCAAACATATCATCTCATCTTCCATCATTAGGAAATCATTTGCAAAGAAATACTTTATTAGGGAAAATACGTATGATAGTCATCAAGGGAAAGGACATGCATTTGCAACAGGAGTATAGGACAGCATATATAGCTTGCTCCTTTGAGTTTTTTGTTTTTTCAATGTACATCATAAGGTAAACAGTGTTTTTCAAAGGATTTTATGTACATTTAGTCATAGGGGAACAAGGCTTCTTTTACATCTTGTCATAAGGGAAAAGGGATCTTAATTGAACAGGATTTTAGGGAAGGGGTAGAGAGGAAAACAGGGCTTAGTTTTGGGGAGACACAACAATATTCTTTTGCAAACAATATTTACAGCAATATATCCATTTTATACATATACACAGCTGCATTTTTCTTGTTTTTGCTATGGATATGCAACAGCAGTGTGTCTTCTATTTTCCAATGACTATGCACAGCAACATCTTTTTTTTTATTTAGTCATTTTGCCATATTATTGCTCTTTTCTCTTTTTACATAACATTTTTTATCCTTGCTGTTGTTCATTTATTTTCCTTGCCGTGTGGAGGGTATTAGGGTTTGGGTAGAATACATGAAAGGGCATTAGGGTTTTGTAAAGGGATTTGGGGGAGGGATAGGGTTTTAGGAATTTGGGATGAGAGATTTAGTATTTATTGCAAATGAGATAAGATATAAACATATTATGACATTTGTGAATTTAATAGGAAACAAGGAGGGAATAAATAGGGATTTAAAGCCTTGAAAAAAACATCAACCCTAGCATAATGCCTACATGAACAAGCAATCACCCAAATCCATTTCTCCTTACATTTCTTGGTGATAAACATATATATGCAAGCCCATCATTTCATGTTTCAAGCATTCAAACGCACTAGAAGACCCTACCTCGATCAGTTGAGCAAGCAAGAGGGCGATTTAGTCGATTTGGAGTGGTTCTGTAGAAGACAGCTTGAGTGGTCGCGCCCCTGCTCTGAGTGGTCGCGCCCTGCCTGAGTGGTCGCGCCCTTTAGAAAAATACACTGCAAAGGGGTCGCTGAGTGGTCGCGCCCTACCCAACTGGTCGCGCATTGAGCCTGAGTGGTCGCGCCCCTGAGAATGACTCCAACTTTCTGCAAATCGCCTCTTTTGACCTCTCACTCATTTTTGCAAGCTCTCAAATGCATAATGAGGCTGTTTAGAGGGAAATTTACTCTTTATAGGCCCAATTTGAAAAAATTAACTTACCAAACCCACTTTCTAATGTTTTTGTTTTGACATTCACTTTTAACACTGTTTTGAGTTCACTTTGTCCTGAATTTGATCTTTTGAGTGCTTTAACTCCGTTCTTTTTGCAGGTTGACCATCTGATGGACTCTGGCGAGGAGACCAGGGTTATTGCCGGCATTTTGAAGAATTTTGAAAATTTTCCTTATTTTTTGTAAATTTCACATGACCTTGGGTTTAAAAACAGGTTTTTAAATCCAAGGTATAAATGAGCTGTACCTGATGAAAAATATCAATGGAACATATTTACATACCTCCTTCCGGCTTGCTGGGGACTATTAGACCTCTGACTCATGACCTTGCAGTGATTTTTGACCAAAACCCTAGACCTAAGACTTGGGACTTCAAGACAAAAATAAAACAAGTGTAACACAAGCTCTTTAAATGATATGTCCTGATCCAGCAAAGCCAAGAAGGGAACAAGGACCAGCTCCTCCATCAGTTTTATGGCATGCCTAACGGGATGCAAAACTGATACTGATGAGACACCTACCTATGCACATGCAAAGAGCTTTTGATCACCGATGGAGGGCATCATGACCGACACTAACACTGGGGACTCAAGGATTTTCAGAGACATGACCTTGCTAAGACAAATAACCAAAACCCTAGACCTTGGACCTTTGACCCTAAGACCAAACAAGAGAAGCTTGACAAACTCAATGACTGATATGACCTGATCCAGCAAAGCCAAGAGGGGTATGAATAGACCAGCTCCTCCATCAGGGTTATGGCATGCCTAACGGGATGCAAATTTTGACACTGATGAGACACCTACTAATGCAAATGCAAAGAGCTTTTGATCACTGATGGAGGGCTTTCAAGACCGACACTAACAGGTACAAAAGTTTGGGATATCATAGAAACAGGCTACACTTTTCCTTCAGCTACTCCTACAGATTCAGCCGAGAAGAAGAAATATGAAACAAATGCTAAAGCAGTCAATACTCTGTTGGGATGCTTATCTCAAACAGAATTCGTAAAGGTTATGCAATATAAATCCGCAAAGGAAATATGGGACAAGATTGTCTTGAGCTACGAAGGAGATGAACAGGTAAAGCGTGCTAAAATTCAAACCCTCAGGATTCAGTATGAGAATATCAGAATGTATAATGATGAAAGTGTGGCTAACTATTTTCTTCGGGTAGACGAGATTGTTAATTGCATGAAAAATTTGGGTGAAGAAATAAAAGAGGCTATTGTGGTTGAAAAAGTTTTAAGATCATTGTCCCCCAAGTTTGAATCTAAAGTGTCTGCAATAGAAGAAAAGGAAAATCTACGAATTCTTACTATGTCTCAGCTACACGGAATTCTAACTACTTATGAAATGAGAAAGGGAGGTCCATCATACAGGAGAGAAGCTGCTTTCAAGGCTTCAGGCAAAGGAGACTACTATGAAGCAAGTCACGTGCCAGAAGAAGAAGAAGAATCAAATTTTGTCAGAAATCTTCAACGGGGTACTGGAAGGTTCAGAGGTAAGTTACCTTTTAAATGTTTTGCTTGTGGAAGAGTAGGTCATTATGCTGCGAAATGTCCGCACAAGGATAAGATTGAGAAAGGAAAGGAACCTGCTAGATGGAACAAGAAACAGAATGCAAATAAGAAAAGCTACTACACTCATGAAGATAGTGATGGTCTATCAAATAGTGATGAAGATGAACGAGGTAATGACTATAAACTTTTAATGGCATTTGAAGATGATGATTACATGGATGCTATAGACGTGGATAGCTTTTATGAAGAAATTTCTAGACTCAAGACATGTATAGAAGAAAAGAATATGATCATTGATACCCTACAATCTCAAATTGATGAAAAAGAAAAATATCTTGAAAAGTTAGAAGGTGAAATTGTTGGTCTTAGAAAAGAGATTGAGAAAACAAAGGCTATTAATATTAAGTTTGTCAAAGGATCTGAAACTCTGGATGAGATCATCAATGTACAACGTTCTCCTCTAAACAAGACAGGTCTGGGCTATAATGAAGAAACTTCTCAACCATCCACCTCAAAGAGTTATCTTGATGCAGCAAGAAGGAATGAGCAAAAGCACAATGAAGATCACCAGGTAAAGCAGGGACGAATTACATCAAACAAAGACTATCAGGTAAACCAAGGGCAATCCGTTCTAAGGATGAACAAAAGCTACAACCAGCCACAGGTAAAATCCTCTCAATTTGCTTCAAGAATGGATGACAATAGAAATTATAATCATTTGGCCGGAAGATTTAATAACCGCAGAAGTTTCTTCAATGGACAATGCTTCTCTTGCCATAACTTTGGTCACAAAGCAGCTCAATGTGTTGCATATAAAACAATCATGACTAGAGAAGCTCAAAAACAAAGAAGTATGACCGGGATTACAAAAAGGACCTATAACAACTTTTCGGCTCTTGAAAATGAAGTTGAATGTTCTATTTGCAATAACTTTGGTCATAAAGATTCTGATTGCAGGAGCAGGTTTCAGCAGACAAAGGAACAAGCCTCAAGCACCAAAACATGGAGAATAAAGGAACCACAAACAGAAAGATGTGGGATAGCATTTTATGCAGAGGGACAGGAAAATCTATGGTACATTGACAGTGGATGTTCGAAGCATATGACAGGTGATAAAGAAAAACTTGAATCATATTCTGCTTTAGAAAAGGGAAAGAAAGTTTCTTTTGGAAATGATACTCCTGTAGCTATAAAAGGAAAAGGCACTGCTCAGTTAAAAGAAAAGGTCAAAGCTGGAAATGTTTTGTATGTTGATGGATTGAAGCATAATCTTCTAAGTGTCAGCCAGATGTGTGATCAAGGAACTGAGGTGATATTTAGATCAAATGGATGTCTTGTTCGTGATCTTGATATAGGTAAAACAGTGATCAAAGGTGAAAGAACTCCAAATAATCTATACATATTTGAAGAAGGACAACAACAATGCTATCTAAGCAAGGATGATGAACACTGGTTATGGCACCGGAGGTTGGGGCATCTAAGCTTTTCACAAATAAGGAAAGCATGCAAATATCAGGCAGTTCGTGGTCTTCCAGACATCAAAATTCCAGACAACACCATATGCAAATCATGTCAGTTTGGAAAGCAAACCAGAACTAACTTTCTGGAGAAGGAAGGATCAGCTAGCATGCCTCTTGAGCTAGTACATACAGATGTATGTGGTCCATTCAGGAAAAGGACACCTCGAGGAGAAGAATACTTGATATTATTCATTGACGATTTCTCCAGGTTTGTCTGGTTAGGACTTATGAAGCACAAAGATGAAGCATTCAAAAAATTCAAATCCTTTAAAGCCTTGGTTGAAAATGAATCAGGATACAAAATTAAGTGCCTCAGATCCGACAGAGGTGGGGAGTTTACCTCAAATGAATTTTTCGATTTTTGTGAAGAACATGGGATAAGAAGAGAATTCTCTACAACTAGAACTCCTCAGCAAAATGGAGTGGTGGAAAGAATGAACAGAACAGTCCAACAAATGGCCCGTGCTATGCTTGATGAGTCTGGAACTCCCACAACTTTTTGGGGTGAAGCTGCATATGTTGTGGTTGTTATTCTCAACAAAACAAATGTCCGGGTGAACAGCACTCAAACCCCTCATGAGCTCTGGTATGGTGAGACTCCTTCGGTAAAGCACTTCAAAATCTTTGGGAGCAAATGCTATATTAAGAATACTGATGAGCAACTTGGCAAACTTGAACCTAGAGCAGATGAAGGCATTCTTCTTGGTTATTCTCCACACAGCAAAGCATACAAGTGCTACAATAAAAGACTTGGAAGAATTGTTGACAGCATTGATGTAGTGGTTGATGAGAAGGGATACATTCCTAGGCAAGTAAATCATGAAGATATCGAAGAAGATGAAGACTACCCTCAAAGACAAAATGATGAAGAAGAAGAACCTCAAGAAAAAACAGAGGAGAAGATAAGGATAGAAGAGAAGACTCCATCCAGATATGTTCAGAAGAATCATCCAGAATCTCAGATTTTGGGGCAGAAAGAAGCAGGTGTACAAACAAGAAGAAGAATTGCAGAAGCTTCAAGCTATTTGGCATTACTCTCTTCCACTGAACCACAAAATGTGAAAGAGGCATGCAAAGATGAATGTTGGGTCAAAGTAATGGATGAAGAACTTGAGCAGATCGAAAAGAACAACACTTGGGAGCTGGTTCCTAGACCAAAGGATAAGAATGTTATAGGGACAAAATGGGTCTTCAAAAATAAATTGAATGAAAATGGAGAAGTAATTAGAAACAAGGCCAGACTTGTTTGTAAAGGGTATGCGCAGCAAGAAGGAATAGATTTTGAAGAAACTTTTGCTCCTGTTGCAAGACTTGAGGCCATCCGAATGTTCCTTGCTCTCTCAAGCTTTCAAAACTTCAAAGTATTTCAAATGGACGTGAAATCAACCTTTCTGAATGGAGACTTGGAAGAAGAAGTATACATTGAGCAGCCAGATGGTTTCATTCTTGGAAATGATCCAAATCTTGTATGCAGATTGAAAAAGGCTCTCTATGGAATCAAACAAGCTCCAAGGGCTTGGTACTATCGTTTGGACAAATATCTTCATCAACAAGGTTTTTCAAAAGGATCAACAGATATCAATCTTTATATAAAAGTTGAAAATGATAAATTGCTAATACTTGTTGTGTATGTAGATGACATTATCTTTGGCAGCGATGAAGAAGCTATGAGTCAAAGCTTTGCCTTGGTAATGCAGAAAGAATTCGAAATGTCCTTGCTGGGAGAACTGACATATTTTCTTGGTTTGCAAATCCAACAAAAAGGAGGGATCTTTTTGTCTCAAACCAAGTATCTCAAGCAGATTTTGAATAAATATGGCATAAAAGATGCAAAACCAGTATGTACACCCATGGTCACAGGATGTAGCCTCAGTGCAAATGATGAATCAGCAGCAGTGCATCAACCAACCTACAGATCTATGATTGGAAGTCTACTTTATTTGACAGGTACCCGACCAGACATAATGCATGCAGTAGGAATAGTTGGAAGATTTCAGGCAAATCCAAAGGAAACTCATCTTCAGGCAGTAAGGAGAATCTTCAAATATCTTCAAGGAACTCAAAACTATGGCTTATGGTATCCTAGAGATACAGATCTCACACTTCATGCTTATACAGATGCAGATTGGGCCAGAAGCGTGGATGACAGGAAGAGCACAAGTGGTGGTGCATTCTTTATGGGTTCCAGATTAGTATCTTGGTTCAGCAAGAAACAGAGTTCGATTGCCTTGTCTACAGTTGAAGCAGAATATGTTGCTGTTGCATCTTGCTGCACTCAACTCCTTTGGATGATGCAGACCTTGCAGGATTTTCAAATCACTTGTATACCACCCATCTCCATCTTATGTGATCATACAAGTGCAATCAGCGTTTCAAAGAACCCAGTCATGCATTCAAAGACCAAGCACATACCGATCAAGTATCATTTTCTCCGGGAACAAGTACTTGAACAAAAGGTCAAGTTGGAGTATGTTCCTTCTAAGGAAAAAGTTACTGATATACTCACCAAACCATTGCCCAGGGAGACCTTTGAATACCTCAGGCAAAAGCTGGGGGTTGTTGATGCATCATCTTGTTGTTGAACCTCTTCTGATGGTTGGTTGTACACAAGGCTCATCTGGGGTATATGCGTACAGGTGCTGGGTTGCGGATTGATCGAAGACCAAATGGCACAGGTTCAGGGGGAGCATATAATGCATTGTTGGCATTATGGAGGAAGTACAGAAGGAGATCATGGATGCTGGCCTGAATATTGCTGCAATATGTCTCTATCTCTTTCATGGTCATTTATGATGTTTGGTGGATTATGGTTCTTCTTTGCAGATCTGAGGAGCATGTTCTTAGGGGGAGCATAACCCTTTGCCCTTGATGTCAAAGGGGGAGAATGACGTTGAAGATCTTGAGGTTTCCATCAAATCCAAAGGGGGAGATTGTTGGCATTATGATTCTGGTATGGCTCTGTGTTACAAGTGTTGTACTTGATGGAAACTCTCTTAAGTGGCAATGCTCTGTTCAGGCTCTCAAAATGTTGGGAATTAAGAAGTACGCAAGTACACAGTACAAAAGGCGCGGACCCGCAGGAATATCATAGATAAAGTGCGTACATACCCGCAGGTACACCATGTAAAAGGTGTGGACCCCAGTTTCACTCACTTCAAGGCAGAGAAGCATGCTCACGTGGGGTTTCTTATGTTTGGCCCGTGGTATTTAGCCCGCCGTTCTTGTTTCTATGGTTTTGGCCCATGGTATTGTTTTATATTATTATTATTATTATTATTGAGCCCCATGTTTTGGTTATCTATGGTATTGATCCATGATTTCAGGAAGAGCTTGCCTATATAAAGCAAAGGAGATCACTTGGCCAAGGCATCTTTTGCAAATTGAATATCTTAAGATCTAAAATATTGGGTTATTGGTTTAAAAGCTTGATCTATATAAAAGTGAGGTTGGAAGTGAATCTATGAAGCGTGATCTCTCGGGCGCATGATCAGATCTGGGCATCTGACTATCTGTGGCACACTGGTGGACTACCAATTCGGCCCTAATCAGAGGTACGCAGGTGATTAACGATGCAAGTGCGTGGGTACGCAGAGCAGAAGAAGGCGCAGTGCGTGGGTACGCAGCGCGACAGAGGTTCAGGTGCGTAGGCACAATGAAAGTACGCGACGCTTCAGAAGCCGCAGGTGCGTAAGTACGCAGCGCGATAGCATCTGTGGGTGCGTGGCTACAGTAGAAGTACGCGGTGCGATAGCATCTGTGGGTGCGTGGCTACAGTAGTAGTACGCGGTGTGATTAAAGAAACAGTGCGTGAGTACGCGGTGCAGCAGAAGGCTCTCTGCGGGTATACGCAAGGGAGCAGAAGGTGAAGTGCGTAGCAACGCATGCCAGATAAAGAAAAATTGCGTACCTGTCTTAAGGCCTTTATTTGACTGACTTTTCTCTGTTGATAAGGTGTTTTGGGTTTAGTTTACTGTTACTATTGATCTGGTTACTGCAGTTGACTGGGTGATTTACTTGTACTTTATGATCATTTGATGTTCATGGATCCAGTTTGAAAATTTATGAAAAGTGGTCCTTGAAAGAAAAAGAAGTAGGGGGTTGTAGCTCCCTTCCAGGAGAAACTGGAAAACGAGAGAGAGTTGTAGCTCTCTGCAGGTTGCAGCCTGCGTACTGGTAAAGGACTGCACCAGTACAAAATCATTGTAAAAGGAGTTTCTAATTAAAAGAAGATAGAGACATATTGCAGCAGGTGGTTTTCACCCACATTGGGTTTCCACCTTACATCTGGTGTTCTTTGGTGTGACTATCTATTTTTCTTGTTCATGCTCATTGTTTTATGGTACTGACATACAAGAATAATTCAAAGTATAAATAAGGAAGATTTATTAAAAAGAACTAGATAATACTGATTCCCCCCCCCCCCCCCCCCCCCCTCTTAGTATTATTTCCAACAAGTTAGAGGGATAAGGACGATCATCTAAGAGGTAGCTAGAGGAATGACAATAAGGTTTATTTGAAGACCCTGGAAGCTAGCTATTTTGGAAAAGATGAGAATAACAACTAGAGGGCAGAATTTTTTGTGACTATGGAGCTTTGTTCATTGATAAATATTGATTGTGAAGGTCAGCCAAGTTGTGTTCAAAACAATGGATTGGCTAACCTTGTCATAATCAGTTTTTTGAAGAAATTGTGTGATGGACTATCTTCAAGGAAGAAAGCAGTGCAGGAATTGGTGGCAGACATAACTGAGGATGTTGTAGGTGAAGACCTCAAGCATGGGATAATGATCTATTAGGAGGCATATTTGGAGCCCTATGAATTGCAAGATGAGCAATCTCAGTGATAAGAGGGTTGGTTGAGGAAGCTAAAATTATAACTAGTAGGCAATGTAAGGGAAGTATGACTACTTCAAACACAAGCTAAGGCTTGTTGATGAATTTTTCCTAGTTCAGAGGGAGTAAGCATGGATTTCTCCTCTCAGGTTGAGAAGGAGTAAGGTTGGACACTAGTTCTCCCTGTGTCATGTACTAGGCGAGGACTAACAATGGTAAGTCTAGTGCATGCATCACAAACATGGAGAATGATGATTTGAATTAGCATGGTTCTCCATGTGTCAGGTACTTTGATAGAGTATGAATGTTATCCTAAGTCAATTACATGGACATGGATAAGGATAATGGTGGATTCGATAAGCATCTTGGACGAACATTCTTGAGTCATGTACAATGATAGATTAAGATGGAGATCCTAAGTCAAGTACATGGATTGGATAAGAATGGTCTGATGGACAGAAATTTCCTTGAGGGAAATGGTCTGGTGAAAGATATACTCTGGGTATCCTAGGTGGAGTATGTACCTCGATGAGGCCGTGTGGTTTCCCATGGAATTCCTCCCAACATTGTGCTCTGATATTGTGAGAGACAATGTTGGCTATAATGATATTTAATAGGGAGTATTGGAAAAGTAACTAGGTTCAGTCTTCATAATTGTCTTTGTACTCATGCCATTATGTATATCTTATGTAACAAGCATAAGAAGAAAGAAAATTTATTATTTTCAAGCATGAGTTGCATGCTTCTTTTGATTGGTCAACTAGGTTAAGTATGCTCTTCATGCTTCTAGGGTTTGTCATGTCATAAGAATAATTGTCATGAGTCAAGAGAGTCAAATTTAATTGTATAAGACCCATTTTTGCAAGTTGTAACATGTAAAAGAATTTATTTTTTCAGTGTAGAAAGTCAAGAAGACCTCCAAGACCAAGTTGGTCCAAGTCAAGAACAAGTCAGCCTAGAAGATGCCTATTCGACCATATGTGAAGGGTATATAAAGGAGATGAATTTGATTAATTTGAAGACACATCTGCAGTTCGATCTCAAGCAAGAAAAAGGAAGACAAGGAGAGTGAAAACCTAGAAGACAAGAAGGAAGACCAAGTGAAGAAGGTGATATGATTTCTACCTATTTCCATCCACACATTCTAAGATCGTAGGGTTTCTGCAGTTGTTGAAGGACTAAGAATTGCGTGCCAAAGTTGAAAATATGAAGTGAGGGTCAAAATCTTGTTTAAAGCAGACTTTGAAGGAGTTAACTCTCGTTGATTTTGGAAGACCTTGTCTTGTTTTGAAGGACATCATTTGGAGGGATGACTTGGTGCTTGGAGGAAGTTTGACTTTAGTCTTTGGGTCTTGGAGATCTCATTTTGATTCAGTTATATAAGAAGAGGATTGTTTGGGTTTTCCCCAATTGTGGGGTTTTGCTTAGGCATGGAGCATATATCTTGTGTTCTTTGTGTTTTTTGATCTTCATGTTTTTAATAATTGCTTGATGAAGAAGTAAAATAAAGTAATAAAATACCAACTAATATCACAAATGATTATCAAGTAAGGAGAATCAACATTAAACTACAACTACTTTGATTTTCCAACAACCCCTATGTTGGGTATGTGCAACTCGGAGCATTTATGTCTTAGTTGTAGAATCAAATTACAAGGTTCAAGGCTACATAATGGTATGAGGCTAAGGAAATGACAGAATGATTGAAAATAAGGGGAGAAGGGACCAAACTAAGTGAGGTCTAGAAAAATCATGTTTAGTTAATAGTAAACCAATTTCCAACCCAGTTCTAGAGAAAATACAAATAGATGTTGCAATAGAATGCAACAAACTCATCAACACCTCTAGGAGTGAAGTATTGAGGGGTGTAGAGATGAGGTGGCAAACAGTAATAGAGGAGTTTACAACAAAGAGTCACAGGCACAACTAGAGCTTGTAACAATGCTCCACGGAGGTGGTTATATCTTGATGGCTATAGGAGGATCACCTTCATTTAGATGTGCTTGGAATTTAGGTTTCACGTCCTGCTACACCGCATTCCATACTTTAGGTGGTCAAGAGATCTTGACATAAATATTGAGAAGGTAAGATGGAAAGAAACCATCAAGTTCTTAGTTTGTCACCCAAAGGAAAACGAAACATACAACATAGCCTATATCTTCGAATTAAATGGATTGTTGCATAAAAAGATACAGAAGAATAAATAACTCTATAGGCGTAGATAATTCTCTATTCACCAAGAATAGGTAGCATTCCACTATCCCTCTCGGTTTCAACAATAATAGTAATAGGAGAGTCATCATCAGCAACAATAGAAAACGCAGGGTGAAAGACAATACCAAAAAAAAAGAGTCATCAACAACAACAAAGGAAGAAACATAACCAAGTGGGATGGATGGCATTCTTTAATAGACTTAGTGGTCTAATACAGTGATGTGATTGCTATAGAGTTTGCTCACTAGCTATGCAGAAATGCCATGATCGTTCGAGGTTTAATGGTGGAGGTTACATAAGAAACAATTGTGGAGGTATTCCACAATAGGAAAGTAGTGGTCACACACACAACACATGTATATATATTGATGATGGAATTTGTTACTATGGATTGAAGGGAGGGTTCCCTTCAATCAAATTTTGTATTTCGTTTTGTGGAGTTGAAATGAATTTCTCCTTCTTTAATGGCCTTTTACACATTTTCAATTGATACCCAATAACAATGAGTGGTCTCTTTCCTTAGTTAATTGTTACTATCCTAGTACATCCATTGTTGAATATGAAATCAATCTCATATGGCCCTATCCACTTGGTTATGAGTTTCTCATCAAGTAATTGAAAATGGAGTCATAAAGGAGTGCCAATCTATAGCTTGTAATTGTTTAGCCCTAATAATTCTGTCATGCCATTGAATTCATTGTTGTTGGACTATATTTGTGTGAAATAGAGCTTGTTGAATCTCATCTAGAGCATTAAGTTATTGAATCATTTCCTTTTATGTTTCAAAAAAAATCAAGTCACACTACAATGCTCTTCTAAAAGTATTTATTTCAAATTCTATTAGCAGCAATACAAATTTTCCATACACTAGCTCATAAGATAATAAACCAATCGTTCTCTTCCATGTTGCATTGTATGCCCAAGTTTATTTTGTTGCATTCTATTTGCCCAATCCTTCTTGTAGATATACACTATATTGGTGAATATATTTCTAGCTCTCTATTAGTTACCTCAGCTTTCCCATTTGTTTGTGCGTGTGTTTGATGTTATGTTGATGACTTGACTCTTGAATTAGCTAGGATATATATTATGAACCTTGCTCTATTATTATTTCTCTTGGAACATCAAATCTTATGAATATGTTCCGATATAAAAAATATGCACCTTTGTCATGTTTGGTATGTGATTGTGCTTTGACCTCTATCCATTTGGTAAGTATGTACAAACATGATTGTAATGCTTTTGATTTGATGGTGGTCTACAGGTCCAACAAAATATAAATCCCATTTGTCAAATGGTTCTAATTAGATCTAGGGCTGCAAAGGCATTTTGATAGCATGAGTGGGTCTATCCATTATTTGGTTTTCATTACACCAATCGACATATTCTCTTGCATCCTTATGAAGAGTTGGCCATTAGTATCCTTCTTGTAAAATGTTTAGAGTTATTCTTTTGGTTAGAAAATGTCCTCCATTAAGCTCATCATGACATGTAAAAATCACATCATAGATTTCATCTTCTCATACATAGTGATGGAATACATAATCAAGTCCCATTTTTCTAAAAGGAAAAAAGATGAGTTCGTGCAAACAAGGCGAGAAGAGTTAATATATCTAGGCAAGAATAAACCAAAGATTTTCTGGTAGGAATTTCAACCAAGGAAGAAGCAAATTGAAAATAATATTACAACCAAGCAATGGCTTGAATATGCAAGAAAATTTTATGAAAAATAATCATAGATTGAGCCTCCCCCCAGAATCAACACAACTACAAAGCTCTTCACGTTATAGGAGGTGGAGATTGGAATTAAGAAGTTGAAAACATGAAAGACAAAGGACTTGGTTGAACTTCAAGCAGAGTATCTAAAATGGGGAATGAACACTCTTGCACCGAACATCACAGAAATATTCAACAACAACATTTAGCAAGGATTCCCAAGAGACTGGACAACTAGCCTAGCAATACCCCTTTTTAAAAGTGGAGACATTAATAATGTTAGAAATACTAGGAGGGGGGTGAATCGGTATTTCTTTTCATTTGTTATTTTTACCAGCAAAAATGGAATATATACCTCAATGCTTGTCCCACAAATAGCAAGGAGCTAAAGAATTTTGTTATGGAGAAGTTTCGTAAATGGGTATGGGGAAAGAGTTGGGTAGAAAGAAGAAGTACTACATTGAGGAATTCAACCCTACATGTGATCTCCAACCAAAAGAGTACATTGGAGCTAGCATTCCGTGGAGGGAAATGGTTCTTATTGCCCAATTAAGAACCAACTCGCATCAACTTCAGTGTGAAACAAGACGGTGGAAAGGACCTAAACAAGCTTGGGAAGAATGGGTGTGTAATTTTTGCACATTTGGGGCAGTGGAATCAGAAAAAGATTTCATTTTAGAATGTGATGTGTTCAAAGACATTAGAGAAAGTTATGGGAATATATTAGTATCGGTTTCTTGGCATTGTATTTTCAACGAGGGGATTGTTGGAAGGTTGGGCCAGCTCATCATCAGTTCGCATAAGAAAAAGATTGAATTGGAAAAGGGAAAAAAGTAGGGAAGTGATGGTCCCATAGACTATTTCATTTCATTTCATTTCACATCCATTAGCCCAACTATATGGGGCACCTATGATTTCATAAGAAATGATGTGGAAATTTTCAAGAAATTAGGTAATTCGCAATGTCAATGAACCATGAAGTCTACAAGGACAATGCAATCAAGTCTTCATCACAGAAAATGTTATTCACCGAGTCTTCTTTTGGGTTGTTCTCCAAGCAAGACAATCAATATGTGACAACATTATTCTTGCTTCGCTTATCAAGTGTAATGTCCCCATCTGCTTAGGAGACATAAGGGGAAGACTCCACTAGTCTAATTAATTTCCCATAGGCTAGGATGGGAAATTTAATCAAGGAAACACAATTCACGTAATCAGGGGAAGCCTTAGGAAATTTAATTAAAGGGACATGGGTCCTAGGCTAATGAAAAATCACTTTTAAATTATAAAGTGAGAAAACCCACTAAAGTGACTTTATTAAAATAAAAGATAAAAACTAACAAAATGGTCAAATGAATTATAAAAAGGGAAATGAATAGTCTCTCCTCATTCTTGCATTTGTTCACTTTAAAAAATAGATTTTTGGAGAGCTCTTGAGAAGAGATTTTATGGTTTTTGGAAACCCTCATTTTGGTTGTTGGTTTTGGTGTTGAAACTATATACCCTAGCTAGTATTAGAGTGGAATCACACAGATTCTGGTGTTGCACTTAAGTTTTTACGA
Source organism: Pinus tabuliformis (assembly GCA_031772625.1). Lineage (NCBI taxonomy): Eukaryota > Viridiplantae > Streptophyta > Pinopsida > Pinales > Pinaceae > Pinus > Pinus tabuliformis. Next base: position 343,176,535 of record CM062810.1, on the reverse strand, counting down.
AGAAGTCATTGGTAGAAATGAAGCAAATATGGAGGTGTTATCAGTTGATTTTATAAATTGTATTTTGGTCTTTTTCATTCATTATGAAGATAAATTTATCATTGTTTTTAGTGAAGTATTGGGCCAAGTTTATTCTCTATATTGGGTGGTTGAGTCTGAGCTATTTATGAGGTCTAGGGTTCATTTATTACCAAGGCTAAGACCAACTTAAAAAGGAGACCAAGTTTTGTCATAAATATGAAGGTTGAGTTCAGTTATAAAGGGGCCGACTTTTGTAATATCTCTGTGGACCGAGTGTCCTCTTTACAGGTCGAGTTGGTGTATAAAAGGTCCAAATACCATTCTTTGCATGAGGCAGAGTCAGTAAATTTTTGGAGGGTTGAATTTTGTCCGGGAGACTAGGCTGACTATCAAAGGGAGCCATTTGTTGAGCATTGTATTCCTCAAGTGGGAGGCCAAGTTCATAGTTTAAATTCAAGGGGAAACTTTCTTATGAGCATATCACCTACAACCTAACTGTTTAATGAAAATTTGTTGTCTTCTACCCTCATATTTCTCTCTAAAGTTGTTGTAGCAAGTTTCTATCAGTGGTATGTGTAATTTTTTACTTTAATACAAGTTGTCTAATGTTGTTCGAAGTTCTTTCATTGTGTATTTTTGGTATTGTTTCCATATATCTAAATAAAATACTAAAGAATTCACCAACAACCATATGCATGCAATTTTTTTTACTAAATACCTCAGTGACAAACTAAAACAAACTCATAATTTTAGTGGGAATTTTGAGGTATTCCTAGGGGGTATCTTATAGTGGTATCAGAGCATGGTCTTGGAAAGATATGTGGTTTTAGGGGCAGTTTATAACAACAGTTCATGAGTTTTGAAGACCACCTATAAGAGACACTTCAAGGTTAGAGAACCCACTCAAAATTCATAGAGAGAAGAAATTCTTGAAGCAAAAGAAGAAAATGTAAAACCCTCCTACCACATCTACCTAAGCAACTGGCCAGACGGGGTCAACATGCAATGAGATGACACTATTATATGATTCAAACTTCTAAGTCACATTTAGGAAGTGGAACCAACAGAAACACACCATACAGACATTCAACACCAACAATAGGACACTCGGGAACCAATCCAACCTTTCTGCCAACCAACCTCTGGGTCCCACTGAGATTTCTGACCACTTGACCTCTGGACACTCTCATGCTATGGGCATGCTAGCGTCCAGGGGCCTTTGGATGCTCTCACAGGCCTGCAAGCCAGTGTCCACGGACTTTTTTGCAAAGTGTTGTTCCGACATCCTCGGAATTTGAGCCACTTTTTCAGGCCCAGAGCCTAGGCCACTGCCCATAATTGAATGACATCTTTAGAACAATAAAATAACAAGGAAATGGCAGTATAAATGCAATCACTTGAATGAGACCTTGACTGGACCCCTAATAGCCATGACAGGAATTTCATCAACCATATCACAAATATGTAATCTACAAGTGTAAATAACGGATCTAAGCATAAGGGTCTCATACTTAGCTGGGAATCGCTAAGAAGCATTGATACCTCATCACATCAACTTCCATTTCATCCATTAGGTCATAGATACATTGTTCATTCATTTACCAGTAGAAACATGATGAGAGCCATACATAGCTTATGCCATAAAACATATATATAACCAGCATAATAGCAACAAAAATACCAATGAAATCACAGCCATATGATCCACATATAAACCAATATAATACTCATATAAATATAAGGATAAATAACCTCATATTGATGATGCAAAATCCAAACCTGGGATGAGACTTCCATGTTCCACCCGACCGTAGAATGGTTGAGCCAGATCTCTCTTCAGTCATTCACCCCCGTGCCATATTCCAAGCATGAATGTGTGATCTCATAGAACACATCAATCCAAAACCATCTAGGGCTTCCAGAGGCCACCCACCTCAACCCGTCAACAATGATTCCACCTCACGGTCGTACATCACAAAACCATCATCATATTGGTCTCTATCCAAGCCTTCCAAGGCTTCCAGAGCGATTTTTTCCAACCAAGGCTTCCAGGACTAATAACTCAACCCATAGTTGTCGTCAAGATCTCAAGGTGTTTGTCCAACCAAGGCTTCTAGGACTAGTAACTTGACCCACCAAGGGCTTCCAGATCGTTTGTCCAATTAAGGCTTCCAGGACTAGTAACTCAAGCCAAGTTGTTACAGGGCTTCCAGAGCTTTTGTCCAACCAGAGCTTCCAAGAACTAATAACTCAACCCAATCTAAGGAATCATGAGAACCAACCAAAACCAAGGAAACCCAAAATATCTGTGGTTATCTAGGAAATGGCAAGGCTAGGCAATCCACTATCAATCCAAGCAATCCTCCTGCCACTGACAGATCATGACAAAAAATCCACATGCATATGCCATGCATGAAAAACTAGTGAGGAAAACATACATGCAACTCGGTTAACTACAATCAAATCCCATTGTAGCTGTTGATCCCGATGTCCTCTTGCATTTTCCTGCTCTTCCTTTGCCTTCTTGCTCCAAAAATCCAAGTATGCCACACCCTCCAAGAGTGCTCCAAGAAAACTCTAAGTATCCAAGAGTATGAGAGAGAGAGAGAGAAAGAGAGAATAATGAGAGAGCTCCAACACTAAACTGAAAAAAGTCTGTGTCCTAATCCTCAGAAGATTTTTTATGAATGAGGCCTCTATTTTCTTCATTTTCAATTATTTTCCTTCATTTTCCTCCTCACATGAAACATGTGACCTTTCACCTATATTTTCTCCTAATTTCCATTATTTCCATAAATAAATGTGCCAAATATGTCATTCTGCCTTCCCAAATCCTTAGCCATTGCCTTTTCCAATTTCCTTAGCCATTAATCAATCACAAGTGATCCCCATCACTGGGATTTTTCCCAACATTCAGCTTGGAATAAATGTCCCATCAACCGTGGTTATTATTTTTCCTTTATTAACTTTTTTACATGGAATTTTCACCAAGGTTGTTACAGAACCCTCCCCCTTGGGGGAACACCATCCTCGGTGTTCAACAACACCTATAACCACAAGATTGTTGTAAGCAAAACATATTGATGATGGAGCTTTATAACTTGGCTCGTTGCAGTATTTACAATGATCAACCGGCTAAGAAGAAAACCAACACGAAAACATAGCATCATAATGACATGATACCCATACCGTTTATTGGAGATTTATAACATAGCTCATGGCGGTATTTACATCCCTATACATATGCACATATAGAAACATCACCAAAACATATACCAAGACATGTACCAAACGCCACACCAAAATTGCTTTGCCTCAACCAACAAACAAGGAAGGATACATAGCCCGCATCTAATCTGCCATCTCCCATGTAGCTTCATTGGGCCCAAAGTGCTTCCATTTCACCTTAAATTGCTCGATTGCTCAGTTCCAGAGCATGAACACCTTTTTCTGTAATATTCACTGAGAGGAATTCTCCATCTAGTTCCACCAGCAATACAGACCAGTCAATCACATTATCAACATCTTTAACATACTTCTTAAGCAATGAAACATGGAAAACATCATAGACTTTCATGGTCGGAGGCAGTGCAAGTCGACAAGATACTAACCTAATCCTCTCAATAATGTTGAAGGGTCCACAAAACCGTGGTTCTAGCTTGGCACATGATCCAATCCGTAAGGATCTCTTCTTTAGTTTGATGTGCAAGTACACATGTTCCCCAACCTCGAACTCCTTGAACAAACTGTTCTGATCTACATATCTCTTCTGCCTATCATGTGATGCCTTTAGATTCTTCTTTATAACTTGCATCTCTTGTTCCATGTATGCCAGTATGTTCGGTCCAATCAACACCCTGTTAACTAGATCACTCTAACTTATGGGAGTATTGCAACTCCGCCCATAAAATGTCTCAAGCAAACTCAACTTCAAAGGTTCATGATACCCATTGTTGTAAGCGAACTCTACCAATAGAAGGTGTTGTTCCTACTTTCATTGTTGATGCATCACATACATCCTCAACATGTCCTCCAATATCTTGTTGACCCTCTCTGTCTGTCCATCTGTCTTTCCATGATAAGTTGTACTTAAGGCCAACTCTGTGTCGAAACTTGCAAATAACTCCTTCCAAAACTTGGAAGCGAACTTTGCGTCCCTATTTGACACGATATTCTTCAGAAGACCATGCAATCTAACCACATCTTTGATGAATACATGGGCTACATTGCTAGCTGAGAATGTAGACTTCACTGGAATGAAGTGTGCAACCTTTGTCAACTTGTCCACAATAACCATGATGGAATCATGTTGTCTCACTGTCCTCGACAAACTTGTGATGAATTCCATGGAAATGACTTCCCATTTCCACTTTGGAATCACAATCAGTTGTAGAATTCCACCTGGATGTTTACACTCTACCTTCACACGCTGACAATCAAAACACCTAGCCACAAACTCTACTACATCCCTCTTCAGGTTTGGCCAATAATAAAATCTCTTCACTACAGTCAGTGTCTTCTGATAACCTGGGTGACCTGAATATGGTTTCGCATGAAACTCTCTCAAGATAACCTTCTTGAGCTCACTACTGTCCGACACATATATCTTGTCTCTAAATCTGACCAATCCATATGTTGCATGGCAATAGTCCACGTCATCTGTACGTGCACCTATACCACTACATGTACCTATACTTATACCTATACTACCACCTGTACCTGTACATGTACCTATACTTTGTTGCAACCTGTGCCTAATATCCATATATCTGACATCATGTTGACTTGCCTGCAAGATCCTATCCTATAAGTCTGTCCCATAGGAGCTCATAACTGCTAAGTGATTTACTTATATCCGCCTACTAAGAGAATATGTCACTTTGTTCTCTTTGCCTTTGATGTACCTGATCTCGAAATCGAACTCACTAATCATGGCTAACCACTGAGCCTTCCTACCATTCAGATTCAGTTGGTCAAATAGATACTGCCACCCATTGTGATCACTCATCAATGTAAACCTGCTGCCCAGAAGATAGTGTCTCCACATCTTCAACGCATGTATGATCACTACCAACTCAAGATCATGTGTGGGGTAGTTCTGCTCGTGGTCATTCAGTTTTCGCGACTCATAGCATGCCACATATACATCCTGCATAAGGTCTCCACCAAGCCCTTTCTTGCAAGCATTTGTGCATACTACAAACTCTTTGTCTGGATCTACAATCTTTAACACTAGTGCATGTGTCAATAACTGCTTAAGATGCTAAAAACTAGTCTCACACTCCTCTGTCCATTTGAACTTCTTACCTTTCCTCTGTAATGATGTAATAGGATAAACAATTTGTGAGAAGTTCCTGATGAACCTCCTATAATAGCCTGCCAACCCCATGAAAGATCTCACCTCATCTAGATTCATGGGGGCTACCCATTCCATGATGGCTCTTATCGTTTTCTAGATATACTGTAATGCCCTCCTTGGAGAGAACATGTCCCAAGTAATGTACCTCAGTCTGAAAGAAACTACACTTGTTGATCTTAGCATACAACTGATTCTCTCTCAACAACCTCAACATTGCTGCTAAATGCTCGGCATGCTCTTCTTCATTTTTAGAATATACCAATATGTCATCAATGAATACAATAACAAACTTATCCAAATACGGACACAACACACTGTTCATCAACCACATAAATGTAGTTGGAGCATTAGTTAAACCGAATAGAACTGCAACAAACTCATAATGCCCATACCTGGTCTGGAAAGTTGTCTTGTAAATGTCCTCCTCTTTGGTGCGTACCTGATGATATCTGGAGCTCGGATCAATCTTAGATAACATTGTTGCTCCCTTCAATTGATCGAACAAGTCATCAATCCTCGACAACGGATACCTGTTCTTGATGGTCACTTTGTTCAATTGCCTGTAGTCAATGCATAATCTAAGAGTACCATCTTTCTTCTTTACAAACAATATTGGTGTGCCCCATGGTGATACACTTGGCCTAATGTATCCCTTGTCCAACATTTCCTTCAACTGTAGCTTCAACTCTACCAACTTGGGTGTGTTCATCCTATAAGGTGCTTTTGATGTTGGAGTTTCCCCTGGCACTAACCCAATAGAAAATTCTACCTCCCTGTGAGGTGGCAACTCTAAAATTTCCTCAAGAAATACATCCTGAAACTATTGTATAACAAGGTACCTACTCAAAACATCTACATCCTAAACTTCCTTACCTTTGTCACTAGAGATATGCACTACAAATAACACACACCCTTTCCTGTGACTAAGCTTTGTCTGCATAGTTGTTACCATCCTAACTGATGTGGATTTCTTCTTTCCCTGTAAGACTCTTGGTTCCCCATTGTCACCCACACACTCAATGGCTTTTCCGTAACAATCTACCTTGGTTCTAGGAAGATACAACCAATCCATGCCCAACAACATATTGTATGATTCCAATGGTAATACATTCAAATGTGTTGCAGTAGGCATACCATTCAAATCAAATGCACAAGCTCTTACCCAATGGTGAACTCGCTTCTTTGTACATGTAGCCAGTTGCACTAACCAAGATTCTACATGCAATTCCTTAGTCAAACCACACCTATCCACCAAGTCAGGACTAACATAGCTATAAGTAGATCCAGGGTCAATCAAAATAGAAATAACTTGATCACAAGTCTTACCATCCATCTCAATGATAGATCCCTGATGGTTTGCGTGTTTGTTATCCAATTTTGCATAAATACGAGGAAGGCTCTGACCAACATCCCCAACAATATGTGCATCTTTTGCACTATATATCTTAGGCCTACCACCTTGATTCTATGAACAATCTCTCCTGCGATGATCTTTGCCACAAGTCCAACACTCTATAGGCTTCCAGTACGTATCCTTATTCTGCTCCTCAGATTGATGTCCTTGTCCTCTGTCTGATGCATTGAACTTCTTAGATGGCACTACATTCTCTTTATTACCTGTACCATGAGGTCTTGCTCGCTTTCTGTTCCATTTTCATTTGTTCTTTGCATTACCTTTCCAGTATGGCTTAGTCTCTGATCTGTGCTTTGATTGTTCATAACAATGCCTTAACTTTCGAATGGCCTCCTCCAATGATCTAGGCTCATCAAACTCAATCATGTCTTTGAATGCAACCAATAATCCACTAATGAACCTCTAAATATTGGAATTTTCCTCTCTAAGGTAAGGCACATACTTTAGTAGATCCAAGAACCTGCTAGTGTATTCCTCATCTATCATGGATCCCATGTTTAGCTCATAGAATTATTTTGCCCTATCATCAAAGTATCTCTCTGACAAATACTTATTCTTGAATAATGTTAAAATTGGAAACTAGGGCCAAAATCCATGTGGGTCATCTTATTCATGGCTGATAATATTTTTATTAGATTCCTCTCGTCAAGAGGTGTAGGATTGATCTAAAGATCATCGGATTCCGATAAGTATTTATGGAGATATGAATTTATTTTGATTATGGAATAATTATCAAGCTGACCAGCAATACATGTAGGCTCAGAAGCCCAACAAACGCATCTATTCATCATTAACATTTGTGTATAAATACAGGAGGTCTTTTCCTCATTTGGACTCACTCAACTCATCACATATCTCTCTCTCCTGCGCAAAAAAGAGGCTCTTCTCCAACTGCGCAGAAAGAGACTCTTCTCTCACACGTGTGGAAGGAAGGATGTGGATTTAGGGTTTCAACTGCAGATCAGAAGTTTGACCAGTGTTGACCATCAATCTCCCTCTCAGAACTGTGTTGTAGGTGTACCTGACTCTCTGTGGAAGGCCACATTTTTTGGAGAAGGAATCAAGCCGATCCGACGGTCAGTTTGCAAGATATTGTCTGCCCTAGTTTAGGGCTGATCTAGGGTTTGTTGTTGCTGATGTAAATTAGATGTATGTACTATTTATCTCTGCTGAATTATTGAAGATAAAAGAAGATTTGATTAAAGGGTTTCCCCATATTGGGGTTTGTCCCTCGCTAGCCGCCACATCTTGTGTCTCTTGTCTTGGCTTGTTTTCTGTTGATCGTTTAATGTTTTATCTGCACTTTACTTTATGTACATGTGATTGCTAATCTGTGGATAATAATAAGAAAGATAAGTAAATTGCTCTAAGCGTAGAACATACCATAAATTAACATGGTATCGGAGCTGAGGTGAAGAGAAAGCCCGAGCAAGAGCAAGAGCAATCACTGAAGAGAAGATTGGCAAGGCTATCCTAAAAGAACTATGGGGTCCTCAACACTCTTCCCTGTCGAAGACAAGCTGTGTGAGAAGTCTGACTATCACAGATGGAAGATGTCTCTCGATCTAACCTTAGAAGATCAAGGAGTGTTGGACCATGTGAGAGGCAATATTGTTGGGCCTCCATCAAATGCACCCATTACTGCCAAGAAAAAATGGAAAACTGGTGAAGTCAAAACAAAGAAGATCATCCAGGACTCTATTGACAAGCGCTTGGTGGCCTACATCTCCGACCTGAACACCTCCAAGGAAATCTACGATAGACTGGTGAGTTTATTTAAAGTTAATGATGCAAATCAAGTTTTGTTTCTTAGAAATAAGCTGAAGGAAATTAAGAAGGGCAAAGATGAGAGCATGCAAGCATATTTCTTAAGAATCACCGAGATCAAGAACGATCTCCTATCTATTGGAGAAATTATCTCTGATAGGGAAATGGCACTCTCAACCCTTGGAGGATTACCATCCGAATGGTATGTGTTCAGGACTACTCTTCTCAACAATAACGTAATTCCTGGTTTCGAGGAATTAATGGCAAGATGCATTCAAGAAGAAACAAGGGTAGAAGAGTAAGAAATACCCATGCCTAAAGGTCCTCCTACTGCCTTTTCTTCTCATGCTAAGAAAATAAATAATTCCAGGACTAAATCAAAAAGAAAGGTTGGACCTAAGGGTGGAAGAAAAGGACGATGTTACATTTGCGATAAAACAGGTCACTATGCAAGGGAATGCCCTAATAGAAGGAACTCTCATCAGGACGACGATCAAAATCACTCTCGTGGCAATCAAAGGAATGGAAAATCTAATAGCAAAGGTAAAAGGAGTGTTGGGAATCAAGGAAGAGGACAACCATTCAAGAAGGCAAGAAATTCTAGGTATGAATTTAACACTGTTGACAATAAGAAGGATGAATATTATCTACCAGTTGCTCTATCTACCTTTTCTCCTCCGGACTCGCTGGGAAATTGGCTTATTGATAGTGGTGCCTCAAGGCACTTCACTGGTTGCAAAGAAGTTCTCCATAATCTGATAGAGAAAGAAACCAACCTGGAAATTGTCCTTGGAGATAATATGAAATATCCCGTGAAAGGTGTAGGCAATGTCTCTCTTAAATTGAATCAAGGTAATACAATCCACCTACAGGATGTATTATATGTACCTGATCTCAAAAAGAACCTGGTGTCCATTTTGGCTATGGAAGACAAAGGCTACAAGGTGGCTTTTAGCGATGGCAAGGTACGTGCTTGGAAAAAAAAATGTTAAAGATGCTTTCACTCTTGGGTTTTGAGTTGATTCATTATATCAGGTCGGAGGAAGTCCACTAGGTGTCATGTCTTGTGACACATCTCTTCAATCCGAAATATGGCATCAGAGGTTTGCTCACCTTCACTATAAAGCTCTACCTGATGTAAGAAAAATGGTGACTAGGATGCTCGAGTTCATATTAGAGCAAGAAGGTGTATGTCCCGGATGTGCTGAAGGAAAGCTAAAAAGGGGACCATTCCCCTCAAGCCAAAGCAAGACCTCTAATATATTGCACTGGTATGATGACTGTGAACTCCTTGGGAGGATATTTATATTACCTCACTTTTACAGATGATTATTCTTGCAAGACTTGGATATATTTCTTGAAAAAGAAGGATGAAGTGTTCTCCTAGTTTCGACACTTCAAAGCCTTGATTGAGAATCAAACTACAAAAGAAGATCAAGATCTTAAGGACTGATAATGGGGCTGAATATGAATCTAACAAGTTTCATGACTCTTGTAAAGAGGCTGGCATTAAGAGGGAGACTACTACACCGTACACTCCTGAGCAGAATGGTGTGGCGAAAAGGAAGAATTGTACGATCGTGGAAGTTGTTCGTGCTATGCTTCATGATCAAAGACTTCTGAAGTTTCTATGGGCCAAAGCTACTAACATCGCCATATATGTACAAAACTGATGCCCCCATCAAGCATTTGGTTCCAAGACTCCCAAAGAAATATTCACCGATAAGAAACCTGACATATCTCATTTTAGAATTTTTGGAAGCCCTCTATATTTTCATGTGTCGAAAGAGAAAAGGAACAAATTGGGTGCATCTGGAAAGAAAGGAATCTTCGTGGGTTATAGTGAAAATACTAAGGGCTATAGAATCTATCTAGCCGGTCAAAGGGAAGTTGTGATTAGTCATGATGTCACCTTTGACGAAGATGTGGCTCTCAGGAAGGTGAACAATCTTCCTATTGTGAGGAGCTCTCAAGAAGCTGACACCAGGGAACCTAAATAAAAGGATGATGAAACAATGCATGATGTGGAAGGACCCATGGATCCAATTGATCCTCGTCCACATGAGCCTTCCTCTTCTAGGAAGAGGCCTTCATGGCTTAGGGGGCTACTTGATGATGTTGAAGGACATGTTGCACCCGAGGAACCTTCCATGAAAGTAAGAAACCTAACAGGTATCAGGGATACCTGACCATCATGAGCACGATCATAAAAAATGAGCCTTCATCATGTTAGGACTCTGAACACCACATATCTCCACAATGGTATGATATTGTCCACTTTGGGCCTTAGCCCTCATGGATTTGTTTTTGGGCTTTACCCCAAAAGGCCTCATACCAATGGAGATATTTTTCCATCCTTATATACCCATGATCCTCCCCACTTCTAGTCAATGTGGGACTTTGGTCGTATACCCAACAATCCTCCCCTCGAAAAAAGGACCATTGAGCCTCCCCTCAAATGATTATCCATCCATCCACTCTCTACCAACCAGGATTCTCCGCTCCAATGCGTTGGAAGCACACGCCTTACATGGAACCACCACCTGCCTCGAGAGCTTGCTCTATCCCAGGTCAACTCCTCTTCACCGTGTTGGGACCAGGACACGTCCATGAAGATTCCGGAGCACACCGCCTATCTAACCGAGCTCATCCACGGATCCCATCGTGATATTACCAGGGCCCACCACCTTCGTTCGGCATTCTGAGGATTCATCCACTTGGCTAACTTCGGGGCATGGCTCTGATACCACTTGTTAAGAAATTTACCCGAGAACACAAATTAATTACATAGAATTACTGAGAGAAACAAATATACAAATAACTAGCAGCAACCATAAACACATAAACACACATGTTTCTCTGGGAAAACCCCAAATCTAGGGAAAAACCCGATCATAATGAAATTTCATTATCCCTGGCCAATCTGGACAAGTGAGCCTTCACAGCTCACCTCCAGGCCCTTTTCATTACAATGAAGTCCTTCTAGCCTTTTATAGGCTCCATTACATATAATACCACGGGCAGAATACCATGGGTGCACAATACCATGTGCCCCAAAACCATCACTGTTTAACACCTCTTTTGACTCTATCCCGAGTCAAGTTTACTTAACAATTCCCCCCTTAAACTTGACTTGGGGTTCCTTGACTAACTCTAGCCAATCCTGCTAATTGAGACAATCCCGCTCACTCTAGCTCTTACCCCCCTCAAAGTTTTTACCCGGGGTATTGTTAACCCGACATCCCCCCTATCACCTAGGTCCAACCCAGACTTTACCGGTGATTACCCAGGGGTACACATGCCTTACCAGGTCTTACAGTAGTATGCCCATTTACATGCAATAATTTTGATTTCATTAAATTTTATTTTTTTGTTTATTGTTGCTGCTATTCTGATCCGTCCTCTCTCAATTGCAGGCATCCTTGTTTTGTTTCTTTGCTACCTTCTTGCCAAGTTTAACTACCTTTAATTTCTGAGATGAATCCTTGAAAACCTTGCCTGGGGTGACTTCCTTGATCTGGATCTCTCTACAGGGATCCTCTCTCTCAACAAGTGACGGGTTCGATTCCTGATCCCGTCGTCCTATCCGGTCGCTTTGAATTCCCTCGCTCTTGCAGAGAGTTTCGATCCGTTGATGCTTAGTCGGCGAGCACCAGGCCATTGCCTCGGCGCCATCTGGAGCCGCTTCAGTAAAACTACCCGCCGAGGATCGATCCTTGGATCTCTCCGAACCTGCCTTCAAATGTTCTCCAGCCTTAAGCCTTCGTAACTCAGATTCAGGCGACCCAATTGAATCATTCTTGAGCGGAATCTCTTGCGTCTTCAACTGTGCAATCCTGCACGCCCTCAAAACTTCCAGTAACACGTTGTTCTGTTCGTCATTTGAATTCTCAAGATTCTCGCTAACATGACCATTAAACCGCCTCTGCAATGCATCGTACTTTGCCTTACATGCCTGCAAAATTATAAAAACAAAAGAGAGCAACGACACCGCGAATATGGGAACGAAATGATTGATCCCCAAGCACTGATCTGGCGTGAAAATATTCCACCATTTCACAAAACCGTAGGCCAATATCATAGGCACATACAGTGGAACCACTGCCACATGATGGATCTGCTCTCCAGCCACTTGTGCCTATATTTGAACTATGCCCAGATCAACATCGATCTCTCATACGAGCATTACGCCGTAGCTCAACCACTAGTAATAACGCTGCCTCAAATCTTCAGATCGAGACCTCCATGAGTGCAGTGAAACAAATTCTTTCATACACCAATAAAACCCTTGGCAACAAAAGTGTTTTTTTGAAGCCAATACACAACCTTTGGCTCTGATACCAATTGTAAACAAATTTGAAGATGTGGCTCTCAGGAAGGTGAACAATCTTCCTACTGTGAGGAGCTCTCAAGAAGCTGACACTAGGGAACCTAAAGAAAAGGATGATGAAACAATGCCTGATGTGGAAGGACCCATGGATCCGATTGATCCTCGTCCACATGAGCCTTCCTCTTCTAGGAAGAGGCCTTCATGGCTTAGGGGGCTACTTGATGATGTTGAGGGACATGCTGCACCCCGAGGAACCTTCCGTGAAAGTAAGAAACCTAACAGTATCAGGGATACCTGACCATCATGAGCACGATCATAAAAAAATGAGCCTTCATCATTCTCAGATGTCGTCAAGCATAAAGTATGGAAGGATGCTATGACTGAAGAATATGAGTCTATTATGAAGAATGATGTCTGGGAAGTAGTTCCCAAACCCCAGGACAAGACAGTTGTCACTTCTAAATGGCTTTACAAGATAAAGCATGCAACAGATGGAAGTACAGAAAAGTATAAGGCTCGTTTTGTTGCTCGTGGTTTCTCCCAGAAGGAAGGTATAGACTATGACAAGATATTTGCACCTGTTTCCAGATATACCACCATCCACTCAATCATAGCCCTTGCGGCTTCACAAGGATGGAACCTATATCAGATGGATGTCAAGACTGCGTTCTTGCATGGTTCGATCAAAGAAGAGGTCTATGTGGAGCAACCCAAAGGATTTGAGATTTATGATCGAAAATCTCATGTATGCAGGTTGAAGAAAGCTCTCTATGGGCTGAACCAAGCACCCCGTGCATGGTATGAGAGGATCGATAGCTACTTGATGAAGCTGGGGTTCACTAGGAGTGAAGTCGATCCTAACCTTTACTTTAAGGTTGAAGATGACAAACCTCTCATAATGGTGTTGTATGTGGATGACCTCTTCCTAACAGGTGCAGACCCTCTCATTCATAAATGTAAGAGGGAGTTGGCTTTTGAATTTGAAATGAAGGACCTAGGACTGATGCACTGTTTCCTAGGACTTGAAGTTTGGTAGAAGCCAAGAGAAATTTTCCTATCTCAAGGAAAATATGTGGTGAAGATTCTAGAAAGATTCAGTATGGTGGACTGCAAGCCCGTAACTACCTCGATGGAGCTTGACTTAAAACATTTAAGCAGTAGTGCTGCTGGACCTGTTTTACGAAATGCCATCGAGTATCGTCAACTCGTCGGACCATTAATGTTCTTAGTGAACTCCCGTCCAGACATATGCTTTATAGTCAACATATGGTTGAACCTCACCACATACATTGGATTGGTGCCAAGAATATGTTGAGATATCTTCGTGGCACAATCACTTATGGGTCAAGATACACTACCGGAGATGTGAGACTACTTGGATATACTGATGTTGATTGGGCAGGCAGTGTGGTGGACCGTAAGAGCACTTCCGAGTGTTGTTTCACCTTGGGATCTGCTTCGATATCCTAGATGAGCAGGAAGCAGAAGTCGGTGGCTTTGAGCACCACCGAAGCAGAGTATATTGCTGCTAGCATGGCCTCCTATGAGGCAGTCTGGTTACGAAAGCTCTTCAATGAGTTGTTTGGATTTACATTGGATACCACCGTGATCCTATGTGACAACCAGAGTGGGATTCGTTTGTCAGAGAATCCCATATTTCATGATTGCTCCAAGCATATCGATATCAGGTACCACTATATTCGAGATATGGTGCAGCGAGGAGCAATAAGGCTCCAACATATCGGTACAGATGAACAGGTCACCGACATTTTGACAAAGCCCCTAGGGAAAGTCAAATTCCTAACTTTCTGAGAACAACTTGGTTTTGTTCAAAGACCCTCTGATGAGGGTCCCGTATGATTCATTGAGCTCTGGGAGCTCCAGGGGGTGCGGGGTACTTCTTGGAGCGACATATGACCACAGGGTGATTCACCATCCCCTGGTGGTATATATGTACACCCCGTGGTGACTATGTAGCAGGACGATTGGTTCTCCTGTGAGTTCTGGATGATGTGTTCTCCATGACGACTATGTAGTAGGATGATTGGTTCTCCTGTGAGGTCTGGATGATGTGTTCTCCATGACGACTATGTAGCAGGATGATTGGTTCTCCTGTGAGGTCTAGATGATGTTTTCTCCATGACGACTATGTAGCAGGATGATTGGTTCTCCTGTGAGGTCTGGATGATGTGTTCTCCATGACGATTATGTAGCAGGATTATTAGTTCTCCTGTGAGGCCTGGATGATGTGTTCTCCATGGTGTTTATGTAGCAGGATGATTAGTTCTCCTATGAGGACAGGATTGATTAAGTTCTCCTATCAAGGCATCCTACCCATGCAGTCTGGGACTCATGGGAAGTACCTCTCATCTGATAAATGAGTAGGGAAATGAGGATAGGGACCATAGTAGTACCGATGGACGCATTGATGTATCTACCATACTCCCTATGCTAGGATGACCTTCATTGATCTGGGATCAATGACACTGGTCTAGGACTAGTGGTACACACTCTGAGACTGACTTTGAGTCAATGGAGGATGGTATGATACATCCTCAATCATTTCTTCTTCTTCATAATTGGACAAAGTAGAGTAGAGCAGAGTAGATCAGAACAGGGTAGAACAGAACAGAGCAGGGCAGGCAGAATAGAGCAGAGCAGAGCAGGGGTCAAGTTGTACAGGGCAGTGCACTTGATGGATGAATAGTAGCGACCGACAGAGGAATTACAGATGGAGTTCTCCCTAGTTGAGAGGGAGTGTTAAAATTGGAAACTAGGGCCAAACTCCATGTGGGTCATCTTATTCATGGCTAATAATATTTTTATTAGATTCCTCTCATTGAGAGGTCTAGGATTGATCTAAAGATCATCCGATTCCGATAAGTATTTATGGAGATATGAATTTATTTTGATTATGGAATAATTATCAAGCCGACCAGCAACTCATGTAGGCTCAGAAGCCCAACAGACGCATCTATTCATCATCAACATTTGTGTATAAATGCAGGAGGTTTTTTCCTCATTTAGACTCACTCAACTCATCACATATCTCTCTCTCTCCTGCGTAGAAAAGAGGCTCTTCTCCTACTGCGTAGAAAGAGACTCTTCTCTCACATGTGTGGAAGGAAGGACGCAGATTTAGGGCTGCAACTGCAGATCAGAAGTTTGACCAGCGTTGACCATTAGTGTTCCTCTCAAAACTGCGTTGTAGGTGTACCTGACTCTCTGTGGAAGGCCGCATTTTTTGGAGAAGGAATCAAGCCGATCCGACGGTCGGTTTGCAAGATATTGTCTGCCCTAGTTTAGGGTTGATCTAGGGTTTGTTCCTGCTGATGTAAATCAGATTTATGTACTATTTCTCTCTGCTGAATTATTGAAGATAAAATAAGATTTGATCAAAGGGTTTTCCCATATTGGGGTTTGTCCCTGGCTAGTTGCCACATCTCGTGTCTCTTGTCTTGGCTTGTTTTCTGTCGATCGTTTAATGTTCGATCTGCACTTTACTTTATGTACATGTGATTCATAATCTATGGATAATAATAAGAAAGATAAGTAAACTGCTCTAAGCATAGAACATACCATAACTTAACAAATAACCGCTCAAACTCACTCCAAGTCAAGTCCTCCTGATGAATACACCTGACATTCTTCACATCTTCCCACCAAATGTTTGCTTTACCTTTTAGACTGAATGTAGCTACTATGGCTTTCATGTTCTCTGAATAGTCATGCAACCTAAAGAACTTCCTCATGCCAAGAAACCATGCCTCTGCATCTTGTGGTTTCTTCATCTTTCCATCAAAAGTGGGTGGCTTTGCTTTCTTAAACTCATGTGGAAAGTATCCCCTATCACTCCTCCTATAAGGATGATAATGATGACGATCATGGTGCCTATATGAATCAGAACTAGAATAGTACTTGTGTCTATCCCTTCTCCTATCTGGAGTGTCCAACAATCTTCCATTTATAACTATGTCATCTATATCTGACATGTGACCACCATGCGATCTACTACCATATGCCCCATTAGTTTTGTCCTCTTGCTCATAATTGATCTGACGTGGTCGTTGTCACTGTAAATATGACAAACTTTGAAGTAATGTTGCATTTACCTCTACTTTTTTCTCTTGTGCTTGCATGATTCTGTCATTATCTACCTTCCAACTCCTTATTTCTTCCTTTAAGCTTCTCAGTGTATTTGCCAGACCGGAAGAGTTCCCAACACCATAATGCTCTTTTGATTCATAGGGAGAGTCCTTTTATTATACCATCTTGCTATCCATTTGATATTTCTTCCTGCAATGTATATTATGTCAGCTAAACCGAATCACAATAAACCAACATACCTTAGCATAGATCAGGGAGGATACCTTGTCTGCAAAATCAACAAATCAGCGTGATACATGTATAACATAATCATGACAACATATAAAAAGAACAACACATAAGCATATAACCATGCAACCATCATTCATGCATAGCACAACCTCATGCATGACAACAACCATTACATCACTGTACACTTGACCACATGCAAACATTAGCATACATAAGCAATGTGTAACCAACCATACACATCCATAAACACATGTAATCAAGCATAAACGAACAATATTTGTAATCAAACCTGTTACCACTCAAACTAGAAGGGAACCTAAAGGGGTTCCTAAGAGGGAAATTGTTAGGTTCAGGGCAACGGTGGAGGCTTAGCCCACTGTCACCAAAGCTAAGTATCCCTGCTCTTTACGGACTTTCACTGATGGGAGGAGTCATGATAATGTAGGGATCACTTGTAAAGTATATGTAAATGAATAGGTGGAAGGTGACCCTAGAAACCCTTTCCCAGGGATGGAGTGAAGAATGGAACTTGCTTTCGCTTTAAGCAAGGGACTTGGTCTTCCAAGGGTAAGGGGTGAGGATTGGAGGGTTGAGGGAGAAGGAATAGACTTACGGAAGAGGTTCTCAACCTCTATAATCCTTGGGAAACTTGGATTCCCAAATGGTCCTTGACAAATCATATTTATTGAGAAGTGGGATAAAACAGGGCCAAGTGGACCCAGCCTAGGTTCGGGGATGGAATGCAGCAACCAATGATGTTCCTATCCCAGACAAGGTGAAGGGAAAGGACCAAACAAGAATATTTACTTCAAAAGGTTGCATTGATCCTGTTGAGGTCTAGCCTTGGGGATGCCTAGAAAAAATTCGATCCTAGAGCTAGGGCTTAGGATTCCCAGAGATTCCATTGTTAGAATTGCCTCAAATTTGGAGAGGGAGGGGACCCACTAGCACAGTAGCCTATAGGAGATCAAAGTTTTTCCTTGGGTAAATTCCCGAGAAATTGATGCCCTAGGTGACCTTTGAGGGCTAGACCTGGGAAAAGTGATAAAAGGTGAAAAAGGTGAAGGGGATGACCACCCTTTTTAGGGATTAGTTCCTAATTCACATGGGGATATGGGGTCAAGGATGACGATGAGTAAGAACTTGATTTCTTGATCAAGTAGGCCTATAAAGTCAGCTCCATCCAATGTTGAGATAAAGAAAAGAAAAATGACCTTCAAGCATTTATACTTCAAAGAAAACGATACAAGCTTATCGATACAAATAATCTCTAGGACATTTCATTCATATAACATTGGTCCATTCATTAAATTAGCTAAAACATGCTCAATCCCTCATTTGAATCATGCAGCAACTAGCCCTAGTTTTAGCAGTATGCATCAACAAGAATAATAACATCAAAATTTACTTACAACGTTAAAGAGTATATCAAACCAGCATTTCTTTTACAAGACAAAGCTCCAAGACAAGATAAATAGCCCAAATCCATACATCAAAAAACATCCATCTCCAAAAAAATATCCTCCAAGGAAAAAATGTGAAGTTCTTTATATTAGAGAGATCCCAAGTCAAGTGACAATCCAAGTGAATGTATCTAAGATCAATATATAGCCTCCTAAGGAATTCGAATTAGCCTTTGGGCCTATATTAGCCCCTAACGATAAAATAATGTGCAAATAAAACCCCTATTGGTGACAAGCCCACCAAACTAGCTCACAAGTGTAAAAATAAGCCTCACAAGGGGCTAAATAATAATATGTACATGTCGTGGGGTCCTCCAAAGGCCTAATAATATCCTGAAGTGCCATATTGAGGAATAAACTCCTCAGAATATGATGAACAAAGGGGTGGCCCCTTGTTCTCCAAGTAGTAGACCTTTGTTGCTCCCAGTGGTTTTGAGGGCACATAAATGACCCCATGGGTCTCCATATGAATTGGAGATGCCTGTAAATCCTCTACAAGGGTCCAAGTGGTGGAATGAATGCTTCCATGACATCGTACAATTCTTAGGACACCTGCCAAGAGTGTGCGGCTCCTGTGGGCGTCTGTTGGGCATAATGTAGCAAGCATATCACCATCGTCCCAAAAGTGGATTGCTAGTAGTCTCTGACCATCCACGAAGATTCGTGGAGTGTTTTTTGCTGCAGTGGAGGCTAATGGCTCTCTATGCACACTCTATATGTGCCAATGTAGACCTATGGGGGTTAGGATCTCGTATAGGGAGACCAAACCCAAATGGAAACCACTTATAATCCTACATAATATCTAATATGTCCCGTAGGCTTCCTGTACAACCAGACATTGAAATAATCAAGTAAAAGAGCTTACAAATCATAGGTAACATAGTGGGCACTTCATAATGGCATTCCCTTCGATAGTGGGCTTTGGCATGTGCTAGTGTATCCAAGCTCCAAGTACCTTATTAGGTGGTTTAAACCCTTAAAGGGGATAGTATGTCCAAGGTACATCCCTCTAATGGGGGTGGCAAGTGACAAATAAGTGGAATGGAATAGGGAATGAGAGTGACAATCTTGGGACACATAATGGTGCATAGGGGTAGCTAGATAAAGGGAAGCCCACACCTGGGGATGTAATGTGTAGGAGAGAGCAATCGTGCTACATGAGGTTCCCCGGCCTTGATTTTTCCACCCTTATTTATATGCCTTTTTCCTTTTTATGAATTTTATTTAATTAACTGCTCGGGGCTCAAAGGATAAGAGCGTGATGTGTAAGATATAGCAGTGATTACCCCCTTTAAGGTAGGGTGGTTCATTTCTCTCCAGGGGTTGGGACAATCATGGGTTCCTGAATGAGAAAGAAGGTCCATCTAGGGCCTATGGAACTAGTGTGATGGCCATGGATTGGGGTAGAGCTCAGGCATTAGCTTTTGACCACGTGTTGATTATTTTGTCCCTGCCATCTTTTGCATTTTGAGGTACAATTTCTTGTTAAATGTGGCCAATTATGCTTTTTATTTTTCTTTTAGTTGCTTCAACCTTCGGGGCATCATTCTAGGTGTGGCCCAAGGTGGGGGCAAGGGGACGGGGAGGTTGGCCCTATATGGACCCAAAATGGAAATGTGGACCCAAGTGGGAGAAATGGTGGATGGGGGTATAGTGAGTGGAAAGGGATTAATATGTGCGAGTAAAGGAGCGGGACCATGCACCCAAAGTCGGGGTTTCCCTAGTAGTACCACCCTAGAACCAAATGGTCAATAAAGGAGATCCCATGAGACTAATATCCAAGGATGACAACCAAAAGAGATCAAGGGGACAAGAGCACAAACTAAGCCCACTTTTTCTACCAGATCCCCCCATCAATCCATACCCAGAAGTATCCATGATAAGTAAACTCAATACTCAATTACAAAATGACAAGACATACCTTTAGATTCGAGAGGTCCACCTTCAAACATACGATCAATATAGGTGTGTGAGGGACCACATGGATGGCTCAGGTGACAGATAAATGGCACAACAATCTATTAGGAGGCATCAAGGGGCTGATGGCTGCCAACCGAGGCTCATCATGGAGAAAAAATTCTCCTGGGGATATCACCCATGAAGTGGTGGGTAACAAAACCTACAAGAATGATACATGTAACCAAGCATACAAGAATGTAACCCAACCTGCAAGAATGTAACAAAGTATACAAAAATGATACATGTAAGTTACATATAACAACATGTAACCAGTCATACACTCATGATGATGCATCCCACAATAACAACATCAACTTCCACATGGTGACATCACTACAACCATGATCAACATTATGCAAATGCAACAAGCACATGGAATGCAAGTGTAAGAAACACACATGAAAATAACATGCATGCATGACCAACACAACCCATCTAGTCTGAGGGGTGAACCATGCTTTAATACCACTTTGTAACACCCTCCTCCCACATCTACCCAAGTAATTGGCTAGCCTGGGTAAACATGCGACAAGAGGCCACTATGATATGATTCGACCTGCTAAGTCATGTTAAGGAAGTGGAACCGACAGAAGCACACCATACAGACATTCAACATCAGCAATAAGACCCTCAGGAATGAATCCAACCTTTTTTTCCCACCAACCCCTGGGTTCCACTGAGATTTTGGACCACTTGACCTTTGGATGCTATCATGCTATGGGCATGCCAGTGTCCAGGGACCTTTGGATGCTCTCACAAGCATGAAAGCCAGCGTCAAGGGACTTTTTTTCACAGTGTTGGCCAACAACCCTAGGATTTGAGCCACTTTTTTAGGCCCAGAGGCTAGGTCACTGACCATAATTGAATGACATCTTCATAATAATAAAATAACAAGGAAATGACAGTATAAGTGCAATCACCTTAATGAGACCTTGACTGTACTAGCCATGACAGGCATTTCGTCAAGCATATGACAAATATGTAATCTACAGGTGTAAATTACATATCTAAGCATAAAGGTATCATACTTAGCTGAGAATCGCTAAGAAGCATTGGTGCCTCAACACATCAATTTTCATTTCATCCATTAGGTCATAGATACATTGTTCATTCATTTACCAGTAAAAACATGAAGAAAGCCATACATAGCTTATGTCATAAAACATATATATAACCAGCATAATAGCAACAGAAATACCAATGAAATCATAGCCACATGATCCACATATAAACAAGTATAATACTTATAGAAATACAAGGAGAAATAACCTCATATTGATTACGCAAAATCCAAACCCGGGATGGGACTTCCATGTTTCACTCGATCGTAGAATGGCTGAGTCAAATCTCTCTTCATCTATTCACCCTTATGCCATATTCCAAGCATGAATGTGTGATCACATAGAACACATCAATCCAAAACTATCCAGGGCTTCCATAGGCCACCCACCTAAACCCATCAACAGTGATTCCACCTCATGGTCGGACATCACAAAACTATCATCAGATTAGTCTCTATCCAAGCCTTCCAAGGCTTCCAGAGCATTTGTTCCAACCAAGGCTTCCAGGACTAGTAACTCAACCCACATCTATCATCAAGATTCTAGATCATTTATCCAACCAAGGCTTCCAAGACTAGTAACTCGACCCACAAAGGGCTTCCAAAGATTTTGTCCAACCAAGGCTTCCAAGACTAGTAACTCGACCCACAAAGGGCTTCCAAAGCTTTTATCCAACCAAGGCTTTCAGGACTAGTAACTCAACCCAAACTGTTACAGGGATTCCAAAGTGTTTGTCCAACCAGGGCTTCTAGGAACTAATAACTCAACCCAAGCTAAGGAAACATGAGAACCAACCAAAACAAACAAGGAAAATAAACCCACAATCTCCATGGCTATCCAGGAAATGGCAAGGCTAGGAAATCCACTATCAATCCAGGAAATCCTCCATGCCAGTGACAAATCATGACCAAAAATCCACATGCATATGCCATGCATGCCAAAACTAGTGAGGAAAACATACATGCAACTCGGTACCTGCAAGAAAATCATGTTGTAGTTGTTGATCCTAATGTCCTCTTGTGCTTTCCTGCTCTTCCTTTTCCTTCTTGCTCCAAAAATCCAAGTATGTCACGCCCTCCAAGAGTGCTCCAAGAAAACTCTAAGTATCCAAGAGTGAGAGAGAGAGAGAGACTCATAATGAGAGAGTTCCAACACTGAACTGACAAAATTCTGTGTACTAATCCTCAGAAGCCTTTTTATGAATGAGGCCTCTATTTTCTTTATTCTCCTCCTCACATAAAACATGTGAACTTTCACCTCCCTTTTCTCCTAATTTCCATTATTTCCATAAATAAATGTGCCAAAAATGCCATTTTTCCTTTCCAAAGCCTTAGTAATTTCCTTTGCCAATTTCCTTATCCATTAATCAATCACAAGTGATCCCCATCACTAGGATTTTTCCCAACATTCAACTTGGAATAAGTGTCCCATCAACCGTGGTTATTATTTTTCCTTTATTAACTTTTTTACATGGAATTTTCACCAGGGATTTTACATAAGAAGAAGAATTACCATTTGAGAAGGGTAAGGAAGTCATAAGAGATAAGGAGACTCAAGAATATAATAGTTTGGTTAGCATCCTAAATGTTTGACCAAGGGCCAAAAGGTGATGATGGCGTTGATAGGGAAATTAGCCAATAACACATTAGGAGAACAACAAAAGAAGGATCCCATTAACAGTGAAGGATCTAACAGTGGAGAAGGCAGTCATGCACACATAACCATGCAAATCCACTCACACCTATATAAAAATACACCTAGACCCACTATGCTACAATTTTTATATGAGACATCAATAGGATAAATGGTGCAATTTGATCATGATGAGCCTTTTGGGGCATATTTGGAGAAGTATCAGAGGTGGGGACAAGACTTTCAATCTGCCATGACTTTTACAGACTTTTGCAACCTCAAATGTAGAAACAGACCTAAGGGAGCCAATAGGGCTATGGTATAAAATCATGAACTACAAAATACATTGGGGAAGTGACCATCCCAACTTTTATTGGGTCCTCAAAATGTTCAGCTAGATCGTGGGTTCAGAAGCTAGACACATATATCCAACTCCATCCGATGACAGAGATATATGTCGTTAGGTTGGCTACTTTACATTTGGATGGAGAGGCTTGTGAGTGGTGGTAACATGGGTTAGTGACTTTGGATCATGCCAACATAACCTCATACTACGAGTTTACATAGAAAGTCATGGAATGCGTTGACAAGAATGCCCCAGATATCTATTTCATAAAGTTGGCACAATTCAAGGGGACTGGCAGTCTAAAGGCATATATCTTAGATTTCAGAGGCTGGCAGTGATGGTCACTGATATATCTTATGCATTGTTGGTGTTGTTGTTTTTTGAGGGGTTGTCTGAGCCTCTATGTGGTTGGGTTAACTCTACAAGATGCAGTCAGCAGAGCTAGAGACATGCAAGATGTTGTTCCTTAGAGTAGGTTTCCTGCTAAACCACCCTTCCCCCAGGAGAAAAAAGAGCTTAAACTATTTCCAAAAGAGTGAACTAGAAAACCAAACTAGATGAGGAGACTTGGAAAGAGATAAGAAAGGAAAATTTATGTTTTAGTTGTCAGGAGCCTTGGGTACTATGGCACAGGTGTTCAGGGAAGGACAAGGTGGGAAAGTTCCATTACGTTGATTTTTATTTGGATAGTGGTGATGATGAGGATAATGAGGAGTAGGCACATGAATAGGGACACCATGCATCAGGTGCGGAGACATCACAGGCTGGGGCTAAAGGCCTAGTTATGGCATCCATGTCAGGACTTCCTAGATACCACACATTTAGATTCAGAGGGGTTATGTTGGGACATAAGGTGACATTATTGATTGATGGTGGGGCATCCCACAACTTTATAGATGCATCTATGGTGGATCAAAAGGATATTCCAACAAAGGAGTTTAATGGTTTCATAGCGATCATACTAGGTGGTTATTAGAGTGCACTAGATGGATCCCCAAACTCAAAATAATAATGGGGAATTACACGTTGACAGATGACTTTTTTATGGTGGATGTACCAAATACAAATGTGGTACGTGGAGTTTAGTGGCTTTATTCCATTGGAAGATACACTACTAATCAGAGGAAGATGGAGATGGAGTTCACAAACCATGATGGAAAAAAGGTGTTGAAAATGTAACTAGTGTCAGTCTTCATAATGTAATCAAAATGTATTATTTAAATATTTACTATATTCATTTATTACATTCATTATAATTATTATTTTTCTAGTCAAAGCATGTTCTTCATGCTTTTAGGGTTTTTCTAGTCAAAAGAAAATTTTTCATGAATGAAACAATGTACTTGAGTCAAAGTCCCATTTGGACTATTTGTAAGAAAGAAAAAAAGATCATTTTGTTTGAGTCAAAAGGTAATTTTTTGTCACCAAAGGACCAAGTCGTCCCTCCTGCACAATGACCCAGAAAGGCACTTATTCAACCTCCTGGAACCTATAAATACAATGCAACTCGAACTCATTTGGACATCAATCACACACATTTATTTGTGTGCAAAAAAGAGCAAGAAGAAGAGTGAAGGTCAAAGGAGTAAAAAAAAATGAGATTTCTACCCTAATTCTGCCAAAAGTCCAAAAAAAATTATCTATGGCAAGGCCAAACATTTCAAAGTTACTACAGGGCCGAAAAATTTAGAGTTTGACTAGATTTTTAAGGCATTGACCAACATTGACTTTGTTGAAGAAGGATTGCAGGAGGGCTTTCTTAGGGCTTGTGTGATGTCTTGGTCTTGTTTTTTGGGTCTTGGATATCTCACTTTTATATGATTCTATAAGAAGAGGATTGGTTGCATTTTCCCCCTTATGGGGTTATGCCCTGGCTTAGATCCTACATCTTGTGTTCTTTGTCTCTTGTGATCTTCATATTTTGAATATTTTTGGTAATTTCTTAATGAAGAGAAGATAATATAAGTAATAAAAATCCAACAATTTTCACAAGTAATTATAAAGTAAAGAGAAATTTACCCTAATTTCTAGCCCATTTATTTCTCAACATTGTATCAGAGCTAAGGTGAAGGAAGGACATCTTGAATATCACACTTTTTTGGCATAACCAAATGCATCTCTACAATAGTCATCACACTCTCGAAGAATATCTACAATAACTAAAATGGAGGACACTACTTGCAACAAATTTACTTGAAAGGGAGAAGGCACTATTATCATCATCATTAGGTAGTCATCATCTTGAAGAATACCATCATATTTGTAGCAACAATATCATCACTTATCATTGAAGGAATCATCATAGTAGCTTGAATATCATATTGTAGCAACTATCCTTGAAGACATCATTTTTGCGGCCAATACTCAAGATGCATCATCATCACCTTTCGAAGAATCATCATCACTCTTGAATCACTCTTATAGTAGCATAATCTCCTTTGAAACATAAGTACTCTACCATATTATATATCTCAAGGTCTTACTCAAATGGAATTATCTGTAAGGAAGGCAACAAACTTGATGGAGCCTCTAATTTCAAGGCTTGGAAGAAAATAATTGATTTGGTTCACAAAGAAAATGATGTCATGGTTTTCATTGAGGGAAAGGCTACAACACGAGACAAGAACAATGCTCAAGAAGTGGCCAAATATGATAAGGGTGAAATAAGGGCTCAAAGAATTCTCTTTGAATCCATCAAAGTAACCTTATGCCCTTTGTTGCAGATTTGGCCACATCAAAAGAAATCTATGACAAATCGGTAAGATTATACTCTATCAATACTACAAGTCAGAAAATATCCTTAAGTGATAAACTCTGTAGAATAATGTTATCAATAGATGAAGATTTGGCCTCATATCTTGTGAAAATATCGAAATTGAAAGATCAACTTCAAGGGCTTGGAGAAGTCATATCTGATTTTGAATTAACTACTTGTGTACTCAATGCTCTACCTTCAGATTAGATTAGTTTTGTAACCAGCATCTATTCAAAAAAAAAACTCCAACATTTGAAGAACTTTGGGAACAATGTTCTCTAGAAGAAGCAAGGTTGAAAGCAAAGGATGACATTGAACCCAATATTGAAAATTCTCAACCTTTTGTTGTCAAGTCTAGAAAGAAGTTTGGAAGATTTGGAAGATTTGAACCCCATCATAACAATAACAACATCAATCAATGACTTGAAAAAGGAGATATGTTTAAAATACAATGTTATGGTTGCAATGAATATGGACATTTCAAAAGAGATTTTCCTAAAGATCCTAGGAACAAGAAGAACAACAAAAGGAAAGAGAGAAGTGAAGTCAGTGTTGTAGAAGAAGAAGAAACAAAGAAGAAACCAAAGATTGGAGATCATAGGGACCTCTACTATTGAAAACAAATACCAGGTTTGAAAGAAATTTGTTTTCACTTTTATTATATGGCAGTTAGAGTAGCAGTTATAGTTGAATTTGTATAGAAGAGCCTTGGGATTTTCAAATTATAGTGTCTTGGAAGAAGCTTCTAGCATTGGAAGAAATAGAGTCTACATGAAGTTCTAAAAGGGACATTCAATTGCATATTTTCACAAAGAATCATCACATTATCTAGTTAACTATAAAATAAGGGTTTGAGTCATCTAGAAGATTGTCTACACATCATTCTATATTCACAAGTACTCTACGGTCACCAAAGCAGTCAATTTCATCATAAAGATCTAGAAGCAAGTCACTTAGCAAGCATGAAGGAAACTGCTTTGTATGGCAAGGAACTGTGTACCGCTACTTCGAGCCCAAGAGTTGAGCTATCTATAAAGTCCATATTAGGATTAGGATTTGATTATACCTAGAAAGGACTACAATAGAGTATAACTATAGCAGAGTCGTGGTCATTATGCAATAGTTTCAAAGGTTAACATTTGAATGGAAGAGTTAGAAGAATGTTGCAGATAGTCTAGAAGTAACATAAAGGCATAAATGAGGTTTTTCATATCACAAAAGAGGAATCTCATAATTCTAAATTTTCATGAACATCATCTTCAAGAAAGTTTAAGGAAGCACTTTTGGTCAAAGAAGTCAATTAATTGGCAGCTTGGAAAGAAGTACACTTAGCATGAAGAAAGTTTTGTATTCAGACATACAGGACTCATATCTTCAGAGGGAGTTGAAGGAAGAACATGATACAGAAATATACTTAGACAAAAAATTTAATGGAAAAAACATAATATGTCTTGGTAAATTAGTTGAAAAGGAAAAATAAAGATCCTTCCAAGTGGACATTTGACATATGACAGCATCACACATCTTTGGCAGAACTTTTGAAACTACCATTGATCATCATCATTTCTTGAAAAATGTGAAGTTAGATAATGAGAAGGAAATTACGACTTTAGAGGGAGCTAGAAGTAGAAATTGATTTGAAGTCTGGGATATGATATGGCTTCTAGGAAGAATTCATAAGCATGTACACTATAGGGGCAGAATATGGCAGTGAATTGATACAAGAAGTCATGTGACAATTTAACGATATGTTGGATTCGATATTGGCCAAGAATAAGATCACCCATATAAACCAAGAAGAGGAAGGTATGATTAGCTCTACATTGATTGGTTTGACAAGTATTATTTCTACTGATGATTGGAAGTTGTTATAATATATTGAAAAAGTATGAATGCATAATCTTGTTGCAGTATGAAGAAATAAGGTTTGTGCTATCATTTGTGAAGAAGTTTGATGAACTACTTGATGACATGTTGAATTCAAATCTAGATGAAGATTGTTAGATAACCAAGAACATCGAAGCTCATTATGGCATGATGCAGATGGGAACCAAGGAAACTACAACAGATCTCCATAGTAGAACATGTATCTAGTGCATTGATGAGTATATTATGAGACAAGATTGGGCTTGTGGTTGTTACTCCCTGTTTGAGAGGGAGTGAGGATTTCCTCCCTGATTGATAGGGAGTGAGAGAGGACACCGCATTCTCCATGTATCATGTAATATGGCCAGGACTAATAGTCGTATGCCCTGTGAATGAACCAATAGGGAGAATGGAGGATTGGATAAGAATTTGGGACCAATACTTCTTAAGGATTTGTATCCAATATAGGAGTAGTCTCGAGGACTGATACTCTTTGATGATAGAATATCCAAGATAAGAGTATTCCTAATGATAGTTTTTCTTTGAGGATGTGTGATATACAAGATAAGAATAGTCTTGTAAGGAGATACTTGGTGAACATCCCGATGGGTTATGTGCCTTGAGAGGTGGTGGTAGTGTCCAAACGTATGCCTCGCAGCATTGCGCTTTGATCGAGTGGAGAGATAAAGCTTATAAGTCAAGGCCTTGATATGTTTGACTATGATGGTTATGATGATGAAGATGTTTATCAATTTGAACCTCTTCTTATGAGAATACTTCAATTTGAAATTATCTTGTTGTGTCATTATGAATACCTCCCTAGTTAAGAGGGAGTGTCGAAATTGTATCTAGTGTCGATGTTTATAATGTAATCAAAATGTACTATTGAAATATTTATTATATTCATTTATTACATTCATTATTATTATTAGTATTCTAGTCAAATCATGTTATTCATGCTTCTAGGGTTTATTGAATCAAAAGAAAATTTGTCATGAGTCAAATAATGTACTTGAGTTAAAGTCCCATTTGGACTATTTGTAAGAAAAAGAAAAATCATTTTTGTTGAGTCAAAAAGTCAATTTTTGTGACCACAAGACCAAGTCATCCCTCCCGCACAAGTTGGCCTAGAAAGGCACCTATTTGACCTCCTAGACAGTTGTAAATGTAGTGCAACTCGACCTCATTTAGACATCAATCGCACACATTGATTTATGTCCAAAAAAGAGCAAGAAGAAGAGCGGAAGTCAAAGGAAGAAGAGAAAAAGTCAAAGGAGAGAGAGCGAAGGTCAAAGGAGTAAAAAAAATGAGGTTTCTACCCTAATTTTGCCACACTTGCAAAATTTCCGATATGTTGCAGGGCCAAAAATTTAAGGGTTACTGCACGACCGAAAATTTCATAGTTTGACCAGATTTTGAAGGCATTGACCAACATTGACTTTGTTTGATTTGACTTGGTTGAAGAAGGATTTTAGGAGGGCTAACTTAGGGCTTGTGTGAGGTCTTGGTCTTGTTTTTTGGGTCTAAGATATCTCATTTTGATCTAATTCTATAAAAAGAGGATTGGTTAGGTTTTCCCCCTTATGAGGTTTTCCTTAGCATAGGCCCTACATCTTGTGTTCTTTGTCTCTTGTGATCTTCATATTTTGAATATTTTTGGTAATTTCTTGATGAAGAGAAGATAATATAAGTAATAAAAAGCCAACAAAATTCACAAGTAATTATCAAGTAGAGAGAAATCTACCCTAATTGCTAACCCATTGATTTCTCAACAAAAGGTAGTATTGTGGGTCATGCATCAGTGTCCACCCAAGATAGTGTCATCTCATAGCATGGAGGGAGTCTTGCAGCATGGAGACATAGAGTGGGAAGTTGAGTGTTATATCTTTGACAGGAAGCCACCAAATCAACCTCAATAGCATCCAGATCATATCCAAGTATTACTGAAACATCTAAATTTTTTTGGTGATATTCCTTTAGCTAGACCCCCAGATAGATGGTTTGAGCATGTTATAGAGTTAAAGTATGGGGTTCAATCAGTTATAACCAACACTTACCACCATCCTAAAGTATACAAGGACAACATCGAAAAGGCTATCATGGTGTTATTAAGGTTGGGCCACATTCATCCTAGTTCTAGTCCCCTTGCCTCTTTAGTAGTGTTGGCCAAGAAGAAAAATGGCACCTTAAGGATGTGTATCGATTATCAACCACTTAATAAGAAAACAATCAAGAACCGGTATTTGATTCTAATGATTGATGAGATGATGGATGAGTTGAAGGGAGAAAAATTATTTTCGAAGATAGATCTTCACTCAGGCTACTACCAAATCAGAGTTTGGGAATAGGACATCCTGAATATTGCTTTATGGTGCCATTATGGGCACTATGAGTTCTTGGTTATGCCAATTGGGCTAAACCAATGCCCCCGCTATATTTCAGTCCTACACAAACCATGTATTCAATAAATAATTACAGAATTTTTTGTTGGTTTTCTTTGATGACATACTTACTTATAACAGGACTTGGGAAGAACATCTCAGACACTTCGACAACGTGTTGGGAATTTTAGAATAATAACATATCTATGCAAAAATATCCAAATGTGAGTTTGGTATGACTAAGATGTTTTATTTGGGGCATGTGATTGGGGAAGATGGGTTCCAGGTACACCATGAAAAGATAAGGGCAATCAATGAGTGGCCTACCCCCAAGAGTGTGATAAAGCCGAAAAGCTTCCTAGGCCTCTACACTTATTATAGAAAAATTGTTAACGGGTTCTCATAATCGATGGCACATCTTAAAAACCTCACTAAGAAAGGAGATCTTAGTTGGAAAAATGAAGCAAATGTGATCTTTGAGAGGATGAAAAAGGTTATGAGTTCATGTCCTATGCTAGCTTTACCATACTTCACTCAACCATTTGTGCTTGAGTGTGATGTTTCAGGGACGTGGATAGGAGCCATGTGGATGCAAAATAACCATCCCATTACTTTTAAGGGATGAAAACTCAAGGAATATTAGAAAAATTACTTGATTTATGATAAGGATATGTTGGTCATCATGCATGCATTGGCCAAATTCATACTGTACTTAGTGGGGAATGGGTTTAAGGTGAACACAGGTCATAACAACTTAAGGTTCTTCATGGAGCAGAAAGAGTTGAGCGAGCGACAACAAAAGTGGATCAGTAAACTTCAAGCATATGATTTTGAGATCAAGTATGTGAAGGGAAAAAACAATGTGGTAGTTGATTCCCTTTCCAGAATACCACCCACTCTCTCCCTCATGGAGATTTCAGTTGACTAGAAATTTCTCCTGTTGGTTGAGTACTCCAAGAACAAGTTTTCTTGTGAGATCCTTGATGGAATGATCTAGGATGGTAAATATTGTGTTATTGATGACATAATTTATTAGAAATTTAGGTTTTACCTAGTACTTGAGTCTCATATTAAGGAAAATACCATGCATGCAATGCACAACTCACCACTAGCAAGGCACCCTGGGTATTTGAAAACTTACAGGAAAATTTGGGAAATATTCACATGGAAGGGCCTTAAAAGGGATGTGTTGAGATTCATGAAGGAGTGCAACATATACCAATAGAATAAAGCAAAGCATGCTCATCCAACATGGTTACTTTATCCACTTTCCATTCCAGTGAAAATTTGGGAAATGTATTTCGATGGATTTCATCACAGGGTTACTGCAAGGGAAGGAATGTATTTATGTGGTGGTTGACAGGCTCACCAAGTTTGCACACTTCTTTGCCATACCTTCCTAATATTTGGCAGCATAGGTATTGGATTTATTCTTCAGAGAGATATTAATATGGCATAAACTGCCAAAGACTATCGTCAGCAATAGGGACCACATATTCATGGGAGGATATTGGAAAGATTTGCTTAGGTTGGTTGGGTGAGAGTTAACATCGAGCACTAGTTACCACCCACAAACAAGTGGGCAGACCGAGATAGACAAAAAATGGATGGTGGGCTATCTAAGAAACTATGTGTCAGACCAGCAGAAAGCCTAGATAAAGTGGTTACACTTAGGAGAGAATTGTTATAACACCACTTATCACATGTCGATTGGGATGATGCCCTTCAAAACCTTGTGTGGGTATGATGCACCAACGTTAGTGGAACAGGTGTTTGGAGACAACAGAGAACCTAAAGCTAAGGATTGGATTCAAGAGAGCTAGGACATACTACGAATCCTCAAAGATAATTTGTAGATGGCTCAAAATCAACAAATGGTTTATGTAGACAAGCGTCGATTGAAAAGTATCTTTGAGGTAGGGGACTTGTTATATATTTATCTGTAGCCTTACCGACAATCATCACTTAAAATGAAAGGGATAGACAAATTGAAACCTAGATTCTATGGGCCATACAGGATTTCGAGGCATATAAGAGAGGTGGCATATGAACTAGAGCTCCCAGAGGAGTGAAAAAAACAAAATGTCTTCCATGTTTCATGCCTTAAGAAGGCCCTAGGGCAGCACGTCATCACTTCTACTAATCTTCTTCCATTGGATGAAGAAGGACAATTGATTCTAGTCCCCAAAGAAATTTTGGAGGTAAGGGAATGAAAGCTAAGGAACATGACCATTAAAGAGTACCTAGTTAAATGGAAGTATTTACCTACCAAATATGCCACATGGTGCTCCAACGTCTTGGATTGAATTTGCTTGAGGACAATAAATCTTAGGGGGAGGAATGTAATGTCCCCATCTACTTAGGAGACATAACAAGAAGATTTTTCCACCCTAATTAAGTTCTCCTAGGCTAGGATGGGAAATTTAATCAAGGGAACACAATTCGCCTAGGGGAAAACCTTATAAAAGCTAAGTGGAGAAAAGGGGACATAGGTCTTGGGTTAACGAAAAGTCACTTTTAAATTATAAAGTGAGAAAATCCATTAAAGTGACTTTTATTAAAATCAAAGGTAAAATGATGAAAAAAGGGTCAAGTGAGTTATAAAAAAAGGAAATGAGGATTCTCTCCTCATTCTTTCATTTGATCACTTGAAAAATGGTTTTTGGAGAGCTCTTGAGAAGAGATTCTAGGTTTTTAGAAACCCTCATTCTAGTTGTCGGTTTCGGTGTTGAAATCATACACCTTATCTAGTATTGGAGTGTTATCACTCAATTCTGAATTGCTTCATTGTTGACGAAGGAGTCATTGGTATAAATGGAGCAAATCTAGAGGTGGTATAATTTGATTTTATAAATTATATTTTTGTCTTATTCATTCATTATAGAGGTCGAGTTATCGTTATTTTTTTTTATATATTGGGCCGAGTTTAACCTCTTTTTTGGCTAGTCGAGTCTGGGTTGTTTAGGAGGCTAAAGGTTCATTTATTACCAAGGCTAAGACCAACTTAAAAAGGGGTCCAAGTGTTATAGACATATTTGGGCACTACAACCCCAATCACATATGTCCATAAACCAAGGGCTTCTAAACCCCTAAAAGTGTTGTTTCATACCCTAAAGGAACAAGGTCAGCTAATTATATCATTTCCCAGAATTTCTCCCAGAGAAACTACTCAGAACTGGTCAAAACTGGACCATACAGACTGCTCCATGCTAAGGGTGCGATGCATCTCACTTACAGCACACAAAGGGTGCGATGCATACTGAAAAGACCTTCTGTAGGGTGCGATGAGCGAGAGTGGACAAATGGCAGAGGCAGTTTGCTAAGTGGAAACCCAAGGAATCTTCTAGAAACTTCCCCTATGACACTTGCCTCTCTGAATTCACCCAGGGATGAGTAATAGATCATGAAATCTCCAAGTGGAACCAAGAACCATCAGTGAAATGACACTAATCAAAATCCCAGAAGCTGACTCACCCACCTGCAAATATCTATATATGGATCCCTCATCCTAGAGATCCAGAGGCTAGAATTTTGTATTTTGTAAGGAGGTGTTGTTGGTTTCTCTGTGAAACATTGTAGTGTTGGGTGATCTAGCTTTTCATGAGGTGAATAGGGCTTTCATGCTGGGAGGATGGCGCTGAATCAGACAGCTTGGTTGTAATCCTCTCTTCTACTACTTCTATCAATAAAGTTATTTGAGTTTTCCTCCATATACTTGTATATCTCTGAATCTTGTATTTGTGTATGCATTTGTATGGTTAATGTACATCTTATCCTATATTGTTTATGGTTATAGATCTCTATGCTTTGATGGTATTTTGCTGCTTTGAATCTACAGGTGTTCTTTGAAGCGAGACAAGTGAGGAAAGAGTGGCAAAATCTCTATCAAGGGAGAGAGGAAACAAGAAAGGAGCCAAGCAAAAGACTGAGGTTGGTACTCTCTGCTTCTCTCTCATCTATCTCTCATAAAGGAAAACACAAATGACTTTAAATTGTTTGTTTCTAAGATAGCTACCTGTCTTAGTGGGACTAGCAGCTCTGAATGGACACTAGTTTTCCCAATAACGAAATGGCGACTCCACTGGGGAGCGAATAATTTGTTTGTTTTTTTCTATTTGTTTGCTTTATAAACTACAGATGCAGCTTGAAGTTAAGCCAGCTAGCCTTCGAACTGCTTTTGCTATGCAACTGCAAAGTAGATCAACGTTGCTTCAGTCAATCTCTGGCTTGGTTTATGAACTGAACATCTAACTTGCAAACATCCTAAGTGCCCTAGAGGTAGCTCAAATAACCTCATTAGATCAGCCCCTATACTTTGTGTTTACTATCTATCAATAGCTCAGCATAAATCCCTGAACTTAGCTGCAAACTGTGAGTGAAAACCAAGCTCAGTCTCTTCCCTGGACCATCACACTATCTCTCATTGGCAACCTAGATGCATCGCACCTCCCGTGTGCTGTAAGTGAGATGCATCCCTGTTTCCCTGTGTTACAGGTGCGATGATTGAGTGAGATTGTTTCTGCCTCCAGATTTTAGTTTTTCTTCATTGTTTTCAACTCTATTTAGTAGTTTTGTTGTCTATGATCAGTATATCACTGTTGAAACCTTCTTCCTTTGCATTATTCAACCTCCATTGCAAAGGAATTGTGAATGTTTTTTATTTATTTTTCATCATTTACAGTCCTCCTTTGCAAAAAGTAGCTTAATTGAACTGTCTTCTTTTGATTTGAAAGTGTCGCAAGTGTTGTTTTCAGTCAAAGAAAAGAGTGTCATAAAGTCTTCCTCTTTTAGATAGTCGATTACACTTTTGCCATTGTATTTGATTTGAATCATCAATTCTTTGAAGTGTCAAAAGCAGTTTTCAAGTCAAAATTGAAAGTGTCGTCTTAGTCTTCCTTTTGTTTTGAAAAGAAATTGCTAAAGTGTCGCTTTGAGGAAAGATAGTTCAGATTTGTACTTAGTTTTCTTTTTGTCATTCACACATTAAGGAAATTGAAAAATAAATACATGCATGTGCATTTGCATTTGCATTTAGACTGCATGCAGAAATTGATTTAGGACAATGCATCTTAGCGTGTGCTCTCTGCTCTATGTTGAAAGAATTTTACTTCTCTTTCCTTAGCTAGGATTTTCATTGCTAAAAGAAAGTAAACGATTGTTTATCATCTTAGATTGCATATTTAGGAATTGTATATCTACATCACGCGATGAACCTTAAAGGCAAACTTCTTAAGAAATATCAACTGTAAAATAAACCTCAATGAACATAGAAACGCTTTGGAACCTAATGCACAACATCTAGAAATCTAGGCTAGAGACGTATTACGACGTCGTAAAGCCTGGTAACTATCGTTTTCATCATAGGTTGGGTGATTCCTCCTCTTTGATACGACAAGTGCCAATACGGACTTGTGCTCCCATGTACCATCGAGTATATATTGGGAGACCACAATAAGCTATATCCTTTATCCTTAGGAAGTCGTGTCTGCCGCCCTATCGATCGCAGTGCACTGAACACAGCATTCGAGAAGATTGACTGCCATACGTAAAAATTATTCTGTAGTTTTGCGATCGGTTTTGTAATCCCTCTGTCTAGATTTCCAGAGTGGTCACTTTCGTTCCTTTTCAGACTCGTTAAAATAAAAGGTCCATCTGAGCACTTGTTACTTCAAGCTCATTAAAAATCAAAGGCGACTAGAGTCACCATTAGCTTTTTCTCGACTCTTAAAAATTGAAAAAGCAAGTTGTGTCAAAGCGTCATAAAATTTATTTTATTCAGAATAACATCAATGTTCCCTCGTTGGTCTTAGCTTGATTAAATGGAGTCCACCAATCAAGGATTTCCCTTTGGGGGGAATCCTGGTCCTTTCTCTTCTTGGGGAGATGTTGGTGCTCCACACATGGCTACATTGTCCCTTCTAGGACTCACAATTGGCCTGCTAATATGGCTTTTCTCAACCTCTGTCATTCAAAACACCGTAATTCCTCTGTAATCAAATCAGCAACCAAATGATACTGAAGTTGCTCCCCCACCTTCTACTTTGTTTGTCTCTCCCTCTCCTTCTTCCTCTTCGCTTGGTGAAGCTAGTAACACTAAAAACCAAGTAACTGAGAAGAAGAAGAAAGGGAAGGAGAAGAAGAAGAAGAAGCCAACGGTGAAAGGGGGCAATCATGCATCGTCTGGCGAAAATTCACACACTACACCATCCAAACCTAAATCTCCATGCGTCATTTGCAAAGGAGACCACTATCATCGAGATTGCCCTTGCATCCCGCGGATCTTAAGGGACTGGTCTCCCCGCTTGCACAATCCAGTGTCTTCAACATCTGACGATCATGTTGAGAGCACACCATCAACTAGTGAAAATAAAGTCAATGGACAAAAAGGAAGATCTAAATTTCCTTGTAGGTTGTGTGAAGGCGATCATGCCCTCCACCGTTGTCCCTTCTTAGACGAAGCTAAAAGTCTTGGATAACCGTCTTGCTTCACTGCAGCGACTTCCTCATGGATACAAGAAACTCTTGCCGAATACATCCCTAGTTGAAAATCCGACTAACACACCTTTGTTGTCGGTCAAAGTACCTATCATTGAAGATAAACCCTCTGAGTCCACACCGGACCAAAGTCAACAGTTCGAGACGGCAGTCGACCCAGTCTTGTCTTCAGAAGATCCACCTTCAGATGATACAGTCACAAAAGAGAATGAGAACGACACCGTTCAAATTCTTTTTGTTAACACAGAATCCGATGAACAAGGGGGAAATCTACCCGTTCCTTTACCATAGGAAGGAAGTTCATCAGAGATTCATCCTGCTATTTATTCAGTCCCTCCTCTAAGCAATCTAGTTGTTTCCTTTGATTGGAATATACTAGGGAGACCCCGCCTACCATCTAATGTACCATTCCGAATCATAGTAAAAGCTTACAGAATGATCATGGTTGGTACTATCATAGATGAAGGGGCTTCCGTGAGTATCCTTTCCTCAACTGCTTGGAAAGCGCTTGTTTCACCATCGCTTTTGCCTGAAATTCGAAATCTATCAGGCTTCAACAAAGGAACCAATCGACCATTAGGGATCCTTCCAAATTTACCTATAAATTTGAGAAGAAAAATCGTTTATCTGAACGTGACGATAGTCCAAGGGCCATTAGATTACAATCTACTCCTTGGGCGTGACTACATTTATAACATGGGACCTATTGTTTCTTCACTCTTTCGAGTGATGTGTTTCCCACATGAAGGTAGAGTGGTCCAGCTCATAGACCAGCTTTCATTCCCCTGTTCAAACACAACTACTAGTCAGGTGCCATCCCTAACTAGTCTTTTGCACAAGGAATGTCTCATCAATCTCCGGTCCGTTCACCTGATGAGCACGAGTGATTCGGTGAAAGTGACTAAACCCAAGGGGCATGCGCCCTGGTCTGCTTCGGTAGGAAAACCCCAGATATAAGGTAGGTTTCCATGTGGGATATATGACTAGTCTGACACACCCGTCCGTTTAGGAAAATGGGATTAGACTGAAAAGGATTCCCTCGTCAAAGGTTATGTGATTGGAACTGACACCATTCAACTTTGTCTATTTCGATGGACAGAGCCAAGGAAGTTTTTTGTTTGCAAATGTGGATGGAACAACCTTGCTAATACGAGAACTTCCATATGGTAACCTGGAAACTCTACTTCTCTTTATACCTGGGGGCATGCAAACCTTTTGCTTGCAAGTGAAAATCAACCTTTTATTTTCTTAGTTTGTAGGCTTATTTTCTTAGTTTGTAGGCTCTCAACCCTTTAACCTCGTAGGTGGGTTGTTCCTAGCTTGCATACAAAAGGCTCTAGAGCAACATTGCGCATGGGGCAAGCTCCCTAAAAAATGAACCTACTAATGAGAGACATCCTTATTATACGACTGGCACGAGTAGGTTTACACGAAGTTCAAGCTCGTTAAAAAAAAAAACCTAGAAATGAGCATATGTTCCCCCAGAGTTTAAGCTCATTAAAAAATGAACCCATCTTTCAATAAATAACCTTTGTGATTGCATTACTATTAGCTTTTGAGCCTTGGTCGTGTTCTTACCATCACCTCCACTTTTTAGCCGATCATACGCCTCCACTTGATTGTTTACCCTTTTGAGGAACAACTACAACGAGTGACTCTGTTAGCCACCTTCTTTACACTGTCATGATTGAAAAATTCCAAACCTTACCTGGAACCAGCTGCTACCCGAAAATATCATCCGTTCCTCAAAGACGAGTCTCTTTTAAGCTCTTTTTAGACTCGTAAAATATAAAATATTGTCGAGAAATTGGCCTCTCCAGCTCATTAAAGTGATTGGAAGTGCCATCCCTCCTCTAGATTTTAATCTTTTTGGACCTGAGGGATCATTACACAAAAAGATCGAGCGCTTGTCTTTTTCGGCTCGTTAAAGTGATCGGAAAAGTCATCCCTTTCGTATTATTTTATACTTTTTCGGACTTAAGGGATTATACTACGAAAAAGGATTACTGGAGTTTCCTTTCCGTCTCTTTTCAGACTCTCTAAAACTAAAAAGGACAGAGTTATATTTATCGTTAAACTCATTAAAACAATAGCGACAAACTTGTCCATGCATACAAGAGCGAGTTTCACTATCGCTAGGCTCGCTAAAACATAGCGACAGGTTTGCCCGAAGGGAAAATAATAGAACAAGCATATGTTATCCTCCTCAAGCTTGACAAAAATAAAGAGGTACTGGTCAGCAATGACTAGGGAAAAAGGGAAGAAAACTTGAATAACTTCATTGGTAGCAGGTCACTCTTGAACATGACACTTTCACTCCATCAGCATGATTGAGTCGGGTTGGGTTATTCCGTTCACTGGTCATATCACCATTGGTCCTCTGTACCATCCATTTTTGGGGTTAACGCTACCAATCCATTTCAGTGTGGTCGATATGTTCAAGAGAAGTTGCTCAGAGAATTCACCAACCCAACTTACGCCTCATCTGCTGAAATACCTTCACTCTCCATTTTTCATGACCGCCACCCTGAACCTTGTATCATTAGATCATTTTCACCTCCACAAAATCATTTGCTCCGTTTCGTGTCGTAGATGTGGGATTCATTAAGGCCCTCCTACGACAGGTCACTTCTTGTCGACATCAGCTCATTATCCAAGAAGTCGACTTAGGAACAACCCTTTCAGTACTTTGAAGCTTGCATGCCTCAATGGCAAGTTTCTCACTTCCGGCGACAAGTTTACATCAATGGCCTTCAACCGAAAGATTTTACATGGTGTTCGACATCGACTCATGTATTCACATCATGTGAATTGTACTGCAGTACCTTGAGGGTCATTATCATTACCAAAGATTCCTCACGCGCCTGTTAACAGCTTACATCATTGGCTGGTAATCAAGCGATGTCTTTCCATGTTCAACACCAGAACATCTTTTCACATGGAACGACTTGTACTCCGGGCGAAGATTGAACGAGTTTGAAGACCCCGGATATAGTTTCATCTGTCCGAGCTACAATATATTCAGGAAAATAAAGACATCAAATGTTCATCATAGCTGCACAAATAATCATCCAAGCCAAAGGATGATGGCTCTACCAGAATCATCAGTCTGCCACACAGACAGTTGTCTGTCCTATGTACATGAAAATGAATTTATAAAGTTGAGCATGGGAATGCCCGCCTCAGCTAGATCATGAAAATATTATGAAGATAATGTATTGTATTGTATCTTATTACAGGTCACCTTCCAGTTTGAAAAACCTCGGATCCTCATGATAAAGCATTTCACCCGACATCAGAAGATTTACGACCTCATGCTTTAGGGGGCAACTGTTATAGACATATTTGGGCACTGCAACCCCAATCACATATGTCCATAAACCAAGGGCTTCTAAACCCCTAAAAGTGTTGTTTCATACCCTAAAGGAACAAGGTCAGCTGATTACATCATTTCCCAGAAGTTCTCCCTGAAAAATTGCTCAGAACTGGTCAAAACTGGACCATACAGACTGCTCCATGCTAAGGGTGCGATGCATCTCACTTGCAGCACACAAAGGGTGCGATGCATACTGAAAAGCCCTTCTGTAGGGTGTGATGAGCGAGA
Source organism: Pinus tabuliformis (assembly GCA_031772625.1). Lineage (NCBI taxonomy): Eukaryota > Viridiplantae > Streptophyta > Pinopsida > Pinales > Pinaceae > Pinus > Pinus tabuliformis. Next base: position 343,135,744 of record CM062810.1, on the reverse strand, counting down.
GTAGACAAATGGCAGAGGCAGTTTGCTAAGTGGAAACCCAGGGAATCTTCTAGAAACTTCCCCTATGACACTTGCCTCTTTGAGTTCGCCCAGGGATGAGTAAGAGATCATGAAATCTCCAAGTGGAACCAAGAACCATCAGTGAAATGACACTAATCAAAATCCTAGAAGCTGACTCACCCACCTGCAAATATCTATATATGGATCCCTCATCCTAGAGATCCAGAAGCTGGAATTTTGTATTTTGTAAGGAAGTGTTATTGGTTTCTCTGTGAAACATTGTAGTGTTGGTGATCTAACTTTTCATGAGGTGAAGAGGGCTTTCATGCTGGGAGGATGGCGCTGGATCAGACAGCTTGGTTGTAATCATCTCTTCTACTACTTCTATCAATAAAGCTATTTGAGTTGTCCTCCATATACTTGTATATCTCTGAATCTTGTATTTGTGTATGCATTTGTATGGTTAATGTACATCTGATCCTATATTGTTTATGGTTATAGATCTTTATGCTTTGATGGTATTTTGCTGCTTTGACTCTACAGGTGTTCTTTGAAGCGGGACAAGTGAGGAAAGAGTAGCGAAAGCTCTATCAAGGGAGAGAGGAAACAAGCAAGGAGCCAAGCGAAAGACTGAGGTTGGTACTCTCTGCTTCTCTCTCATCTATCTCTCATAAAGGAAAACACAAGTGACTTTAAATTGTTTGTTTCTAAGATAGCTACCCGTCTTAGTGGGACTAGTAGCTCTGAATGGACATTAGTTTTCCCGCTAACACCAAGTTATATCATAAATATGAAGGCCTAGTTTAGTTATAAAGGGGCCAAGTTTTGTAATATCTCTGTGGGCCGAGTGTTTTCTTTACAAGTTGAGTTGTATAAAAGTGTCAAATACCATTCTTTGCATGGGGTCGAGTCAACTAATTTTGGGAAGTTTGAATTCTATCTAGGAGCCTCAGTTGACTATTAAAAGGAGCCATTTGTTGGGCATTGTATTCCATAGGTGGGAGGCCAAGTTTAGAGTTTAAAGTCAAGGATAAACTTTCCTATGAGCATATCACCTACAACCTAACTATTTTACGAAGAGTTGTCATCTGCCCCCATATTTCTCTCTAAAGTTATTGTAGCAAGTTTCCATCAACGTTATGTGTAAATTCTTAGTTTAATACAAGTTGTCTACTTTTGTTTGAAGTTCTTTCATGGTGTCTTTTTGGTACTATGTACATTTATTTAAATAAAATACAAAAGAATGCACCAACCTCCATATGCATGAAAATTGTTTGACTAAGTAGCTCAGTGACAAACTAAAAAAAGCTCAAAAATTTTAGTGTGAATTTTGAGATATTCCAAAGGGGGTATCTTACATCGAGTATGGTTAGATCAAATTCTTGCAGCAAAAGTAACCATCTAGTATTCTACCATTAATAATAGGTTTTTTTTCTTGAGATATTACATTGAAACGTGATATATATAGTTGTTGCATGGTATGTGTGAATAAAAATTGTGTAACATGTACTTATATAGTGCTGAAATTTATTAGTGGCATATAATATGGCAAGAAATTCAGCATTAGTGAATGTATAATTTAAATTTTCTCAATCAAAATTTTCGTTGGTGAAATAAATGATGTACCTTTCTACAACCTCATGTTGTCTTTAAAATGTTAAGGTATTTTCTAAAGCATCTATATGGATGTGGAAAAGGAAAGTTCTAATTTTTGTCCTTTCATTATAGGGGTTGAGATTAGTTTCATTGCAAGGTGTTAGATTTTGTCTTGTTGGGTATGTATTATATCCTTTGCATGATTAATCCAAACATGATTTGTTGCAATCGGACATAGAGGGGATATCATAGAGGGGCGAAAGCCCCCTTGCTCGAGGAATTGCAACCCTCGAAAAAAAAAATAGGCGCCGCTTTGTGTCTATTTTTGGCAGATTTCAACACATGGTTTTTACTTTTAGCGGATTTTTGGTGCATGGTGGTTCAACCCAAAGTTTTGTAATTATGGTTAAGAAACTATAGTTTTACTGTAATCCAATGTTAATTTATTAGGAGTTTGTGGATGTTGTGGGATATACATATTATAGACTAACATTGTAATGAAATAATATATTGAAAAAAATATTTCTGGTTTTCCTATTTTGGGTTTCCAATATAAAATTTATTTGTTAAATATGTATGTGTATCATTGCATCTTTTTTGTTTTTATTAAGAATCTATTTGCAAAACTTAACTTTATAGGGTTAAAAACGACAATTTGGTATTAGAGTAGTTTGGCTTCAAGGTGAAACCTTTATGTCTAAAGGTTTTTGCTTTGGTCCATGGAAAACCTTTTTACAGTGGGATATTTGTTGTATGAATTCTTGTGCTGAAATGAAATAGTGAGTATTTCAAAGATAGATATCAAAAAATTCAATGGATAAAGTTTTGAGGAGTGAAAGCTCAAAATGGAAGATCTTTTTTTGGAAAAAGATCTATGGATTGTAATGGATTAAGGTAATGCACTGACAAGGTTGTCGATAGAAGATTGGACTAAGTTGGATCAATAGGAAAAGAGCATAACATGATTGTGTCTATCAAAGTCAATATTACTGAATGTTTTAGGAGAATCTATAGTGAAAGCATTATGGAATAAGTTAAGGGATTTGTATCAATCTAAGTCCTTGGTGAACAAATTGTTCTTGTAAAAGGAGTTATATAATCCAAGGATGAAGGATGAAGACTCAGTGACAAAGCATATAAATGCCTTCAATATTGTGGTTAGGGGAATTTTTAGGTCTAAAATGGGCCTCCTAAGGAAAATAATAAAATACGGGTTATGGATTTTTAAAGGAAAAGAAAGAAAACTACATTTTTCAACTATATTTTTTACTTATCTCATTATAGATTTAATTAAATTTAAAGTGTGGGGACTCGTTGAATGAGAAATTGGATTCAACATCCAACAAGCACCCACCCGACATACTTTTTAGTAGACCCACACTTGAAATTTTGAAAATACATGAAAAAATGTGTTTAACATGTTTTTTTCGTGTATTTCCATTTTTTCTCGATGCGGGTTTACTTAAAAGTGTGTCAAGTGGGTACTTGTTGGATGCATAAACCAATTCGGAATCCAACAAGAGACCACACTTTAAATTTGAGTAAACATATAAGGAGAGAAATCAAAAATATGGTTTTAAAAGTAGTCTTTTCTTTTCCCTAAAAAATATTTACCCTTGGGGATGACATCATCACCTTGAATCTTATCAGTTCTTTTAAAGTTGATTTTGTTAGTAGATTTTTCATTTTGAAGCCCCCCTTTTACCTCAAAATTTTCCTAATGTCAATTATTAATTGTTGATATTAAGATGTGTTGTTTCTACTAGACTCGTGGGATTGTCTACTTGTTATCATAGTTTTGATGAAATAATCTCATCCTTATTATCAAAGAAGATGAGATAGAAGATCATGAAAAATCATAACATAGATGCCTTATCTGTAAAAGAAAACCACCAAGTTAGAAACAAAAATATGTCCTCAAATGGGAGATCTAAATCTAGAGGAAGACATAAATATCCACAAAATTTCATAAAGATGTGTTAGAAATGTGGAAAGGTCATTACAAGAAACACTGTAGATCCAAAAGTGTTAGGAAAGGGAATGGATTTGATGATTCTCCTTCAATAGGATAAAAAACCTCCTTAGACGAAGGAGGAGATGTGCACCTGGCTTCTTCAAGCAAAAATATAGATCATGAGGCATGGCTAGTCAACTAAGGTGCATATTTTCATATGACTCCTTAAAGGGAGTGGTTTTGCAAGTATAAAAGGTATGATGGTGGTGATGATTTCCTAGGAGATGACTCAACAGCCGAAATCGTAGGATGAGGAAACGTCAAGTTGAATCTCATGGATGGAAGGACTAGAAAACTCCCCAGTGTTCTGTACATCCTAGGATTAGCCAAAGTTTTGATTTATGTAAGCAAGATGAGTGATGCAGGTGTAAAAGTAGAGGTTAAAAAGGATGGTTTGAGCAGAAATGGTATTATTGAGGGGATTTTGTATTGGAAATATGTATAATATTCTAGGAAGCACTATTAGTGATGGATGCAACAGTTCCATTGTTCTTGAGAGTAGATTTGAAGAAGGAAAAAATCCTACAATCTCTAAAGAGAAGATTATATTATAGCATCAAACATTGGGACATATAGGAGAAAAGGACCTTTGAGTATTGCATGGTAAATATGTGGTAGAAGGAATGTCTAATTACTATCTGTATTTTGATCTCTATTAACATTTCTCATGTCGAAAGCGAAAGTAGGTAAGATTCTTTTATGGTGCTAAGAGGACAGAGGGAATATTACAACTAGTGCATATTGATGTGTTTGGACCTATGTTGGTTCCTTCACTGGGTAAATGTGCATACTATATCTCATTTATAGATGACTTCTTGAGGAATACATGGATTTATTTCCTCTTAAATAAATTTGAATTATTTGACAAACTTAAAGAGTTTAAGGCTATTGTGGAAAACCAAACAAAGAAGAAAATTAAGATGTTAAGGATGGATAATGATGGAGAATTCTACAAAAGTGAATTTGAGGAATATTATAAAAAATTCAATATAACAAGGCATAAGACTACTCCATACACACCTCTGATGAGCCTCATTATTGCAGCAAGAATGTTGCAACTCCTGTTGACACCTAATCATTAGGATTGGGTGAATAACTGAAATTTATGTAAATAAGTAATAGAAAATATGAAGAGTCATCGGGAGATGAAACGAACAGTCTCTCCCTCATGTATATAATAAAGACCAACCTGAATGAATATCATGAATTGTTTTGAGGAGTTACCTCCTGGTCTGACATGGTATCAGAGCCAGCGCCATTTTTTGCTTCCCTTTGCTTTGTAACTCCCTATTTTTCCTATGGTATTCTGAATCCTATGCAGACTGGCTAGCCTGGCAGCTCTGACGCTTCCACTAGCCTGAATGCATCATAACCCACAGCTCATTATACTCCTTATCATTGGAACCGTCGTTGTTACCATACATTGCTAGAGCAGCGCTATGGAGCAAATTCAAGTTCTAAATGTTAAAGAACGTAAGGTTTTTTGTGGCTCTCTCCTCGTCCGTTTCCATACTCTGCGAGTTGGGCTCTGGCTGAGAATTCTTGGCAGTGCCCTCGGTGATCTTCGTGGACCAAATCATAAAACCCAGAAGTTGACCAACTAACTTCGGCAGCTCATTCAACTCCTCGCTTGGCACCTCGCGACTCGGCCCTCCACACTGTGTTGCTCACTACTCCATCCACGGCCCTCCTCCATACACAGTCTTCTGATACCTCGGCCCTTGGCATATGAATCCGCTCTAATATAACGCTCCAGGTTAATTTACGTTGAATGTTGTAACGTTGTTGGTATATTGATCTCACAACAGACATGGAGGTGAACGCATACGTCGGCCTACAGTGTTGAATCTGGAATGAGGTGCGAAATTTCTTTTGAAGACTATATTGTATGACAAAGAGGTGCAAAATTTTTTTTTTAAAGGCTATATTGTATGACAGAAAGGTGCGAAATTTTTTTTTGAAGACTATATTGTATGACAGAGAGGTCCAAAAAAATTTTTGAAGACTATATTGTATGACAGAGAGCCTATGTGTGAGAACCTCCTCTCCTGCATGAATGGTATGGTTTTTTTTAGCGACTGTGAGCTGTTGCATTGTATATGGCATTAAATATTAGAGTCGGTGAATGGTGAATTCTATTACCTTGTGGTGTATGATATTACATTTTGTACAGTGATACCTCTGTCTCCATATATCATAATCAAATTTTTTTTAGCAGCAGAAGTTTTTTTCTCCACAAAAGCACATTTTTTGCCAGCAGAAGTATTTTTACAGCACTCAGATTTTACAATGCATTCAATCATATCTATTGTGGGAGTAGTTCTCACTAGCAAGGAGAACTATCCTGAGTGGTCCCGAAAGATAAAACACACCCTCATTTTCAATGAGTTGTGGAAAGGAGTGTGTGTTGGAGACAGAGACAAAGAGCCAGAACAGCCTACCTCAGACAAGGAGTTCGCCATTTGGGAAAATAAGAACAGCAAAGCCTATGCATTAATTGCAGCATCTGTAAGTGAAGAGGTGAGTCAACATATTTCACCATTTTCAAATTCTTTTGAATCCTTACAAAAGTTGAAAGAACTCTATGACTCACACTCTGCACTTGAAGTTGTTCAACTCATGATTAAACTCTTCACTCTTGAATTACAAAATAATGATCCTCTTGCTCTTGCATCCGAAGTAAAATCTATAATGCATGATATCAAAGCCACTAAGGTTGAATTGGATATTCCTCTTATCGCTTTTCTCAAGGCACTTTATCCTACTTACTCCAATTATCTTGAGTCATTGCAAGCAAATGGAAATCTCAAAGATATTACCTTTGACTCTCTTGTGAAAAAATTTGCTGAAAGAGAGAAAGCTTTTGGAAAGAAGATAGCCCCTGAATATTCTAAAGAGGTTGCATGCCTTGCTCATAAAGAAAAGAATCTTGCCCAAGATTCTTCCAGAGGAAGAGGTGGTCGAAGAGGAAGAGGAAGATATTTCAGAGGCAGGGGGGGCAGACACTCTCAAGGAGAAAAGTCAGATTTGCATTGCATACGCTGCAAAAGAAATGGATCACATGATGCCTCCACATGCAAGTTACCTTGGGACAAAATTGAGTAGCAAAGAAACCAACCCAAAGGTAAAAATAATGACACAGACAAAGGTAAAGCACCTGAATCTTCTCATTGAGTTGTGGCACAATGTAATATTGGAGTAAATGAAGACTTATTTAATGCTTCACTTGCTTCTTGGAAAAATGATTGGTTGCTTGATTCAAGAGAAACTTGCCACATGACTCATAGAAAAGCTTTTTTTGAAGAATTTACTGACAATGTTGATGGAGCAGTATACTTTGCAGACCAATCAAAACTTAAGCCATCAGGGCTTAGCACAATCAGGCTTAAATTGCCTGGCCTTCTAGACTTTCTTCTGCATCATGTTCTATATCTCCCACAGCTGAGGAGAAACTTGTTGTCCTTGGTCCACATCCACCAAAAAGGTCACTGCATTCATATGTTTGATGGCAAGCTTGAGGTGAGTGTAGAATTCTCTCTACAAATCAACTAGCTCACTAATATCATGTAGAAATTTCACCTACGGATCAAACTAATATATGCAATGTACTAAAACATAATACTAGATCTACATCTACCATAAACTTTGTGGAAGCTTAATTGAACATGAGCAACATCAAGCATGAAAAGATATAACTGAGAATGAGAAGTAATCAACCATAAAACAAAAGATATAACCTGGGGAAAGCACCAGCCTTGTTATAGACATTTTTGTGCCTTACAACTCCAAGCATGAAATTTCCATAAACCAAGGGCTCCTAAGTCCCTAAAAGTGTTGTTCTAACCCCTAAAGGAACAAGGTCAACAAATTATAGCTTCTCCCAGAAGTTCTCCACCAGAAACTGCTCAGAATAAGTCAAAAAAGGATCATTTCAGCTGCTCCACTGGCTAGGTGCGTTGCATTGCACCTAAATACACTGGCTAGGTGCGTTGAAATGCACCTAAATGCACTATGAGGGTGCGTTGGGCGAGAAATGACAAATGGCAGTGTCATTCTGCGAGGTGGAGAGACAATGGAAGCTTCCAAAATCTTCTCCTATGACACTTGCCTCACTGAATTCGACCAAGGATGAGTAAGAGGCCTTCAGTCTCCAAGTGGAAGCAAGAACTGATAGACAGAAGACACTAATCAAATCACAAGCTGACTCATCCTCCTTACACATATCTATATATGGATCCCTCATCCCAGAGATCCAGAGGCTAGAATTTTGCACATTGTAAGGAATTGTTGTTGGTTTTGAGACAAAGATCAGAGTATTGGGTGATCTATGCTTTGTTGGAGGTGAAGAGGGGCTTCTTTGCTGGGAGGTTGATGCTGGGTCAGGAATCATCGGTTGTAACTCCTCTTGGATCTTTTCTTGTTTATCAATAAAAACTATCTGAGTTTTTCCTCCATGCTTTTGTATCATTGATGCTTGTTACATTTGTATGGTTAACTTAAATCTGATCCTAAGTTATTTATGAATATATATCCATGTCTTTGTATAGTGTTCTTCTTCTGTGATCTTACAGGCACTTGGTGAAGCTGGGCAAGTAAGGGAGCAGGTAGCTAGAAGCTGTCAAAGAAGAGAGAGATCGGATCAAAGGATTAGCGCAAGACACACGTTGGTTCTTCCTATTCCTCTCTATCTATAGTTCATAAAGGAAATACAAAAGTAGTTTTTCTCTGTTTGTTTCTAAGGCAGCTGTCACACCTTAGTGGGATAGAGCAGTTCTAAATAGACACTTTTCCCGGTCACAAAATGGCGACTCCGCTGGGGAGGAAGTCTAATTAGTTTGTTTGTGTATCTCTTTGTTGTTTGTTTCATAAACTTATAAGTAGCATTCAAACTGCATTTGCCATAACAAATGCAAAGTAGACATCTGCTGCTTCAATCCATTCACTGGATCTGTTTATGATTTGAACAGCTGATCCACAAAATATCTGATTTCCCTTGTGATAGCTCTTAGACCCTCCTTAGATCTACCCCTGATTGTGCATTACTGATTGCTTTTACTCGGCCAAAAACCAAAGACTGAACTGCAAACTGTGACCCAGAACCCGGACAGATTCTCGTTTCTGGCCCAGCGCAGGTACTGTTAAGAGATCCTGCATTTCAACGCACTTCCCGAAAGGGCAACCTGCGCTGCAATGCAGTTTCTCTGTGTTACAGGTGCGCTGATCAGACTAGCCCTGTGCAGCTGAGGTTCTTGTGCTTCATTCTTTCCAGTTCTGTCTCTGAATTTTGTTGCCTGTGATCAGTATATACCTGTTTAAAACCCCTTTTCCTTGTTGTTATTCCGCCTCCTTTGTACAAAAGAACTGTAGATGTTTTTGTGTGTTTGTTGAGTCGTTTACAGTTTTCCATTGCAAAAGTAGAATAGTCATACTGTCGTCCTTTGATTTAGATCTGTCGCAAGTGTCGATTTTGATCATAGGAGAAAGTTTGATTGCTGTTGATGGTCGATTATACTTTTACTATTGACTTTGGTCTGAATTTGTGATTTTCTAGTGTCAAAAACGAGTATTCATTTCAAAATCGTAAAGTGTCGTAATCGTCTTTATCTTTTGATTTCGAAAAGAAGCTTGTTTGTGTTTGTCGCTTGAAAGCAAATTCAGATTTGTACATCAACTTTCTTTTTAGCATCAATACTAAGAAAGTCGAAAACAAATACATGCATGTGCATTTGCATATAGACAGTCTGTTTGGCTTGATTTAGGAAAGTGCATTTACAGTGTGCTCTTTGCTCTTTGTGAAAAGATTGTGTCTTTCTTTTCCTCTAGTAGTTTCATTGCACAAAAGAGATAAAAGTTTGTTTATCATCTTTAGATTGCATTTTAGGAATTACATCTACATCTCATGGTGAACCCAAAAGGAAAACTTCATAAGCAAGATCAACTTAAAATAAATTCAATGAATCTAACAATGCTTTGGAACTTAACGCACAACATTTAGAGGTCTAGGCTAGAGACGTATTCTGGCGTCGTAAAGCCTGGTAACTATTGTCCTCACTGATGATTGGGTGATTCCTCCACTTTGAGACGATAAGTGCCAGTACGGACTTGTGCTCCCACGTACCGTCGAGTATATTTTGGGAGACCCCTATAGGCTTAAATCCTTTATCCATAGGAAGCCGTGTCTGTCGCCCTATTGATCGCAATGCACTGAACACAGCATTCGGGAAGATTGACTGCCGTACGGTAAAAAGTATTCTGCAGTTTTGCGATTGGTTTGTTACTCCCTCTACCTAGACCTTCAGAGCAGTCCCTTTCGTTCCTTTTCAGACTCCTTAACGAAAAAGGTCCATCTAAGCACTTGTCACTTCAGGCTCATTAAAAATCGAAGGAGACTAGAGTCATCTTTTGTTTTTTCTCGACTCTTAAAAACTGAAAAAACAAGTTGTGTCAAAGCGTATAAAATTTATTTTAAACGGAATATTCATTACCCTTTCCTACGTTGATCTTGGGTTGAGAAAATGGAGTCTACCAACCAAGGAATTCCCCTTGGAGGAAATCCTAGTCCCTTCTCCTCTTGGGGAGATGTTGGTGCGCCCCATATGGCCACATTGTCGCTTCCAGGGCTGACAATTGGTTTGCCTGTATGGCTCTTCTCAACCTCTGTCGTTCAGAACACCACTATTCCTGAACAATCGAATCAACAATTAGACGAGTCCAGAGTTGCCCACCAGCCTTCTACTTCCTCTAATTCTTCCTCTCCTCCTTCCTCTTCGCTTGATGGGGTTGGTAAAGCCAAAAGTCAAGTTCCTAAGGAGAAGAAGGAAAAGAAGAAGAAAGAGAAGAAGAAGAAGGAGCCAAAGGCGAATGGGGGAAAACGAGTGTCGTCTAACAAAAATCCACACACTGCACCGACCAGGCCTAAATCGCCATGTGTCATTTGCAAAGGAGACCACTTTCACAGAGATTGTCCTTACATCCCTCAGATATTAAGGGACTGGTCTCCTCATTTGCACAACCCGGTGTCGTCAACCTCTGATGATCATGTTGAAAGCACACCATCAACTAGTGAAAGTGAAGCCCCAGGACAAAAAGGGAAATGTAGATTTCCTTGTAAACTATGCGAAGGTGATCATGCCGTCCACCGTTGTCCCTTCTTAGACGAAGCTAAAAGAGTTTTGGATGATCGTCCGGTTTCACCGTTACAACTTCCTCCTGGATATAAAAAACTCTTGCCAAGTCCGTCACTAGTTGAAAATCCGGCTGGCCTGCTCAGGTGGTCGGCTGAAGCACCTATCATTGAAGATAAACCATCTGGATCCATACCAGATGAAATTCAAAAGGTCGAGGCAGCAGTTGACCCGGTCTTGCCTTCAGAGGTTTTATCTTCAGATGATACAGTCACTAAAGAGAACAAGGATGACACCGTCCAAATTCTCTTCATAAACACAGACTCCGACGAACATGGGCGCAATTTACCCGTTCCTTTACCGCAGGAAGGAAGTTCGTCAGAGCCGTACCCGGCCATCTATTCGGTCCCACCTCCAAGCAACCTAGTTGTCTCCTTCGACTAGAATCAACTAGGCAGACCCCGTTTACCAGCAAGCATACCATTCCGAATTATCGTTCAAATATATAGAATGGTTATGGCTGGCACCATCATAGATGAGGGGGCTTCTGTGAGTATCCTTTCCTCAACTGCTTGGAAAGCGCTTGGTTCACCATCGCTTTTGCCTGAGATGAGAAATCTGACAGGCTTTGATAAAGGAACCAGTCGACCTTTAGGGATCCTTCCCGATGTGTCCATAAAATTGAGTGGGAAAACCGTTCGCATGAACGTAATGGTAGTTCAAGGACCCCTAGATTACAATCTACTCCTTGGACGAGACTATATTTATTGCATGAGAGCCATTGTCTCATCACTCTTTAGAGTGATGTGTTTTCCGCACGAAGGAAGAATGGTCAAGCTCGTGGACCAGCTTTCATTTCCCGGATCACACATAGCAAATAGTCATATACCATCCCTGAATGGTATTTTCACGCAAGAAATGTCTCAATCTCCAGTCCATCCTCCCGATGAGCGCGAGTAATTCGAAAGGATATGACTGAAACCCAGGGGGCATGCATCCTGGTCTGCTTCGGCAGGAAAACTTCGGGTATAGGGTAGGTTTCCGCGAGAGAATATGACTAGTCTGTACCCCCGTCCGTGATTGGAAGAGGGGGTTATTCTAGAACAAGATTCTCTTGTCAAAGTTATGTGAGTTGGCGAGCGCCGCCACTCACCTTTGATTATCTCGGTAGACATCGCCGAAGAAGTGTTTTGTTTACGCCGTAAATAGAACAATCTTTGGGTAACCTGTAAGAGGTAGGCCTCTCTCGGTAAAACAAATGTTTTGGCGGAAAGAAGTAGAGGTAACCTTGAAACTCTGTTTTATACCTGGGGGCATGCAAGCCTTTTGGCGTGCAAGCGAAGAGCGACTATTTATTTTTTTTAATTTTTAGGACCTCTAACCCTTTAAACCCGTAGGATTGGTCGTTTCCTAACTTGCATAAAGAAAGGATGTGGGGAAAAACTCTAAAAATTGGCATTTTATATGAGACATTCTTATCATACGACTGGATTAATCGAGCAGTGTTACCGCAAGGTTCAAGCTCGTTAAAAAATAAACCCGCACCGAGCAAATGTTTCCACCCGCGTTTAAGCTCGTTAAAAATGAACTATTCCCCAGTAAATAACCACCGTGAATGTAGTACTTCAGCCATTAAAGCCTTGGTCGTGTTTGCACCGTCACCTCCACTTTTTCATTGGCCGATCATTCACCTCCATTTGATTGTTTACCCATTTTGAGGAACAACTGCGAAGAGTGATTTCACTAGCCATCCTTGTGACACTGCCATGATTGGAAAATTCCAAACCTTACCTGGAATCAGCTGCTACCCGTTTTATCACTCGTTCCTCAAAAGACGAGTCTCCTTTAAGCTCTTTTCAACTGACTCATAAAATATGAAAAGATTGTCGAGCCATTGGCCTCTCCAGCTCGTTAAAGGGACAGGAAGTGCTATCCCTCCTCTAGATTTTAATCTTTTTGGACCTGAGGGATTATTGCACAAAAAGATCGAGCGCTTGTTTTGTTCGGCTCGTTAAAACTATCGAAAATTCATCCCTTCTGTATTGTTCTATACTTTTTCGGACTTAAGGGATTAGATGACGAAAAAGGAATTTTGGAGTTACCTTTACATACCTTTTCAGACTCTCTAAAATTGAAAAGGACCGAGTTATCTTTGTCGTTAAACTCGTTAAAAAGATTAATAGCGACAAACTTGTCTTTAGACGAGAACGAGTTTCACTATCGCTAGACTCGTTAAAACATAGCGATGGGTTTGCCCGAAGGGCAAATTATAGAACAAGCATATGTTATCCTCCTCAAGCTTGACAAAAATAAAGAGGTACTGGTCAGTAATGACTGGGGAAAAATTGGGAAGAAAACTCAAAGAATCTTTATTGGTAGCAAGTCGCTCTTGAACATGACACTTCCACTCCGTGTCCGAGTCGGGTTGGGTTGTTTCATTCACCGGTCACATCGCCATGGTCACACCATACCATCCACATTTGGGGTTAATGCTACCAATCCATCACATCAGTGTCGCCGACATGTTCAAGAGAAGTCATCCAGAGAAGCCACCTGTGTCCCACCCACTACCATACATTATACTCCATTTTTTCATGACCGCCACCCTGAACCGTATATCATCAGATCGTTTTCACGTCCATCAAAATCATTTGCTCCATTCCGTGTCATTGATGTGGGATTCATTAAGGCCCTCCTGTGACGGATCACTTCTTGTCGACATCAGCTCATTATCCAAGAAGTTGGTCTAGGAACACCCCCTTCAGTACTTTGAAGCTTGCATGCCTCAATGGCAAGTTTCTCACTTCCGGCGACAGGTTTACATCAATGACCTTCGACCGAAAGATTTTGCGTGGTGTTCGACGCCAGGTCCTTTATTCACACCACGTGAATTGTACTGCAGTACCTTGAGGATCATTATCATTATCGGTGATTCCTCTCGCGCTTGTTAACAGTTTACATCATTGACTGGTAATCAAGCGATGTCTTTCCATGTTCGACTTCAGGACATTTCTCACATGGATCGACTTGTACTTCGAGTGAAGATCGGATGAGATTGAAGACCCCGGATCTAGTTTCATCCATCTGGGCTGCGATATATATTCAGGGAAATAAAGACATTAAATGTACAGTATTGCAGCACAGATAATCATCCTACCAAAAGGATGATGGCTCTATCAGAATCATTAGTCTACAATCAGACGATTGTCTGTCCTATGTACATGAAAATGAATTTATAAAGCTGAGCATGGGAATGCCCGCCTCAGCTAGATCATGAAAAACAGTATGAAGATAATGTATTGTATTGTATCTTATTACACGTCTCCTCCCAGCATTGAAAGAACTTCGGATCCTCATAATAAAGCATTTCACCCGACACCAAAAGGTTAACGGCCTCATACTTTAGGGGGCAACTGTTATAGACATTTTTGTGCCTTACAACTCCAAGCATGAAATTTCCATAAACCAAGGGCTCCTAAGTCCCTAAAAGTGTTGTTCTAACCCCTAAAGGAACAAGGTCAACAAATTACAGCTTCTCCTAGAAGTTCTCCACCAGAAACTGCTCAGAATAAGTCAAAACAGGATCATTTCAGCTGCTCCACTGGCTAGGTGCGTTGCATTGCACCTAAATACACTGGCTAGGTGCATTGCAATGCACCTAAATGCACTATGAGGGTGCGTTGGGCAAGAAATGACAAATGGCAGTGTCATTCCGCGAGGTGGAGAGACAATGGAAGCTTCCAAAATCTTCTCCTATGACACTTGCCTCACTAAATTCGACCAAGGATGAGTAAGAGGCCTTCAGTCTCCAAGTGGAAGCAAGAACTGACAGAGAGAAGACACTAATCAAATCACAAGCTGACTCATCCTCCTTACACATATCTATATATGGATCCCTCATCCCAGAGATCCAGAGGCTGGAATTTTGCACATTGTACGGAATTGTTGTTGGTTTTGAGACAAAGATCAGAGTATTGGGTGATCTATGCTTTGTTGGAGGTGAAGAGGGGCTTCTTTGCTGGGAGGTTGATGCTAGGTCAGGAATCATCAGTTGTAACTCCTCCTAGATCTTTTCTTGTTTATCAATAAAAACTATTTGAGTTTTTCCTCCATGCTTTTGTATCATTGATGCTTGTTACATTTGTATGGTTAACTTAAATCTGATCCTAAGTTATTTATGAATATAGATCCATGTCTTTGTATAGTGTTCTTCTTCTGTGATCTTACAGGCACTTGGTGAAGCTGGGCAAGTAAGGGAGCGGGTAGCTGGAAGCTGTCAAAGAAGAGAGAGATCGGATCAAAGGATTAGCGCAAGACACAGGTTGGTTCTTCCTATTCCTCTCTATCTATAGTTCATAAAGGAAATATAAAAGTAGTTTTTCTCTGTTTGTTTCTAAGGCAGCTGTCACACCTTAGTGGGATAGAGCAGTTCTAAATAGACACTTTTCCCGGTAACAAGCCTAAAACCCCTTCTCTATATCATCAATCAAGTGGAAATCCTCAACAACATACAAAAAGAATCAGCTCAAAAGCTATCCTTCTCTCTCTGTACTCTGATGATGTAGCTCATGGACTATCTAGGCCTATATATATAGGATCCACAAGTCCTCCAAGCTCCTATTTCCTTGCACAGTTTTGATTGGGGTCCAATGTCATAACATGTGTGAATTGGCCACATCATACATGTTGTAACCTCAGGTCCAACTATGCAATCCATAAGGAATAATATTCCTTCTGCATGCAAGGAATATTCACAAGGAATATCCTAGCAACTGATAGTACACTGTCCCTCCATCTGATCTCAACTGGGTCTCTGTCTGAACTGACATGCATGAGTTATCCATGAGTGAATCTTCAGTTATCTGAAAATACCAGTTGTTACATGCATGCAAGCATTAACAAACTGAATCTCATTAATTTAACAACTTGTTAAATTAATCTAACTGGACTTGACTCAATTAACTGAGCCAACTAATTACAACTCATCCTCATCCTTTAACTGATGGTTAAATCCCTCAATCAAAGGAGAAACTGTTGCATGTCCTCACATAGACTTCAAGTTCATAATTCCTTAACTAATTAACTCAAACTGAATTAATTAATTAATTTACAAACTGTTGTTAGTATTAAATTCGAATTTTACTTCCTATTTCTAGTCCAGGGACTAACTAAAATAGGAATCCACACTGAACTGCTAAAAGTAGAACTTCTATTTTTAGCACTTCCATTTTTCATTCCCTGTTGCCCAATCCAGCACTGGTACCCAAACTAATGTTTTTAGCAGTGCTATTTTTAGCACTTCTATTTTTAGCATTTCTTGTTGCCATTTTCAACACTCCCTCTCAACAAGAAAGGCTTCTTCTTGAACCCGATCCTATACCTTCGAAATGTTCTGCATGCAACACTTCAACCAAGTGTGGTTGCTCCAACGACTCTTGGAACAAAAAAAAACTCCCAACTGACCTCTCTGTTGGGCTAGAAACATACTCTGATGTTGAAGCTCTACCTACTGCTGACAAGTGCTCCTACTGCTGACAAGTGCTCCCTCTCTGACCTTTGTGCTACTGCAACATCTCCATGCATCTCGCACCGTTGCACATCTCTTTGTGCTACCCTACACTAGTGCAACACACTTGTGCCTCTCGCATTACTGCAGCCTACTAGCTCTGCATTGTCCTGGGATTCCCTGCACTGTAGCTCTCTCTGCCACTCCATCCGCATTTTTCTCTACCCAATCAATCAGTCCTGCTACTCCTCATCGGGGCTCCTGTAACAAAGTTTAATCAAAGAGGTTGGGTACCTCAAGGATCCTGCCCCTATTTCAGCCTCTGTGACACGATCACTCCACATCGCCCCACCTCCTACCTGGAGGTATGGCTGCATGTGATCCCTCTACCCACCTAGCTCGAAGTTTCCCCCTACTGAAGGTCTCTGCATGAGTAGATGTCTCTACTCAATCTCCTCTTAGCTTCCCTTGTTGTGGCTACTCCACAACCTCCTGAAGTTGTTGCACCAATTGTGGCTCCTCCACAATCGTCTGAGACTTCTTCTAGTGTTGCATGTTGAGAGGTAATATACTCTCCCTCTCAACCACCAAGTCTCCATCAGTTACCTTGCTACTCAAGGCTTTGCATGTATCTTGAACCTCAAGAGCATACAGGTTCTTGACCCGTGAACCGATCTGCTTCACCTGTCTAGTGATGATGTGTCTAAGGAAAACATTTCCCTTACTCAAGACTACATCATAGCCTTTGTCTTCCAGCATCGTGATTAACATCAAGTTTATCTTCAGTCCTGGTACATACTTGACATCGGTCAAGGTAAGGTGAGCTCCATGCTCCCTCTAAAAAATAATCGTGCCTACACCTAAGACACTATACTTTTCATCATTACCCATCGCTATGAGTATCTGGAGATCTTTCTCCTCCAAAGTACTGAACAAACTCTTGTCATCGGTCATGTGGAAAGAAGCTCCATTGTCAAGAAACCAACCACTTCCCACCATGGATGAAACCATGCATGCGAAGAGTGTGAAATCCAACTCGAACTGTGAAGCAAGTGCCTCACCTTCAGATCCTTCCCCGGATCCCTTCTTGGATTTCCTCAGTGGACAATTTGTAACAAAATGGCCCACCTCATGACAACGAAAGCATCGCACTTTCGATTTGTCAAACTTCTTCCCACCATGGGAAGAACTGGACTCGGAAAGAGAAACCTTCTCCTTCCCCTTCTTTGCCTTACTTGCTAAGGCACAGTTTTCTTCATTGTCCATGGATGAAGAACCATCTCTGGTGCTTCTTCTTATCTACTCCTGCATCAAATCCGACCAAAGTCATTCCCAATCTAGCAATTTCTCTCTTCCATTAACCGAGTCTTGGTAGCTATGCCAGTTCTTAGGAAGACCAAGGAGTGCAAGACTCACCATGTCATCATCAGTTGTCACGATCCCTACACTTCCAAGCTCATCTCTGCATGAGGTGAGCTTGTTCAGATACATAGCGATTGTGTCATCCTTTTCACACTTGATCTTTTGAAGTTTGTCCTTCAGTGCCAGCTTCCTCTGATCACTGCTATTCTGATAAAGATCTTTCAATGTTTTCCACATCGAAAATGGAGTCTCCTTCCCATGGAGGCTTGAGACAATGTGATCTCGAACTCCCTCTAGAAGGATTCTCCTTGTTCTAGCCACACACTTCTTCCATTTCGCCAGTTGAGTAGCATCAGTCGGCTTCAAGACTTCTTGATCAATGAAGTCCTTAAGGCCATTATCTTCTAATACTGCCTCCATGCGATCCTTCCAGGCTATATAATTCGAACTGCCATCAAGGGCATATTCAAGTCTCAAACCATAGAACGCCATCGATGAAATAGATGTGATAAGAACTCAATTCAATATTCAGAAACCACAATCTTCAACTTCTGCCTTCTTGTATATTGTTCTTCCTTATCACCTGTGCTCTGATACCATGTATAATTTTCTCTACAAATCAGCTAGCTCACTGATATCATGTAGAAATTTCACCTGCAGATCAAACTGATATATGCAATGCACTAAAGCATAATACTAGATCTACATCTACCATAAACTTTGTGGAAGCTTAATTGAACATGAGCAACATCAAGCATTGTTACACTAAAAAATGTCACCATGACCACTTACAGTTAGTATGGCTCAAATCAACAGTCATGCTACCCTCTTAGGCAAGTCTTATGCCTCTGCTATCCATCTCAAACTCAAAGAAGAGAGAAAGTCTTGTCAAAAATATGTTTATCTCTGGGGTCGCAGGTTCTCTCTAGCCTTACCTGCGGGGACGCTCACAATGTTCACAAAAGGTGCGTCCTTGGACGCTCTGTATGTTAAGGGACAGGTGCGTCCTTCTGTAAAAGGCAAAATGCGCGAGTTTCATCTTAAAAAAGTTACTTGTGGTTACTTCTAGAACTTTCTAGAGGTCGGTTTGATGAATTGGATGCGCCTCCAGTTGGTTCATGTATCTCTATTAAGGAGGAACTTATCCCATCAATAAGGGAGCTATCCCACCCAAAGAGGGGGATTATCCCATTGATGGTGGACCTGAATAACCTCTTTACAGCACTATAAATAAAGACATTGAGCCAGAGGGAGGAGAGGTTGGAGCTATACATTTTCTTTGGGTAAATGCTGCAGGAATTAAGACTCCCATTTAGAACCTTGTGAGGAGAGATTGTCTTTGCTTGATTCTACTTGGAAGTGGGTGAGCTTTGTCAAAGTAGAGGAAAACCCTTGATGGACCCTGGGAGGAACTTGCACAACACCAAGGCCAGGTTGTAAGAGTTTCTTTGTTTCGTTATTAATACAAACTGGTTTATTTTTCTCAATAGCTTGTGTTAATGAGTTATTTCATGTGTTCCTTGGTCTGCATGTTGAATATATGTTTTATTATATGAAATGCAAGTGCTTGGTAATTGTTTGATTGTTTGTGGTTGCAGGAATTGACTTGAAGGAGGAGCTCATCCGGATCGGCAAGGACGGACTACAACAACCGCGTTTTGGAATAAGGTAAGCCTAAACACTTGTAGTTTTCATGTTTTAAAAGGTATATTTAGAGAAAGATCACTCCATTTTGTCTTGTTTGTCGCTAGAGAGTTTAGACTCCTAGGGAGGTCAGTTGTGTCCGCACAAACGACTGTTTCCGTATGACAAATTGGCGACTCCGCTGGGGAATCCATTAATGTGAAAGTCTTTTCCTTTGTGTGAACTTTGCTCTGAGAAAATCATTTTTATTTTCTGGTTTTTGACTGTGAGAATTAGTATTTGGGTGGCTTAGCTTTAGATTTAGTTAGATTTGGTTTTTCTTAACTTTTCCAGAAGGACGCACCCTCTGAGTACTGCACAGTGCGTCTTTGGACGCGCTGTTGCCGTTTGCACAGAGCGGGCCCGCGTCTGTTCTAACGGGTTGCCTGCGTCTTCCTGTAAAAATTTAGGAAAACTCCATTTTTGCTTTAATTGCTTTTAGATTTTGGTTTTTCTTAGCGTTTTCTGCCCAGATCCTTTAGTACCCTGTCAAAAATTTTCACCTGAACTTGTTTCATTAGCATTCCTGCTTTTAGCTTTCATCAATTGGGTGTTTTGAGTCTCTTTTTTGAGAAATTCTTAATTTGATTTCCTTTGGTCATTACTTGGAGGTTTCTCTCAGTCTTTTCACAATTTTGCATCTTTTTGCTTTTGTTTTTGCAAAAAAATTTCCCCCTCATTCGCCGGGGGGGGCTAAATTGTGTATGAGTGTTAATCGCCTTTGAGTGTTTTTATGTTTTGATCTTTGGAACTCTCACCCAATTTTCTCGACTTTCACTTGATTGGTTCTTAGATTACATTAGAATCATCTTGTGTTTGAGAATTCTCTTGCATAGATCACATTTGCATAATTAGAGTTCTCAGTTTCAGAATATGAATGAAAAATGTGCATAGATTACATTTGCATACTTTTCATGTGAATTGTGCATAGATTACAATTGCATAGTTTACATTCTGAAAAATCAATCGTAGATTTAGATCAGCTTTCTTTGATTTGAATTTACACAAAAATAAAAATAAAAATTGGTTTGGAATTGATTTGCATTAGTTTTTCTTGATGAAATTAGTGCATTAGAGAATTTGTTAAATTTTCTCTTAATGATCAATTTTTTGCATTGTTGGAAGTGAATGGAAACTCTCTCCTTACTCTAGTTAGGATTCATCGAATTGAAAGGATTGCATTATCATATTCGATTGCATTCAGTTGAGTCGGGTCATAACACCATTGGTTTCATCTCCATTTACCCATTTGAGTAATAACAGCCTTAATAACACAGCGCTTAATTAAAATTCATCTAGTAATTTTTACATTTCTAGGGCTCTGAAACACCAACATAGCTTAGGCTAGGGTCTTGGAGTAGGTGAGTACTTAACTCTCCAAGACTACAAAACCAAACAGATAGTTTATCTTGAGTAGAATAAATCCAATTGTTTCAATTGCACTCTGGGAAAGCTCCTCTTAAAGGAGAAGCACGAGCTCGTGTCCGAACCAGTGAGGGGATCATTCCCCCCTCGTTGGGAACGACGCCAGACAGTACGTATTACAAACGGTAAACCTCGGATTAACCATTGTCGAGGAGCCAGGGGTCACTTATCGGTAAACCTTGGATTGTTGTCAAGGAGCCGGTAAGGGGATTGAGCTTGCTACTCTGCCCTTGCGTGCTGTCGGAGTTTCCACAGCAAGAATTTCCAACTGGTTACCGTAAACTTTCTCCCAACCTACTGTCAACTGACGGAGTGATTGATCTAAATTCAAGTACAGTCGATCACACTCTCCCATTGGAGAGTGAAACTCATGTCACTCAGGTTGATGATCCATTAGTTGATCAAGTGGTCGATTCAATTTCACATTCGGTCGATCACACTCTCCTTTTCGAGAGTAAATTTCATACCGCTGATGTTCTTCTTGTTACATCGGATTCTTCTATGCCGGGGGGCATTTCACCTGTTTCTACAGAACCCCCTCCAAGTGCTGAGGTCTTTTCCTTTGATTGGAATAGACTGACATAACCTCGTCTTCCTTCCTCCATCCCTTTCCAAATCATTGTCAAGGCTGGTGGTAGGGACATACATCGTACTCAGGTAGATGAAGGTGCTTCTGTTAGTATTTTATCCTCAGCTGTTTGGAAAGCTTTGGGTTCCCCTCAGCTTGCGCCTATTACGCAGAATCTGAAAGCTTTTAACAGAACAATTAGTGAACCTTTAGGGATCCTTCCTAATTTTTCCATTACATTGGAAGGTAAAACTGTCTGTATTGATCTTATGGTAGTTCGAGGTCCCTTGGATTTCAATTTACTCCTTGGGCGAGACTATGTTTATGCAATGAAAGCTGTCGTATCGACACTCTTTCGCGTGATGTCTTTCCCTCACAATGGCAGTATTGTGACTGTAGACCAGCTTTCATTCCCTAGTCTTGTCTCAACTACCACTAATATGACACCCCTAAATGTTCTTGATTCTAAAGTGGTATCTACCCTGCCACGGGTTAATTATGTGGCAACCGGTCCCATGTTTTCAGTTACCGATGTAAGTGAGCCTCTCACTATTGATTTAGATCCGGTAATTGACATGGAAAACTCTATGGGATTATTTGAACACGATGTTCTTATCCCCTTTGAGTCCCTTGATGTGTGTGCCTTCCAAAAAACTATTCTTCCCTCAGATGAAGACCTTTTGGAAGCCATGATCAAGGTGTGTCCATTGACATGTCTTTCTTCCAGTTGGAAGCCATGATCAATGGTACGAGGATAGTTTGTTCCTCTCTCAACCTCGTTAAAAAATGAAAATGGATGGTACGAGGATAGTTTTTTCCTGTATCAACCTCGTTAAAAAATGAAATAGGCTGTAACGAGGAAAGTTCCTTTTACTGTGTCAACCTCGTTAAAAAATGAATCAGTGTGTACGAGGATAGTTTGTTCCTCTCTCAACCTCGTTAAAAAATGAAAATGGATGGTACGAGGATAGTTTTTTCCTGTATCAACCTCGTTAAAAAATGAAATAGGCTGTAACGAGGAAAGTTCCTTTTACTGTGTCAACCTCGTTAAAAAATGAATCAGTGTGTACGAGGATAGTTTTTTCCTGTATCAATCTCGTTAAACAATGAAATAGGCTAGCATGAGGAAAGTTCTTTTACTGAGTCAACCTCATTAAAAAATGAATCAGCTATGAGGATAGTTCCTGTTACTGAGTCAACCTCGTTAACAAATGAATCAGGTATGAGGATAGTTCTTTTCTTGTGTCAACCTCCTTAAAAATGAAACAACTCCCTTTTCAAGTTAAATATTGAAAGTAAACCTTCATTTCATCCAGCCGGTTGAATGCAATGAAGCCTGGGGGGCATGTACCTCGCTTTGCATCATTATGCTGGGGGCATGCGAACTTTTTGAGCATAGTTCCTTGTCTTGTGTCAAGCTCGTTAAAAAATGAAACAAGAGTAGGTTAAGTAGGTAGATTCTAGATAATAGTCATGAGCATAGTTCCTTGTCTTGTGTCAAGCTCATTAAAAAATGAATCAAGGATTTTAGAGCATAGTTCCTTGTCTTGTGTCAAGCTCGTTAAAAAATGAATCAAGGTTTTTAGAGTAAAGTTTTTGTTAGGTAGATTGTAGAGTAATTATGAGCATAGTTCCTTATCTTGTGTCAAGCTCGTTTAAAAAATGAAACAAGGGTTTGAGGATAGTTCTTTTCTTGTGTCAACCTCACTACAAAATGAAACAACTCCCACAAGTCTTTCCAAGATCTTGAAGGTAAAGCTTCATCCCATTCACCTCATTGAATGCAATGAAGCTTGGGGGGCATGTACCTCGTTTTGCGTCATTATGCTGGGGGCATGTGAACTTATAGCAAGCATAGTTTTTCGTTTCAAGCTTGCGTAAACATGAAACCGAATCCGAGCATAGTTCTTTTCCTGTGTCAAGCTCGTTAAAACATGAAACAAATCCTCCTCTACTTGAGTTGAGAGTTTGACTAGACCTCATAAATGTTAAGTTGTATATTTAGGTTAGTTATTCTAGTTATTTCAGTTTTTTGTTTTAGGTCCAGTCTTTCAAATGATCTCGTAACTCAACCTTCATTTCATCCAACTGGTTGAATGAAATGAAGCAGGGGGGCATGCGCTCTAGCAGTTACGCTTAGGGGGCATCAAGCACAGTTTTATCTCTGTTTCAAGCTTGTGTAAAAAATGAAACTACTTTGAAGCATAGTTTTTCTCTGTTTCAAGCTTTTGTAAAAATGAAACCTATCTCGAGTCAATTTCAGTTATTTTCAAGACTCGTTAAACTCATGAAAATACCGAGATTATTTTGCTATTTTTCATTCTCGTAAAACAAATGAAAATGCCAAGTTCTTTCCGTCTTTTCCTGCTCGTAAATTAAATTGAAAGTCGGTCATATGAGTACATTTTTATCCCTTTTTCGAACTCATTAAAATTTACGAAAAAGTGAAAACCATGAGTACATTTTTATCCCTTTTTCGAACTCGTTAAAACTTAAGAAAAAGTGAAGCCTTGGAGTTCTCTTTTAAGCCCTTTTCAGACTCTTAAAACATGAAAAGATTGCCGAGCGTTTCTTTTACACTCGTTAAAACGGAATTAAAAGACGGTCCCCTTTTAGCTCTTTTCTGACCGCAAAATCAGGAAAAGATTGCCGGGTTTTTGTCGTTTCAAACTCGATAAGGAAATAAAACGACGTGTCCTTGATCGCTTTTTACTTTTCAGGTCAACGACACTATTATGAAAGTACTCCTTGGTCGCAAGATCAAGCGGTTCCCCCAGGTATTATTTTATACTTTTTCGGGCTTGAGGGACACAAATGTACGAAAAAGTTCAACGTGGAGTCTCCTTTAGTTTTTTCAGACTCTCTAAAATTGAAAAACGCCGAGTTTCTCCTATACTGGGCTCGTTAAACTTTTACAGTAGAGGACCTGTTCAATTACAAACAGGAACGAACCACTCCTTCCTAGGGTTCGAATTTAAACTAGGTTGGACTCATCCGAAGGATGAGCTTATAATCAAGCATATGTTATCCTCCTCAAGCTTGTTAAAAATAAAGAGGTACTTGCCAGAAATGGTGGGGGAAAAGAGAGAAGAATGAACCTGTTTGTTACCTTTTGTCTCAAAAGAAACTTTATTACCACTCTTGAACACGACACTTTTTCATTCACCTGGGTTGGGAAATCTTTTACCTCACAGTTGATCAAACCACTTTGAAAGTCTTTAACCGGGTTCCGGGGATTAACTTTGAGTTATTCGTCACCAAGCCATCTGTCGTGTCGTTATGTGTTCAAGAGGTCTGCAAGCAAAACTTTCATCTGCAAAATACTTGTCATCCATTTGACCATCCCTGAGTCAGTCCTTACAACAACATTTCTTCAACTTGAACAATGATTTCGTGTTGCGGGCTTGCCTGCAACGGGTCGCTTTCTATCGACATCAGCACATTATCTAGAAAGATGACTTAGGAATCGACAGTACCTTGAAGTCTGCATGCATCAATGGCAGGTTTCTCGCCTTTGACGTCATTTTACATCATTGACTTTCGATCAAAGGATTCCGTGAAGTGTTCGACATCAAAACATCTATTCACATTTCACGGGTTGTGCTTGGTACTTTGAGAACCATTGACATTACTGGTGGTCTCTCTCACGCTTGTTAACAGTTTACATCATCGACTGGTAATCAAGTGGTTTCTAACATGTTCGACATCAAATCATTTAATCACATGGCTAGAATCGTACCAATTCGGGAAGTAGAAGTGAAGACCCTGGATCTAGTTTCTACCATCCAGGCTGCAAGGAGTTTTGTATTCATTATCTATGTAGACTAATCATAAACAGATGGCTGCGTCCATACTGTGTCTACAAAAGTTTATAAAAATGATGTACTGCAAGATCATTCCTGTATCAGAGTAGTTAGTCCATTAGTTAAAGTTTTGAATCTGAGTATGGGAATGCCTACCTCAGTGATGATATAATCTTATACATGTATTTTGTGTTGAAAATTGCAGGTTCCAACCAGGTCATCCACAAGACAATCCTTGAAATGATAAAGCGCTTCACCCTTCCTAGATATTACAAACCCTAATCTATTCCAGGCTTCGCACTTTAGGGGGCAATCTGTTACACTAAAAAATGTCACCATGACCACTTACAGTTAGTATGGCTCAAATCAACAGTCATGCTACCCTCTTAGGCAAGTCTTATGCCTCTGCTATCCATCTCAAACTCAAAGAAGAGAGAAAGTCTTGTCAAAAATATGTTTATCTCTGGGGTCGCAGGTTCTCTCTAGCCTTACCTGCGGGGACGCTCACAATGTTCACAAAAGGTGCGTCCTTGGACGCTCTGTATGTTAAGGGACAGGTGCGTCCTTCTGTAAAAGGCAAAATGCGCGAGTTTCATCTTAAAAAAGTTACTTGTGGTTACTTCTAGAACTTTCTAGAGGTCGGTTTGA
The DNA here is from genome assembly GCA_031772625.1 of Pinus tabuliformis. Classification (NCBI taxonomy): domain Eukaryota; kingdom Viridiplantae; phylum Streptophyta; class Pinopsida; order Pinales; family Pinaceae; genus Pinus; species Pinus tabuliformis. The sequence continues at coordinate 343,110,015 of CM062810.1, read as the reverse complement.
TGAATTGGATGCGCCTCCAGTTGGTTCATGTATCTCTATTAAGGAGGAACTTATCCCATCAATAAGGGAGCTATCCCACCCAAAGAGGGGGATTATCCCATTGATGGTGGACCTGAATAACCTCTTTACAGCACTATAAATAAAGACATTGAGCCAGAGGGAGGAGAGGTTGGAGCTATACATTTTCTTTGGGTAAATGCTGCAGGAATTAAGACTCCCATTTAGAACCTTGTGAGGAGAGATTGTCTTTGCTTGATTCTACTTGGAAGTGGGTGAGCTTTGTCAAAGTAGAGGAAAACCCTTGATGGACCCTGGGAGGAACTTGCACAACACCAAGGCCAGGTTGTAAGAGTTTCTTTGTTTCGTTATTAATACAAACTGGTTTATTTTTCTCAATAGCTTGTGTTAATGAGTTATTTCATGTGTTCCTTGGTCTGCATGTTGAATATATGTTTTATTATATGAAATGCAAGTGCTTGGTAATTGTTTGATTGTTTGTGGTTGCAGGAATTGACTTGAAGGAGGAGCTCATCCGGATCGGCAAGTACGGACTACAACAACCGCGTTTTGGAATAAGGTAAGCCTAAACACTTGTAGTTTTCATGTTTTAAAAGGTATATTTAGAGAAAGATCACTCCATTTTGTCTTGTTTGTCGCTAGAGAGTTTAGACTCCTAGGGAGGTCAGTTGTGTCCGCACAAACGACTGTTTCTGTATGACAAGCATGAACAGATATAACTGAGAATGAGAAGTAATCAACCATAACACAGAATATATAACTTGGGGAAAGCACCAGCCTAAAACCCCTTCTCTGTATTATCAATCAAGTGGAAATCCTCAACAACATACAAAAATAATCAGCTCAAAACTATCTTGCTCTCTCTGTACTTTGATGATGTAGCTCATGGACTATCTAGGCCTGTATATATAGGCTCCACAAGTCCTCCAAGCTCCTATTTCCTTGCACAATTTTGATTGGGGTCCAATGTCATAACATGTGTGAATTGGCCACATCATACTTGTTGTAACCTCAGGTCAAACTACGCAATCCATAAGGAATAATATTCCTTCTGCATGCAATGAATATTCACAAGGAATATCCTAGAAACTGATAGTACATTGTCCCTCCATCTAATCTCAACTGGGTCTCTGTCTGAACTGGCATGCATGAGTTATCCATGAGTGAATCTTCAGTTATCTGAAAATACCAGTTGTTACATGCATGCAAGCATTAACAAACTGAATCTCATTAATTTAACAACTTGTTAAATTAATCTAACTAGACTTGACTCAGTTAACTGAGCCAACTAATTACAACTCATCCTCATCCTTTAACTGATGGTTAAATCCCTCAATCAAAGGAGAAATTGTTGCATGTCCTCACATAGACTTCAAGTTCATAATTCCTTAACTAATTAACTCAAACTGAATTAATTAATTAATTTACAAACTGCTGTTAATATCAAATTCAAATTTTACTTCCTATTTCTAGTCCAGGGACTGACTAAAATAGGAATCCACACTAAACTGCTAAAAATAGAACTTCTATTTTTAGCACTTCCATTTTTCATTCCTTGTTGCCCAATCCAGCACTGGTACCCAAACTGCTATTTTTAGCAGTGTTATTTTTAGCACTTCTATTTTTAGCATTTCTTGTTGCCATTTTCAATAGTGAGAAAAGCATCTAACCACTCACTTTTCATGAGGGGGATAGAAGAAGAAAGGCTTCTCAAGCTGCAGGGTACCTCTGCTCGTGCACAACATTTCTCATACAATTCTCATTATGAAGAAGGTACACTTCCATCAAGTTTATTATGGCATGCTAGATTTGGACATTTGAACTATGACAGCCTCCGCTTGTTGAAGAAAAATGGTGTTACTGGTTTGCCTACAATTCCTAGGAAACTTAAGCAATGTGATGCTTGTATTCTAGGAAAGCATAGCAAACAGTCTTTTCATGATTCACATTCAAGAGCACATAGAAACTTGAACTCCTTCATTCAGGTTTATGTGGTCCAATGCTGTTCCTTCTGCAAATGGAAATAAATATATGATGACATTTATTGATGACTACACCAGAATGTGTTGGGTATATTTATTGAAGAACAAATCTGATGCTTTTCAAACATTCAAGAACTTTCATACATGGATTGAAAATGATGCACAATCTCATATTGGCTCTATTCGCACTGATAATGGAAAAGAATATACTTCAAATGAATTTGAAAACTATCTTCGCCAACATGGGATCAAACATCAAACAACTATGCCTTATAATCCCCAACAGAATGGTGTAGCTAAAAGAATGAATAGAACAATCTCAAATATGGTACGCTCCATGATGTTTTTCAAAAATGTAAAATTGATGTTTTGGGCTGATGCAGTTCTATTTTTTGCATATATAAAGAATAGATGTCCATCTAATGCTATCAGAAACAAGACTCCCTATGAAATGTGGTATGGGAACATTCCTTTGGTAAAGTATCTCAGGGTCTTTGGTTCCACCTGTTATGCCTTGATACCAAAGGTACATAGAAACAAACTAGGTGCAAGAAGTCGTAAGTGTATCTTCTTGGGGTATTCAAACACCTCCAAAGCATACTGTCTCTATGATGAAGTCAATAAAAAGTTTATTTTATCTAGAGATGTAATCTTTCTTGAAACATCCAAAGCTGACAATGTTGTTGAGTGGCAACTTGATCGCTTGGATAGATTCGCAAATGCAAAATCATTTCAAGAATTTGATAATCAGATTCCACATCTTGAAGGGGGGATTCCTATACTAGATCAACCTGTGGAATCTTCTTTTGAAGCACTCTCTCCCCTGCATGAAACTCCAACAATGGATGATACTTTAAGTGATGTGATTGATAGAATTGGGAGACTCAATCTTGATTTAGTCCCAACTCAATCAACGAAGCAGCCTGGACCATCTGAGAAAGGTCCCCCAAAGTGGCTGACAAAGACACTTGAAAGTGTTCATCCTGATGAGGTTGGAAAGACAGGAACTAGAAATTCAAACCGGAAAAATGGAGGTGATGTAGATGACTCTGATTCACCTGTTGATATGGATGTTTCTTATGATTGTGAATTGAATTTGTCTACAAATTTTGAACCAAGTTCCTTCAAAGAAGTTACTTCTCATGATGAATGGAAAGAAGCGATGCAAAAGGAGTATGATGCCCTCATAAAGAATGGCACTTGGAAGCTAGTTGATCCTCCATTAGGAACCAAACCAATTGGCTGCAAGTGGGTCTACAAGAACAAGTATAAAGCTTATGGCTCACTTGAAAATCACAAAGCCAGGCTTGTGGCAAAAGTTTTTTCACATAAGGAAGGGGTCGAGTATGAGGAGACTTTTCCCCCACAGCAAAATGGGCTACCATCCGGACACTCTTTGCCCTCGTAGCTCAGAACGGTTGGAAAGTCCATCAAATGGATGTAAAAACTGCTTTCTTGAATGGAGATCTAAAAGAGAATGTTTTTATGTCCCAGCCTGAAGGATTTGCTGTGAAAAGACATGAACATAAAGTATGCAAACTTGTGAAATCCTTGTATGGCCTCAAACAAGCACCGCGAGCCTGGTATGAAAAACTAACTAAGCATCTTCTGAAACTTAATTTCAAACATTATGATCTTGATGATGCAACTTTATTTGTCAAGAAAGTTGGCAAAAAAGTTGTATATCTTGTGGTATATGTAGATGATCTTTTGATGACAGGGAACAATGAAAGCTACATTACATCCATAAAGAAGGAATTGAGGAAAGGTTTTGAAATCACTGATTTGGGCTATGTTCATTACTATCTTAGTATTGAAGTAACTCAACATACAAAGTCCATATTCCTTTCTCAAAAGAAGTACATTGGAGATCTATTGAATAGGTTTGGCATGACAGAATGCAATCCTCTTACTACTCCAATGGAACAGAACTTAAAGCTCACATCCATTGAAGGAAAATAATTTGAGGATGCAACAAAGTATAGACAGCTTGTAGGAAGTCTCAACTATCTAACTACTACCAAACTAGACATTTCATTTGTTGTTGGAATCCTCTCCAGATTTATGCAAAAGCCTTGTGAGGGACATTGGTCTGCTACAAAAAGAGTTCTAAGGTACTTGAAGGGAACTCAAGACTTTGGAATAAAGTATACACAGGTGGACAACTTCAGCTTGATTGGATACTCTAATTCAGACTTCGATGGAGACAAAGAAACTGGGGTATCTACTTCAGGTTATGCTATGAGTCTTGGATTAGGAGTTGTCTCCTGGAGATCATGTAAACAATCAGTTCCAACATATTCCACAACATAGGCAGAATATGTGGCAGCAGCTGAGGCAACAAAATAAATTGTGTGGCTCAAGAAAATTCTTGAAGATTTGCAGGTAAAACAAGTACAATCTACTCCACTCATGACTGACAATACCTCAACAATAAAGTTGGCTAAGAACCCACAGTTCCATGATCGAACGAAGCACATCAATACTAAATATCATCTTATTCGACATCATGTTGAGGCCAAAACAATCCATCTCCGCCATTGTTCCACTAATGAGCAAATTGCAGACATCTTCACCAAAGCGCTTAGAAGAGAAAAGCTTGCAATATTCAAAACGATGCTTGTACCACCAACATCCCTTCAGATTAAGGGGGGGAATTTTGACACCTAATCATCAGGATTGGGTGGTAACTGAAATTGATGTAAATAAATAATAGAAAATATGAAGAGTCATCGGGAGATGAAATGAATAGTCTCTCCCTCATGTATATAATAAAGACCAACCTGAATGAATATCATGAATTGTTTTGAGGAGTTACCTCTTGGTCTGACAACTCCTAGGGCTACCAACTTTACTTTATCAACTTGGGGTTTCGTACAAACTTGGAGGTGACAATGCTATATACACAACAGATGCATCATTCTACTCATGTCACTTCTCAACTAGGGCACTTGACCATTAGGGTTCCAGACCATTCCTCTATTGGACTAAAGGGAGTTTGACTACTGACAGTGGAATGTAAAACTAGTTCTAGTGCAGGAAAAGTAAATGCTTGTCAATTCAGGAAATGAAAGTTGCTAACTTGTAAATGCTATGATATGACATAAATCATCTAGCTATGAAATGACACAAATCGCTTGCAGGAAGGAAACTATGCTAACCTTGCACTTGATCATCTAGCTACCAGAACTACTTGAAAATAGGAAGTTATTCTATCATTTCAAAATCCAAACATGCATGCATTAATTATCTCATTCACACTTGCAGAATAGATAAAATTCCTAATTGCTAAATTCAGAAATATAAAAGCTAATGCTATCTGATCTTGCAGGAGGGAAAGGAATGAAAAGGTTGGTCTAGGTGGCACTTATGGTCATGGAGTCCAAGCTGAGGGGTTAACCTACTCCTACACTAGGCTATACTACCATTTTAGGTCAAAACAGGGTCAAAACAGGTAGCTACAGGTTTTCTACAGGAAACTGCTATAGGTTTTCTATAGGAAACTGCTACAGGATGTCTTGTACTGCTATAAGAAGTTGGATGAGAGGTTTTGAAGGAAAATAATGGTGAGATGAAGTGTTGGAAAGGTGTATGATAGTTGTGTAAGGTGTAGGGGAGGTGAACATCACCCAAGGTCAAGCCCATCACTCCAAGAAGGTTGGATTTGCCTAAGACAACTTTCTCACAGTGGTTAGAAAACAAAGGTTCGGAATATGGTTGGTATGCATCAACAGAAGGTGGAGAAGACCTAGGTGGAGTTGGTTGGAGGTGTCCCTTCCTAAAGATCAACAATCCCTATAATAAAACTGGTCTCCCTTTTCATTTACAAATTATTACATGTCAACATGGAAAAGATGAGTTGAATTTAGAAAGTTTGGTCTAACTATTGTTAAAGACTAGATCTGTGGAATAGAATACCTTCTAAGCTACAACAATCTTAAGAAGAAAACTAACAACTGCAAATATTTCCAAGGAATCATAAACAACTATCTACCTAAGAATGAAGCTTAACCTAGGCAACGAATAAAGGACAAACTATGTTTTTGGGCTGTGAGAGTGGGGTCCCCTAATCATGATCCCATAAGGGAGATGGGATAGGGGTCATTGTCACAAGATTTTCTTGTATATTTTCCTTCACTAGACTACAACACTAATCTACTTTTTAAGCTAATGAAAGCATCAATAAGAAATAACTCAATCAACTTTCTAAGCTAAACAGAAACAGAAAGAAACTTTAGTAGTCATCAATACTCTAAGCGAAGAATACAGACACAAAGGAGAGGGAATTCTGCTACTAGGTTTTGGCCCTAACCTAAGAGCTTCATCCCTCTAAGTCAACTCAATGTTGGATCAAAAAATAATTTCTCATTATCATAAAAATGTCAAATACATCATAACAATAATAGTCAAATGCACTTCAACTTAATGGCCTCTTAGTTACAATACAACTTCAAATCCTATGATTCCCTTAGCTTGCTTATTTATACAAAATTGGAGCTACCAACAGCTCCCTAGAAAATAGGGATACTTGGCTCCCTAACTCGAGAATAACTTTTCCTTGACTAGCACTAGCTTGGCTGCCAATGAACTCGGCTTGCTTGGCTGCTAATGACACCAAGATGATGAGATAGAGTGGGAGAATCTTCGAATGATCTAAGGAGTTAAGGAGGGATACCACTTCCTATAATCTCTCTTTCTTGTCTACTCTGAGTCCCTACACTCAATTCAACTCAAAACTGCTCCAATTTCCTGTATTTAACACACATTAGGCCATAGGACATAGTAACTTACTTTTACTCTTCTCACTAAGAAAAATATAATAAAATTTGTAAATAAATGTGAGAAAAGACAATTTAATAAGTTGGAGAGTGGCATTGTGACCCATATAGTTTACCTATTGATGAGCCTCATCATCACCCCCCTACTGAAATTGTTGCTCATCCTCTGAGCAACCTAGTCATCTATATCCATATCCTTCATAGCCTTGGTGGCCTCCCTGACATCCCAAGATTTTGTGGATGGTGTCTCTTCCTGAGGATAGAACCCTACATTTTTCTCTATCTCTTCCCACTGCTTTCTTTCCTCTTCTTCCTTCCTACCTTCCAGAAAACCCAACAGAAAAGGTGGACTAAGCTTAATTCCAATCCAATTGATCTTCAGTCTTTGCATGGCCTTTTTATACATGGGATGTTCTCTCTAATGAATTCCTCAATCTCTCAAGAGAGTGATACTCCCTGATCCTGAGATTGTGTGGCAGGTTATTCCATCTCCTTTGGCATGCTTGTTGGCTCTCAGTCCCTAATAGTCTTAGAGTGTCCTCAAAATGGGAGATGGCATGTTCTTGATTAACCGGGTATCTTGGTGCAAGTTGAGCATCATTGGAAATGATGTTGTGGTTATTGATTACAACACTTGAATTTATTTTCTCTACCCTGATGTAGAGGGGTTCCTTTTCCTCTTTTTCTATTATTCTCTTCACCTCCTAAGCTTGGGCTTCCTCATGACTCATCCATGATGCAAGGGCCATCAACTACAAGTCTCCCAATTTTGCATTGGGGTCCCAAACATTCAGGTTTGTTAAGGCAAGGTTGTGCAGGTAGAATTCAGATACCTTGGCCTTGTCCTCAAGGGTACTCTTGTCACACCAATCAATGAATTGCCTGTAATCCTGGAATGGCATGGTCCCCTGTTGTGCCAATGTATTAATTTGGAATTTCATCCATTGGTCCTTGAGGTAAAGTGCATAGAATTTGGATGGAACTCTGCATTTAGGTGCCTCCATGGAAAGGCTTTCCATGGTGTCTAATTGGGTCTCACATTCTTGCAATTTCCTCCTCAACCATGTGTTTTTTGCCTGCAACTGTGTTTTCATGGTGTATTCTCTATCTCTCAATTCACTCAACTCCTTGCCCATCTCTATGAGTTTTTCTTCCATAAGGCCCACATATTCTACTTTCTTTGATTTAGCAATATGCATCCATCGATGTGTCCTTCCACTTTCTTTTTCAAGTTCAAAGAAGAGAGGGATTACAAATTTCTCTTGGATCACTCTGCCTCCTTCAATGAACTTGTAGTAGGAGCTCAAGTTGGGTTGTGGACTAGGCTCCTGTAGCTCTATAAAATCTCCCTCAACTGTCTTTAGAGAAGCAACCCCCTTCTGTGCTTGTGGTGCTGCTTCTTTGCCCCTGATACTCTTCATCTAGCACTTTCTGCCTTTCCTGTAGCACTGTTTGGGGATCCTGTAGTAGGTCTTTTCCTTTCTATCGGAGTCTTATAGGTGCCTTGGCTGCTTAAATGACGCTGACCTAGTGACAGGATTCCTGACATAGGTAATGTTAGTCTTTGGGGTTGCTCCTGGTGATGTGACTTTGTCAACCTTCAGTCCCAGGGATTCTAGATCCTCCTATTTACTTGGTGACTCTTCAATTATAATAGGGGTTTTTGTGGGGGTTTGTGGCCTCCCATACTTAATCCTAGCACTTCTTCTTGTTTTGAAATAGAGGGGAGTTTTCCTCTGCCTTTTCTTTGTGGATTTGATGGGTGTGCTCAAAGCAACTAAGGCAGAAGTTGCCTCCTTTTCGGTGGGTTCAGGAGATAGACTTCCCTGATCTAGCGATATCTCCTCCTCTTCAAGTGCAGTGGTCTTCTCAAGGTTGGTCTCTTTCTCCTGCTCCTCCTCTTCTTCTCTCTTTTCTTCTTCCTTTTCTTCTTCCTCTATTTTGTCTGCCTTTGCCTCTTCTTCTTCTTTTGCTCTTTCTTCTTCTCCTTCTTCTTCTTCTTCACTTGAATATGGGTTCTCACCAAGTGCAAGGACTTGGGTCTCCAGGAATTCTTCTCTATCCATATCTCTGAATGTGGACCAGAGGATAGGGACTCTTGATCTACTCAAAGCATCTTCTACTATCAGCTTGATGAGACCATGGTGTGCTAACTATTGTTGATTTCCCTCCTTCACCTTCTAGCTCATGTCTATGATTGACTGTATCAAAAAATAGGGCACACCTAATCTTTGGGCTATAGGCAACCTGGTTCGAAATCTCAATTCATGGAGCAACCTGAACTGTGTTGTACTACAAAACAACCCCCCCATTTATAAATAACAATAGCTAAGGTTAGAGTTATAAATGGGGACCATTTTAAATTTTTAGGCTTAGGATAATAATACCTAACTCTAATAAAATACCTAGAAAAACCTTGCAAAAAAAACTAAGGATGAAATCCACATCGCAAGTCACACTTTTTTGCATGACTATCATAAAACACCTTTAAAAAATTGTGATCTGTGATTAGGTCTCCCACTACGATGACCCGATAATAGCAACTTGTCATTTCGCATTCGCATTTCGCACTTCACAAAGTTCATAAGAAACTTAACCATGCCATTAGAATGACCATTAGCGATTTGCGAAATGTGATATTGCGATATTCGCAATCACATTTTGCTTGATGCATCTGGTAGTGATATACTATATCCCTTTAAAGATTACGATGCGTGATTAAGAGCAGTAAAACTTGTGAAATAATTACGTTTTAAATACCAAAACGAACGAATTGACAGGTTAATAAATATTTAGCGGATTGAGGAAGGATAATCATTCTCCAGGTTATGGGTAGTTAACATCGAGTATCTCATTAAACCTTTCTCATGATCCAAAGTCATTTTAGAGAAGCTTTTAGTCTTAATTACCTGATATCATATGCGCTGATATATCATGTCTATTTCAGGCAAGCTACAAAAGACATGTCACTAAGAAAGGTGATGCAAAAACAGAGCAGGCAGACCATTGTTGAATCTGAGTTTACAGAGATGGATCCTATCTTCGCTGATACAGTTTGTGATGCTTCTAGAGGCGCAACAAATTGGGAAGTGATTTACAATAGGCTAGAGGACGAATGTCCTAAAATCACTATCATGGGAGAAACAGCTGACTCAACAAGGCCTTCAGGACTTCAATACAAAGATGCTTCCTGTTCTTTCCTTCATAGGATAGGAGCAAGAGCTAAAATCCTCCCATACACGGATATGATTAGGTGGGTGATTGAAAACCTTATCATTGAAGATAGGCAATTCAAGAATTCCATAATGGAGCTCATAGGGTCGTTCAGAGCAGAGGACTTGAAGAAAATGTACCACATACCTGACCCACAGGATATCTACGACAATACATTTGTGGCTAACTTCGCAAAGAAGAACCCAAACCCCTTCAAGCTAATTCAGGGTTGGAGAGTGTTGGACAACAAATTCAAATATGAAAAATCAGGTATGTATGCTATAGCCTCTTTGGAAAACCCCTACAACTATGCAGTAGCCATGTTATGTAGATTGTATGGGCTACCCAATAATACTAAGTTTTCAATAGAATGGATTCCTCTGATTGATGCCTGTGTTAATTCCCATATCATGAATTGGCCTTCCATCCTATCTGACAACCTAGCCACCACCATTACCAAATATCAACAAAAGAAAGCCTCCTCTTCAGATAACCTCCCTCCATTCTATTTTAGTGCCTACATTATGGATGCTATATGTTTTTGCACGACATTTCCAACCATGGGTTGGAAATGGACCTTATAGGACCCCTACCCAATCCATCTCAGTCATAAACAAATATGGGAATCACATTACATACCTCACTTCTATAAGATATTTCATGTTGTTGTGTTGCCCCTACATCAAATAATTTTCAATAAGAAAGCCCCTAGGTTTTCCCAAGAAGCCGCAGCAGACTTGCTTACTGTCGGCAAATATTTCATTGAAGAATGGTTCACCTACATTAGGGTTTTTGGTAGCATAGCTGATCCACATGTCCTTCCTTTATATGTTTCTGATAAATTATTAGCAAGAGAGATTGCCTACCAAACCGTGGGAAGAGGCCTAACTAAAGTTCTCAAAGACGGCAAGAAGTCATTATGGCCCCCTTTCCCTGTCAAATGTGGTTCTTTTGCTTTAGCGAATTTTGTTCATGCTACTAAGGAATCAGCACATATGGAAGCCCTCAGGCTTCATACGTTTCCTAAGAGGCAATTTGATCCAAACAAAGTGGCATATAATGTCACTACTAGAGTAAAGCTCAAGCCATACAACCATGAAGATAATTATTTTGAAGACTTGTTACAGTCGACCGTATCCTTCGAACAAGTGTTCGAATGGGAAAAGGCGAATATGAAACCTAAATATTTTCAAAGCTTTCAGGAATTCATAAATGAGAGGCTCTAGGTGATCCCAATTCATCTATTAGAGCCCAAGGATAAGCCTACACCAAGTGTCACTGTTGATAGTGTAGGTCCTAGTTCTCAAATAGACTCTCAAGTAAACACTGAGAAGACACCAGACACAGGGAAACCCCAAGACACAGACAACACAGCTACGTCTAGTAGGAAGTCAACTGGGAAACAAGTGATGAGCACCCCGACTACAGAGGTCAGTTCAGAGGTCAAAGGCAGTAGTTTGGAGCAGGAGTGGGATCAGTTTAATCAGAAATTGCAAGGCACTCCCAAAGCCACAAATACCCCACTATGGACAAGGCTATTGAAGTCTCTACTTTACTAAGGGAAAAAGAGGAGAGTATCGTGTAGCTCGAACAAGAGCTCGAGATAGAGAAAGCAAGTGTAAACAGGCAGGTGGTTGAGTGGCTCGCACAATTGCAGCAAGACATGGAGGTCCTGAAAATAAGCCATGAAGCTGATATATCGGCCAAAAACATGCAACTCCAAGAAATGCAGCAATCCATGGAAAGATACAAGGATGTTCCCACTACTAAGGAGTTTATTAAAGAGGCCCTGGAATTAAATTCCCTTCTGGTGAAACAGCAGGAGTATTTCTACCAAAAGATGTCACACATTACTCCTTATCTGACTACTAGCGACCAACTGACAGATAAGGCAATCGACTAGAGAATGGAGTTTAAAGATTTAAACACCAAAATCTCTGAGTTCATCGAATGGCAGGAAATATAAGATGGAAGGAAATCCAATCTACCCGAGATTGAGGAAACTCATAAAGATATTCTCTTCACGGATTGGGATGCGAGAATCAAACAGGCCGAGCTAGCAGTCACAAGGGTAGCCGGGGTATCAAAGAATATCATTAAGGCAGTGAATCACATCCTGTTTTCCACCAATCTCATTAAAGAAGGCAATATGAAAGAAATGCCCGATTTAAATGCTTTGTATAAAGGCTGGCAAGAAAAGTCAAGGAGTCAAAGAGAGGCAATTACAAAATTGACCACAACCAATTGGGAGTCGTATTGGCAGTATCTTGTTAAGCCACACAGCCAGATTAATTGTTCCCTTCATACAACTCAATGGATGTTGCCACCTCTCACCGATGCGATCTTCACAGGACAGCTTAGGACACATTTCGAGGCACCTCCTCAAATTCAACCAATGACCAATATTTGCGATTTAAAGGACAAGCTAGCAAACAGAAACTCATCCACTTAGTTCTGTTCATGTAGCCTCTGTTTATTTTTGGAGTTAGTTACCTTGTTAGGAGGAAGGTTGTTTGAAACCTCCTCAATTTTGTATAATCTATTTTTGCATATTAGTTAGAATAGTATTTATACCCTTCTCATGCATTTAGAGAAGGGTCCAGAATTTTATCAAAAACATTTGCAAAGAATACACTATTGTAAGTTTGTGAATGCTTCGGTGAAATTATGGAACATGATCGTTTCTTTTAGATATCAGACTACTTTCCTTTGTTGATGCACTTTTGTATTCTTGGGAGACAATTTGATTTGAAGAAAGAAGGTTGTCTATGTAATTTGTCAAATGAGAAGGACTTTACATATATGGTACTATTATCTTGTATGATTGATTCTATTTACATTTAATTACTGGAAAAACTTTACTTTCATGAATTATATGTGAGATTTATTGTTTCTGTTAAGCGTTAATTGCACTTTTGTATGATGCCTAGCTAGAATTGTGATTTTCATATATAACTCATCATATATGCGATATATTTTATAAATTTATTTGACTAACTATTTAGTCAAAGGAATTATCTTTTATGTTATCATCTCTATTTAGTTGTGTTCAATCTTTATTATCACATGTTAAATAGATATCTTTGTAGATCGCATACCACACAGGAATACCCGAGTTTATATTAGAATAAGTTAGTTAGAGAATTGCATCATAGAATAGGTCATTTAGATTATCATTATTCTATTGCAAACACTCATGAACCACCCACTCTCATCTTAAAACCCACACTAGGAAACTGGTCCCATTATCCCCAGTCAGAGCCACCACTTTAAATGGAAAAGGAGTTATCTTAAGGTCTGGACCAGGTGGTTATCCCCCATGTTTCAGCAGCAAAATTCTGAGGCTGCAACATTTTGGCACTAGAAGGAGGGCATTCAACTGTGAATGGCATATAAACCTGAAGATTATTCAAAAAGCATTCATAAGAGTCAAAACCCCTCCACCATTTCTACACCTTCTGAAACTCGTTCAGAATCTCCTAATCAGAAGTCTGAAGTTGTAGAAACATCTCCCTCATCTCCTGAAGTAGTAAGGAAACCACCCTCTCCAGATTACACTCCCGAGTCTCCCGAAGTTCATTCTTTGATACAGAAATTGGAACAGATATCCATTTCTGCCGAGAAACCAGAGAGACCCGAAGTTTCTGAAGAAAGTGTTACCTCCTTATTACAACAAACTAGTGTATTGACTAGACTACAAAGTGAAAGACTTGGGGTCACCCCTTTCGAGTTCCCCATCCCTCCACGACATAGGAAATTTACTTCATCAAGATCTGAATCAGATACTAGTGAGATCACATCACCTTTCCATCCATTCACTTCCCCATCCACTTCTACTCAATCCACGACTTCTCACCTATCCACTTCTCCAATTAGTACTACAATTAATAGTACTAACCCAGTAGTAAGTTCTTTGCCATCTATACCTACTTCTAGACCAACCTTCCCATCTTCTCAGTTCCCAACTCAAGTTATGTCCAATCAACCTTGGACAAATCCTGGTGTTGTCCTAGTTGCAAATCCAAATGCACTCCCAGCAAACCCAGAAAATGGATGCATAAGTATAATCCTGATGATGCTCTCCCGGTCGAAGAACATCTAAACAATTTTATGTTAGTCGTGAATCTCAATGAGGTTGCACATGAAGATGTTGTAATCAGATTGTTTCCTTATACTTTCCAAGGATCTGTTGGGTCTTGGTATTTTTCCCTTCCAGCGGGTTCAATTAGAGACTGGGATACTTTTCAAGAAGTATTTCTTGCAAAATTTGGTGATGATAGGACCATAGCATCCTTGATCAATGATCTTTCTAATTTGA